>KV751333.1:4860884-4896252 GCA_001698575.1 Mola mola
TATGACTCCTCCTGTGGGTGGTGGGCCCACGTGAGGACGGACCCATGTCTCCTTTTCAGGCTGACCCCGACCACCAGGCGCTCGCCTACGGACCCCTTCCCCAGGCCTGGCTCCAGGGCGGGGTCCCGGTATCCCTCCGGACAGGGTACACAAGTCCTTGTTAGTCACCATCATAGAAGTCTTTTGAACCGCGCTTTGTCTGGTCCCTCACCTAGGACCAATTTGCCTTGAGTGACCCAACCAGGGGCAAACAGTCCCCGACAACATGACTCCTAGGATCATTAGGGCACCCAAAACCCCTCCACCATGGTAAGGTAGCGGTTCCTGGGGGGGTGTTTTATCTTTTTATTAAAATTAAAATTTGAGGTTCCATGGAGAGCCAGACCAGTGATTTTTTTTTCTTTTAATTTCTGGTAAATTTACGCAACAGACTTTGGATGGAGCCAGACTGGGTTTTACCCCTGCTTCCTGTCTTTTTACTAAGCTACATTAACGACCCCCTGGTTGTATTGTATTTACCATAAGTAAATCTAAATACATATTCAAAGAAGCTGTAGGACAACCTACTACAACCGCAACCTCGAAATTGTTAAACTGAGACACAGAAATTACATTTTCGTTAGGTTTTATAAAAGATCTCAGCAAAGGTGAATTTGAAATGGGTGTGTGTAATAAGTATTTCCTTTTGTTTCCGTCTTAAAATAATTTCATTTCAAATTAATTTTACTGAGAAGACACACAGATGTTCTAATGCAAATTTGAAGGTCCTGGTAGCAACAATATGTGTCCACTGTTGACATGCCTTACCATAGAAGGTGTGAATTTTCTTCATTCTACGAACGGTGCCTGTGCCATCATCCATCTTGACCCAGATCACCAGCTTGTCCTTGGGGCTTCCAGTCATCTTGTAGAAGAACTGCAGACACTGAAGCTTCCTCTTGGGGTAGAGGATTCGAGATTCCAGCAGAGCAGACTCATGAGGTTTCCCTACCTCTGTACTGAAGTGCATGAAATACCCAGCGTCTGGAAAGTCAGACAAAGTTAAATGATGATACTGTTCTTTCATGCTGTCTGAACTGATAAGATTCAATAGTGGAGATTTAAACTCTGACCTCGGCATTTTCCCAAGAGTGTGTGATCCTCTGCACCCACACTGCTCTTGGTATGGACCCAGTCAGCATCATCAGAGGAGCCCTGGATCATTCCACAGATGCTATCATACTCAAAGGTGCACTGGTCCAGCAGGGTGAGTGGACCAGCTGGAGGTTTCGAGAGTGACGATTAGGATCTTAGATTTTCACCTATTAATTTATACAGTCCCTAATAATGTTGTATCATATGCATTGTGAACTTTTATACACATACAGCAGTTGTACATGCGGTTGAGTCTAAGGGTGTCCTTCTCACTGAAGTCAAGGTACTGCCCAATGATGTTGTAGAACTCTGGGATTTTGGTGGTGATAGTGGGGATGGAATCATTCTTATTGAAGGAGAATGGCCTGTAATGCATGACGGACTCATAGTCGTATGCTGTGTTTTGATCAGTGATGAAGTCATCATTGTATTTGTTAAAGTTGTGTTCAAGTCCTGCAGGAAAGATGCACTGCATGTTATATCTCTGTTTAAATCATCTAATTTGACAACATTAAATCTCACGGCAGGGTTGGTTTGCATAAATGTTTTTTTTATGGAAAACAATATGTTAATATACATACCTGGTGTAACTTGATCCAGCCAGATATTGACATAGTCATCCCTGTCTATACGGGACTGTTCATGGTAAAATCCCAGAGCATGGAGTAGTTCATGTTCAATCACTGCCTTGTGGTCACAGCCGGCCCCCAAAGACAGAATCTGACCAGTCTGCTGGTCCCCAACGCTGGAAAAACACCTATGACGGAAGAAGCAGTCGATTCAAGGTGCACTTATGCAAAATGAATTAATTTAGCAAAAGAAAGAACTCAGAAGGTGTGTGGTTTTATTTTTCTGTATAAGTAAGGAAAACAGGTGTATAGTATTTCTTTTCTTGACATTTTGGAATTTAGTTTTGTTTATTTATTTGACTAAATGCTAAAAGAACTTGTTGAATGTGAGCAGACACTTCGAGGACTCTTGGACTATCACCTCTAGTCGTACAAAATGATATAATAAGACAGGACAGCTAGCGGGTCAGCAAGACTAACATCAGGAGATACCTCTGCAACACAATATACAGCCACATACTGCCGTTTCTTAATACTATGTCACCTTATCTTTTAAAAAAAAAAAAAAAAGCTGTATTAATAAGCACACAAATAAAACACACTGTTGCAGTTCAGCATACTCAAAATGGAAAAATGAAGCAAACACACAAAAAGCTGACTCTGGTGGAGAGACAACCATTGAAATATAGCTGAAAACTAAGACAGCCCAAGCCATACCCTCCTCTCTTTTCAAACTTAATGTAGGTCTTCTCTCCCTCGTAAGGCTTGAAGTCAACACAGGACTTCAGCCGATACATTTCAAAGGCCTGGTGGACGCAGCCCTTTGCATTCAGATCTGAGGAGTGAAAAAATAGTCACAATGGTGATATTTTTTCCACCACTGGAATTTTAATGCATGACAGCCACAAACTGGGGCTAACTGCAACAGTCAAAACAGTGTTCGGCATGTACCCAATATGAGACAAACTCACCTAAATCATCACCAAGAATGTAAGGGATTGGAAATTTCCATCTGTATGCTTTGTCAATTAGGGCATTCCTCCCTTTCTGTGTCATAAAAAGGGTGATTAAAAATTATTTTATTGTGATTATATCTTCTCAAAGCAACACACACAAAAAATTCATCCTGTTATATTGAACAGAAATATTGTTACTTCAACAATGGGAAGATCGACAGCCAAGCATTTCCTATGGTAAACGATCGGTCCTCGAAATAGAACTTACTGGTAATAAAATGTCCCCTTCAATGAGGTTGGAATCTGAACCTGCAGCACAAGTGTAAATTATTAATTAAGTTTTTTTTCAATCAGCGATTAAAGACACAAACACACACAATTTTTATTCAACATTCAAAATCAAAAATTCAAACTTTTTGGCACAGATGAAGCAAATGTTCAGGAATGTCAAACTGACATAAAAAGTTTGTGTCGTCACTTATGAGTTTATCATAACTTGACCCCTATACATTTTCAATTTGAGTGAGCAAATTGGGATTTATGGCGCATGTTGTACCAGTAAATACTGTAACATAGTGTTGATGAGTATGTTACAGAGCACTGAACCACTGAAATGCTGTAGCTCACCTTGCTTTAGGTTCAGGATTGGGTTCTCATCCTCGTTGTTCTCATACACCTCTGTAACGCAAAGACAGACATGGCTCAGGGTCTCTTCATAACCTTTCGACAACTGTTATTTATTGTAGTCAAGATATCTTTTAGCATACCGTGTACTTTAGGGGAAACACGAATCTGAATAAAACAAAACAAAAAACAGAAATTTATCACCATCATTCAACAAGCACGTGTGTAAAATAATTAACTGATACTTACAGCATATGAAGTGGCTAGAGCCACGAGTCCAAGGAAGAGCAGCACTTTCGCCCTCATCATGCTGAGTGTACGTGGCGAGGTTGAAGCTTTGGTTCAAATGCACAGCCTTAAAGCTTGCTGGCGAAGTTTATGTCGGCTATAAAGGGTAACTGATGGACTCAGAAGGAGCTGCGTGACTTAAGGACTTTGTCTCAGTGGTGTTACTGATTGGTGAGCTGTGTGAACATGTTTACAAGGCTGCAGTGGCATGCACTGACATTAACATGTGTCTGTTATCTGACACATTATCACTAATCTTTTTTATAACATCTCATATAGTACTACTAAATTCAGAAATTTCCCCCAGGCCAGTGATGTGTGTTGTGATGGTTTCCTATTATTTGTTTGTTTTTTTAAGGACCTTAGTCTGCCTTTGCCGCAAATGTCTGAAAGGTGATTAATGTTATACTTTTGTGGGAATTGTGTAGGTTTTCCCCCCATTTATATAAAAATATTATTGAATATTAGTATGCCAATTTGCCATTTTTTTGCCCTTCGGCCTAATTTCTCCAGCTGTTTCCAATTTATTAATCGAAAGAATTACAATTGGTCCAGATCAGAACAAAAATACTTCTGTGATAAACCTGAAAATATCACATCCGTAAAGCATATGGTAATATTAGTTGCTTTTCGTAACTGAACCCAGGGTATGTCTTAACTCCTCTTCAGGCGATTTTAACAGCGGATGGATGAATCATGAAAGTTGTTAGAGCTACCCCTCATAAATTCCACATGTTGGTATCTTTTTTTCACATGCTTTACTTTTCTGCAAAAATAGGCATCAATATTACATTGTAAAATGAATTGATTAATCAATTAATTCTGAATTACACAGAGAATTGAGAGTGATTACTAAACTTTGGTGAAAGTGGTGGCTGTCATGACTGCTGTGAACCGGAATCGGTTGGCTTGTTTAACCACTAGATGGCAACAAATAGCCAGAAAAATATAACTGTTTCGCTTATTCCCCGTAACAGAGACCAAGACAAGAACTGAAAAACATAGACGCAAAAGAAAATCATCCGAACGGTTTACGTTGCGTTACCTTCTCCGGTTCTGGTTCTGGTTCTGTGACTTTTTCACAGCACAAGCCACTGTCCAGGAAAAACGGGGTCAGCACTTGACAGTATGAATTTAGAGTCAGTAAGTAATCGTTGGTCAACTTATCTTCGAAATTGCAAGAAACTTCTGATAACGTTACGTGTTAAATTCGCACGTTTTCCTGCACTCAAATGCAGTATGTTGTACTTACTCCTGCCCGCGATAATGTGCTTCTAATGTGCGCATTGGCGATAGCTTGTTTGCGAACGCCAGCGGGTTTTTAACACATTGACGTTAGATAACATGAAAATGTTTATTTTGGTGGGATTTTTCTCGAAATTTATTTAGTATTCATTCATTATTTATCATCATTTATTATTTATTGAAATTCTTGTGAGCCCTACTACTACTAATAGATTGCTGGAATCGATTGACTAATGTGACGAGGTGGCCGAGTGGTTAAGGCGATGGACTGCTAATCCATTGTGCTCTGCACGCGTGGGTTCGAATCCCATCCTCGTCGAACTTATACTTTTTTCTTTAAGACATCCCCCCCATCATTTCCTTAGAAATGATGCCAAAGCAAAAAGCAGCACGCAGACAACTTCATTACCTATTACGGATTTAACATGTTTTTGTCGAAAAGCGGGATTTTGGTTTCGTATTACAGTTAAGGAAGTACTGCCTCACATTCACTCAGTGGTGACAGCAGCTTAACTTAACAGCAGCTTTGCTTTTACCTCCGTTCGTCGGCTTCTTTTGCGGCTTTGTTGTCGAACTTTTCAAAAGTAAGCTTGTCTCATTCAGTAATTTTCAGGAAAACCGACGCATATGAACAAACTGATACGGTGTGTTGACTGTGGTGAACTTCGGTTGTCTAACCAGTGGCAGGTTCTAACGTTAATGCGAGGTTTCTGGCTAAAATAATGTTAATCTGTCGTGTATTTTAATGTCACAACAGTATGATCACAGTAGTCATAGTAGCCATAGTCATCATAGTAATAATTGTAAGATCCAATATCAACTCTAGTATGTATTACACCATCTAGACTGGTTGTGTTAAACAGATTTTAATTGATCAATTTTCTTAAATATTTCTGTGAAATACCAGGTTCCAATAGTCTTAAGTGCTTCAGTTGAAGGCATCCAGACTTCTTTTTGGTTATTGAAGAGGTGTCACCTCTTATCGGAAAGGCTTCATCAGTTCATTGAGTCATTTTGACTCACTGAACTTTGAAGTGCACCTTACTTGTGACCCTGATGTGAAATTACAGAGAGGGTCAACGACTCAGGTGACCACCTCCAAGTGTAACGACCCTATCACAGGTTATATACTGGGGATTCCCCACCAATGTTTAGAATGAAGGAGCATTTCGGATGAGAAGTAAAACATCTTCAAAAACCAAAAAGTTCAGTTGAAGCATTTAAGACTACCTCAACCTGGAAGACTGAGAACCTACACAAACACCAGGTTCCACTATTCCCACTATGGTTTTGATAGCATCCATAAGGCATTTATTTATAGTTTGAGTATTATAGTTTTATTTAGATATTTTGTGTGTAATTGGCTTACATTAGTCACTTGTATTATCTATTTTACTTATTCTCATTGTCTCCTGCATTTAGTGAAATCTCAATAGTATTATTGTTTTAGAGGGAGGCTGCAGATCAATAAAGAATCTTTAATTTCTAGGTTGATTCTATAATTTGTGTTGTATTTCGCTGTGCACAGGACATAATAAAGAAGAACTTAAGCCTCTACCCAGGGGGGAAGAAGGTGGTCTTTCAGAAGGGACCATCAGGCCACCTGCAGCAGGAGCCCTCCTTGTGGTTTCTGAGAAAGGAGGAGATGTGACAGACGAGCTGGAAGAAACTGGACCTGTGGTAGTACCTGCACCACCAGTAGCTTCACAGGGAGATAACGTCATTGGCTTTGGTGCCAGGGCTCATGTTCTGGCTTGATGCTTGTGTTCTGTGTTCTCCCACTAGCCCACGTGTGAAAAACCATGCTGGCTGAGAGAAAAAAAAAACTTAGATATACGTTTTTATTACAAATTCCTGATTGACTGGTTTTATTCTTCTTCATATTGCTAAACTTTCTGTGTTTTACCTGTTTTCAAACGCTTAAAAAAGTATTTATTTTTAATAAACAGCATTTCACAATAATAAACAATGAATAAAATCTTCAAACTTTAGTAGCAGCAAGCTCCAGAGATACACAGGTAAGAGAGAATGTGAAGCATGAACAAACTTGAATGCATGAGCAGAATGACACAGGCTGTTTTTCAGCATACAGGACAAAGTCAGCAGCTAGTGTTTCCAGAATTTTAAGACTTGATGGTCCCACTACGTCTGTGAAAGGTTGCATTTCTTTATTTCTTGATTTTATTGCTCATTTTAAATCATCATAAATATTATTGAGTTTGTATGATTTCTTTTTTCCTTCCTTTTAAAACCCATATTCAAAGTGAAGGCCTCAGTACCAGTTCCTCCTCAGCTGCTCGCCATTGCCCCACCGCTCAGGATTGGAGAGCAGGAGAACAGCTTGTTGAGAGCTCAACATGCTGAAGACCTCAGAAACCCCTGGATGTCTTTTAAAGACTTTGCTGCCTCTCTGTTTTTGAGCAGGATCTGGAGGCCTTATTGTCACGCTGAAAAGGACAGATGGGTAGCCGAGAAGAAGTAACAGCTAACCCAGTGTCCCCACACACGTGAACATTGCACTTTGTCTGGACTGATTCCCAAACAACCGATTTTGTAAACTTTCAAATTTTGTCTTCAATAAAATATTTGGAAAAGTTTACAGTGACTTCACTTAATAATTATTTAGATTTATGAGCACAGCTGTATGTCCCCATATCTCTAGAATAAACTATTGTGCCTAAAAAGTAAATACATTTTTACAGTAACTACAATTAATAACAATAAAAGTAATTATTATCATTATTTTTTTATTGAAATAGTCGCATGTATAGTACCATCAGGGAAAGAAGCATCATTTAAGGTTTAGAATAAGGTGTCATTATCCCTACCATCATAGATTAATTACTGACACAATTTTAAAAAAAACTTGATTTCACTATTCACTATAAATATTAATTGTAAGTGTGTTTTTTTTAAATATACAGTCACACCGTGTAAAATAATTAGATTCATATAGATGATTGTTTGACTGGGCCTCGAACCCTCCACAGCCTCTACAGCTATACACAACTAGCCTGCTTGGGAAAACTATTTTTTTATGTAATCACATTATTACATGAACACAATCTTGCACCCAGCTCAAATATGTTTATTCAATTTATCAGTCAGAGTTTTTTCTTTCTTTGTTTGAGAAAAGACTATTGCATCATTTGTCATCAAGCGCACATAAAATGAAGGCTGTCAAATAAAAGCACGGCCCTTGCTGTTCTTCTTCTTGTGACTTTATTCCAACTCATCTGCTTGGTAGCCCTTGTTGTGGCACCCTTCATTTCTCTCCGTATGGTTCTCATCACAGCCCTCCTTGTTATCCACAGAGCACCGTCTATCTCCAGATGTTCCATAACAGCTGCGACCTGGGCCAGGAGAGAGGTGAGTCGATTCTGCTTGCCCTTCCCTCTGACTGTCTGTGGCAATGCTGCCCATTGTCTGTAAATGATGGGAAAAACAAAGAGTCAAGGGCGAGGAAATAACCATCTATAGGCCTAGGAGAGAAGCCAAATATGAACGTTATATTCTGACAGGTAGTATTTTGCCTCCGAAGCTTTACCTTGTGTTCACGGTGATATTGATCTATGGCGTACTGGTATTTAGCTGCGTTCAGTCCAAGTATACCAGCTAGCGTCTCTCCAAGGAAATCACAAGCTGATTTTAGAAAGAACAACATGTTAGCTGAACACACAGCTACAATTATGCCAACTGTTTATTTATTAGGAATTTGCCATATGACATACTCAGCAGTGAAATCTTGCCAACAAGAATGGCAACAGTCTTGAGTGAGAACCTGGTCTGAGATGGAAGAGACAAAGCAAAAAGGGGTGATGTAGCTGTTACATTTAACATGACCTTTCTCTTTTAAACACTGCCCCACCCTCTTTGCAGGCTCTCTGAAGCTAGGACTGTCTGACGGCTGCTCTTCTTCCTCTTCACTGCCTTCCTCCTCCAGAGTTTCACCGCTGGAGAAGTGGATGATCTTCCTCTGTTTGGACACAGCATAACCCCCAAACTCTGTCTCTTGGACGTCTGCTGATGTCTGACAGATGGCACAGGTCTTTACATTTACTTCTGCTTCCCATATCAGACTGTCTATATGACTGTCTTTATAACATAATATGTCTGTCTATTTTGTTTTGGTTTTTTTGTACTGTACTCCACAGTTATCTAATAACTAATCGCAAACAGTTGAAAGTTAACTCACCCCTGAGTGTTGCTGAACATGTATTGCTACATTATTACAACACTTACTTCCTGGCGGCTGTTATTCATTCTTCAGACTTTACAAGTCTCTTTTTTCAAATGCAGTATTGTCCTTTCTCATGTCAAAGCTGCGCTCTAAGTCCACCCACACTGACTGTGCCACAACTACAGGATACAGGATCAGTACTGAAACCTGAGATGGACAAATACAGCAGCGCTGTCACTCTGCTGCAACAGTTTCATTGTGTTTTTCACACCAGAGGGGCTGGGCTTATCACCGTGTGTAAAATGTCACTGAAGACATAATTTGCATTCCTGTGCACCTGCATGTTTACGTGTCAGGATGGCCGAATGGCTTAAGGCACTGCGTTCAGGGTGCAGTCTCCCCTGGAGGCATGGGTTTGAGTCCCACCTCTGATACCATCTTATCTTATATTTTCTCCAAGAAATGTGCTGGAAGTAAGGCATGCTTTTCTTTTCTGTTTCTACAATGTCAGCTTTAAACCAAACACCAATCTGATCTGACCTGTCGGACACAGAGGTACACCAGAGAATTTGGGAGTAAAATGCTTTAAACAATCTAGAATGAGGATAATCCTTAATATCGTGGCTTGAAAATGCTGTCTACCTCGCCAACATACCAGTAGAGTCCCATAAGATTTATTTTGAACAGCCACAAAGGGGAGCCAGAGCCTGCATCTTTCCAGTTATTATACATACTGTAGTAAGCCAGTCAACATGGCTAAGGACTGGGCTTGCCATTTCATCATCTTGTACATACATGTAAGGACATAATTAAGTGTTTTTAGCAGTTTATTATTGTGTATACAAGCTGTATTTTTAGAATCACAACTGGAAACTGCCTACTACAACCACCACAGTCTGATCTGTCAGCTGAATCACACTTCGAATCCTACTGACAAAAGCTTTTTCTGTACACTGGGGTAATACTGCATTGATTTCTGCTCTCATTTATAAAGTTTTATCTTATCTACGTCACATTGGAGTATTCTGATGCAATCATCCAATCCACTCCAATGATTTTAATCATTAACAAGTAAGAAATACAAAGGGTGTTGCTGTAGACCGAAATAACAGCATTTAAGCTTAGACACAGTATCAAAGCCTGACTCCACAGATTGTCAGTTTTATTTTTGTTTGTTTGATTTTGTTTTATTTTTCAGAAGGGGAGGGGTCTGTAAATGCGTCAGCTGGCTGGCTGGATCATGGGTGGAGTGTTATGTTGACGCACAGGCACATTTGCTGTCAATAAAGCAAGAATCAACAACAACACACAAACGCTGATATGCCACACACATTAAACGCTTCGCACTCAGTGTGTCAGCAATATTAGTGTGTGCAATACGCTGACATTTTAAAGATCCTTCCATACAAACACAGCTAACATACAACAACTCTGATAACTTCATTCCAGAGACTATGACATTATACGCACGCATATTGACGCTTTACAGCACACATTCCAAGACACAACAACAAATAAAGTTTAAAACTTTTTAAAAGATTAAAAGGTTATCATTGCCAACCCAATTGTGAAAAGCTAATATCCAAAACTTAAACACCAGCAGCAATAAAAAACCATCACAGAACTCCACACGTGGCCTCTCTCCCTGGCTCGGTACCAATGAAGGACGTCATAATAAATCTCTATGAACACGGGAGCCACGTGTGTCAGCCTATTATAACCCGTCTTCAAGCGGTGGAAAATATGGACTTAAGCAGAGTTTAATTATGTTTTCAGAGTCTTTAAAAAGTAGCGCCTGTTTTCCGCGAAGTCCCTCTAGAAAAGTATCTGTACGATCACATTCTGGGTGTGCGTGTTGCCAATCTAAACTGGTGTCAGTCTGCCAGTGTAGTGTTGGCTGGTGAGAGCTGGGGCAGGGTCACTGACATGTTCCTCAGCCTTCCATTGGGTTTGCAACATAAGCAAGCCTGCAGCTCCAACATTTTTCATTTCCTCGCGACGGTGCCGCTCAGACACTCGCCTTGTTCACCTGTATGGATGCTCTGGCCCCGCTCACCATTGCTGTTTTCTGTTTTGATGAGTTTACTTCCTGCGTGGGTAATACTTCACGCTGAAAACTGATGTGGCTGTGTTACAGTGCCGTGCTGCTCAGTTCTTAGTAAACTAACAAGGGTGGACAATCGCAAAACCTTCATTTGGGGATAAGGCGGGGATTGTCTCTGTGTAAAAGGGGCTTAAAATTCACTGTCTCAGAGAGGTAATGACAATGCTTCTAAGCAACATCTCTTCAGAGATAAAACGAAGCAACTCAAACATCAAAAGCAAAAACCGCATCAGCAAAGCAACAGCAAAGCAAAGCCAAATTAAAGAACAAATATAGCATCAAAGAATCAAACGTTGTAACCGAAAACTACCAACGGTAATCAGAGTCACTCTAGTGTAATAAAACAATGAGAAGAAGAATAAATCAATCACTGCTCTTACACCTGAAATGAACTAAATGAGATCAGCTGTACTGAAACTGTTAACTCAAGGTTTCCTATGAGAAGATAATTCAACTCAATACAGGTGTGGTCATTTACTTTGCATGCTGTCACTGGTCTTCCTGGCCATGAAAGAATTCTAGGATTTTTCAACATAAGTCCTATTTTCCAAACTTTGAGGGTATGAAACTTACTTCAGCACGGAGTTTGGTCAGGAGGACCGATTTGCTTTACAAGGCTTTACAGTGCAATGGCAAATAGCGTGATGAAACGTCCGAAATAAATGACTTTTTTTTTTTAATTTTTGGCCACATAGCCCAACACAAAACAAAAACAGAAATGCGGTTTTTAGCACACAATGTTTTTGACTTTGCACTCAAACGAAGAAGTGTGAAAAAGCATGTTTTACATGTCAGAATGTCTGAGTGGTGTAAGGGGCTGTGTTCAGGTCGCAGTCCCTCCCTTTCCACTCCTGACTTTAACTATTTTCTGCTTTGTGTACCCTGTATTAAATGGTACCATGTTGACATAAGAGGCTGTCTCAGTTAAACTGCACATTACCCCTTTTCCTTCACTTCCTTAAAACATTCCTTGAAATAATATTTAACCACATCATGACACAGAAATATGTACAAATAAACAGTATCGTTATAATCAAATAGTATTTTATTATTGTAGTCATTTATTGATGATAGCCTAAAAAAGCCATCCAGTGTAAATTGGTGGACGAACAGCATTAGGTCTTCCAATGTAAGTAATACCCAATTTATTTAGCTACAAAGTCTGCAACTTATAAAGCCTGCAGCCTTCCAGCCATGTAAACCTGTGATTACTGTAAATATGTCACGCGTGTACAACTACCCACGACAGTGGAGGTTTAGATTCAGCCAGAGTCTCTGTGCTTTAAAGGGGTCCATGGATATGTGGTCTGCAAATAGCTAAATGTGTGTTGACACTTGTAAGGGTTAGGATGGAGCTGCGTAGGTCCACTATTGCGCTTGATTTGCAGTAGGTGACCTGGAAATCTCTGAACATGTGCTTTAGTTCATGAGATTAATGTTTATTAAATGACATTTTCATCCTTGTCCAAGGACACTTCAACACATCTGCTGTGGGGGGGTCAGGAATCAAACTATTGTTGAAGGTCAAGTTGGACGTCTGGGAGAAGTTTTTTTTGATAATAGACTGAGAATAACATTGTCAGTGACTCAGTCAGCTGCTTGTGAAGTGTACTATAAAGTGTTAGCCTTTTATAGCCGTAAGACAGGCACATCACGTTGTCCCTGAGCAAACACATAAAAAGCTGCAGAAGCTCAGCAGCTGCTGTGTGAAAGAGACACTTTTCAAGAAGAGACCTCTCAAAGCCTTGTGTGTTTGTTAATAAACCATGAGTCAGGTCACAGAACTTAAATAAACAGGCCTGGGTGAGCGCTCTGGCACTGAGCTTTATGGGTTTGTGTGGGTTTTCAAAACTGGATTCATGCAGGACTCTGCAACGATGTGCAATACAGCAACGATGGCAACACAGTAGGAGACACCAGGGTGTCACCATGAAAGAAATTATTTCCTGATCAATTGTTATTATTTTTGGTATGTTTGGTGTAGACTAGATTCACAGTCATGGAGATGTGGCTGAAAACATTATTTGTTTATTCTATTTAAATCAGAATCGCTGCCTGGGGGACAATCTTGATGCCAGAAAATGCTGAAAACATGATCTCATGGAAAAAAATTAAGATCCAACCTCAAATAGTTTTTGTGGTATGGTGCCGACACAAAGGCTCTGCGGAGACAGTGTTAATGATTCCATAGCATCCCAGATTTTCAGGGAATGTCTCTCTGTGGCTAGTCTGTGGTTTTCCTGAGTTACAGCATTATCCCCTGCATGTTCTGGTTGAAAGGCATCATGAAGTCATCAGAGTCCAATTCGAAGGATAAGAGCTCCTTCTCTCTCTCTGTCTTTGACATTAGCTGGCTTGTGGTGGTTGGCTTCCCCCAAGCCTGAGACAGACAGACAGACAAGTCATTAAAGTAACCATAAATGAAATTACAGTGACTGATGAGAATATGACTTTGGTGTTTAATAAATGTGAAAACAATGCCTTTAAATGTTTTGTAAAATCAGATATTTTGCATCCCGAGACAATATGCCACAGCAAAACTCTTGCAAATATAAGGTCAAGATATATTAAACTAGTCAAAATGCAGTTTACAGGCAGTTCATAGGGTATTACATTTTAAGACAGAAAGTATTAACTAAACAAGCAGATTTTGAATGAATCCTACCGTTTTTGTACGAAAGGTTATATCCACGGGGTTGGTTTTCCCTGACGTGATTCTGGTATTTTGCACAATGACACTTTTTGAATCCAGGAACTCTGTCCTGTAGTTGCGGTTGATGTTTCCTAATGCACTGTACCTTCTGCAGCAATACCCTGAAGGGGACATCAGGATATTTTTACATGTCACTAAAATGCAAATGTCAAAGGTCACATCCAGGTCTGTCAGAGAGAGGGAGAGAAAGAACTGGAAGTGTTTAGCAGCTAGCAATATCATGAATAATCCACAAGTCTGGGTCTTAGCCATACACTATATATGAAGATGGACCACATGAGGACTCCCCAATAGTGAAGCCGCAGCATCTCAATTTTCCCCTGGTGGCTCGCTTATTTCAGGCAGGCCACATTAAAAATTCAAAGTACTCCTTAAATAAATTTTTCCAAAAATGGTTTTTGTTATAGGCATCTCTTATTAGGCTTATGTATGTATTTTTTTCTAATCAGTTTGGATTTAATGAATTATTTGACATTATAGAAACAGGGCAAAAACATCATGACTGACAGCTGAGCTTGGCACGCGATTGGAGAGGCGGGTGGAAAACTGGTATGGTTCGTACATTCATCCTCCACACTTTACTATATATACAGTACTGTGCAAAAGTCTTTTGCCATGAGATTTGGTGTTTTAGCAATGCTGTAATGACCATGTGTAATTATTTCAGAAACTGTATGCAGGTTTAAAGAACCTGGTCCCCCAAACCTAAATGGAATGGAACCCTCATTAATGTCCTTCTGAACACCTGTATTTGTCCTGTGAAAAAGGAGGTTTTTGCATAACATGCTTGAGCATTGCATACACATCTTGGATGAGTGTAACTCTTTGGAGGCTCGCTAAAATTTATAAAACTGACTTTCAATCACATGCTTCCATTTAAAATGCCAACGATGTCAGAATTTTACGTAAAATAAAAAAGTCAGAATTTTACATTAGCAAGGTCACTCTGAAAAGGGCAATCTGCAAACAAACTGGATACTCAAGATGTGGAATTCAAGCTCTTATAAAGAATTTTAAAGAATCAGGAGAAGTCAAGGACAAAAAAAGGTCTGGAAGGCCAGAAAAGGCCAAGACAAATTTAAGATAAGATAAGATAACTTTACTAATCCCCGTAGGGAAATGAATTTGTCACAGCAGCAATATTGTTCTGGTAAAGGACCAGTGGACATAAAACAGATCGCTGGCAAATCTCACATTCCCCACGATGACTGCAGAGATACAGGGCTTAAACCTCCTCTTCTTCATCCCGACTTTAGATCCCGCTCTGCAGCCACGGCATCGCCTCCTAATCGGCTTCTCTCCGGCAGTGAGAGGCGACTGCCTCAGGGCGATCAGCTGATCCCGCGTGTAATCAATGCCGGCAGTATTGTGGCTCTGGCCCTGTGTTGTGTGGCGACATGGGTACCAGAAAAAACGGTGAAAAATGTTGAGAAACGTTGAGAAAAATGTAGAAACGGGACCCCGGGGTTTGCTGTTTTCCAGGCAAAGGGCAAGAAGAAAAACAACACAAAATACACAGCAAAAATCACACTAGTGAACGGGTCACCGGGAGCTGCTGCAAATGGCTGCCACTGGCATGGCGCCATCTTGCCAAATTTCAAAATGTGATAAGTTTCCTAGAGTTTTTTCTTTGAGAGACCAGAAGAAGTCTAGCAAGGAACTTGCTCAAGATCTGGCAGCTTCATCAGAAGGCCAAGTTGACCCCTCTACAGTCTGAAGAAGCTTGATCAGAAATGGTCTTGGTGGAAGGGTAGCAGCATAGAAATCACTTTTCTGGAAGGGGAACAGGATGAAAAGGCAAACGTATGCTAAAGCTCACAAAGATTGGAATGAAGATCAGTGGAAAAGAGTATTATGGAGTGACAAATCAAAGTTTAAAATGTTCGGGTCCATCGCAGGCAACATGTGAGAAGGAGAGTTGGAGAGAGATGGAGCAATGAATGCTTGCAGCCTTCAGCGAAATACGTTGGTGGGTGTGTCCTGGTTTGGGGCTGCATGTCTGCCAGTGGTGTTGGCGACATTGTTCGAATTGATGGGATCATGAATGCTGAAAAGTACATACAGATTTTAATTCATCATGTCGTTCCTTCTTGAGAGCACCTGATCCGGAATGTTTTTATTTTTCATCATGATAATGATCCTGACTACACTGCTAATGCAGTAAAATCTGCTGATACAACACTGACAGTCATGGATTGGCCTCCCCAGAGTCCAGACCTACATATTAAAGGCTAAGGAAGAACTCTGGGAAGTGCTAAAAGAAGCCTGGTATAATATACAAGAAGATTACTTTAAAAAACTCGAGGACAGTCTCTGCAAAAGTGTTCAAGATGTGCTTCATGCCAAGGGAGGTCACACTAAATACTGTATTGTATATTGTATATTGCACATTATATACAGTGTATATATATATTTTTATTTTATTTTTTTGTTTGTTTTGTGTTTAGCACAAATGAACTACAGCTTAAATTGAATGGCATGGTATTTTGATGTAGAAAATAAATGAACCTTGAAAATGCAAACACATACTTGCTTAAGTAACATTTGAGGGCATAACACAGTTTTACAGAAATTTCCTGGAGACATACCACACCCCGACCAGTACTTACCTAACTCCAAGCTAAACCACCGACACATTTATTGGCTCTTATTGGTTGATAAAAAGAGCAGATGTGAAACCTGTAATTGTGGCAGTAGTTTTACTTTTCTGTCTGTAGATGGTGAACATGCAGAAGTTTAAACCTTCATTTTTAACCTGCTGCAGTGACTGTCTTGCCTGTAGTTGGTGCAGATTGGAGCAGCACTGAAGGTTCTCAGCTTCTACAGTTTGACACTTTTTTTTATTGCTCTTTGGCCTGTCTGCCTGTCTGTCTGTCCAAACCTGTATCTCTGCTGCAGTAGTGGGCCAACCACATGTCACTTTAAATCAGTGAACTCTTGTGATTGACTGCAAACAAAATCAAATCTGTGTTCAAAGGAAATACGGATATTAATTGACAACGTCAGTGGAAACTGGTACTGGGCAGTTTCGGTTGATAGCTTAAAAGCTATTATTAGGTAGTGATACCCAGTCCTAAATGACAAGCGCGTCCTTTAATTGAAAGATTTATATATTATTCACAGTGACTGAATTGAGCATAACTCTTACTGGATATAAGTTTTTAGTGTACAGTATGTTTATTGAATTATAGTAATGCTGCTTTGTTAGACTTATTTTCTGCAGTTTTGTGCCGAATTATTGTACTAATTTTTCATTTACTGCAGACTAGTTTGGAAGAAGAAGAACCAGGAAGTGGGCTATGCCCCAGTGCTTTCCTCAGTTAAAATAAAAGTGTGCCGGATTAGAAACCTCCATATTGTCACTGGATGCACTTTTATTGTTTGATGGGTTTTATCATGTATCCCACATAAAAGCTGCATGCAGCTGTACTGAAAAATAAATATTCTTGATGAACGTGTGCACTTCAGAGTCCTGATGACAAAATCATAGCATTTTGTCAGATTGTAGCTCGATCAAAGGGAATACAAGTAGAAGCTCCAGCCTGTTCTAGTTGTGACATAAAACATCTTGGTCTAATTTGCTTACAAGCTGCTGCTGCTTTACAGATATCTCTTTACAGGCTTAGGTTTCTTATGCTGAAAGAAGCAGAAGCACAGACAAAGACCAGAATGAGAGATTACCTCCAGTCACGTGTTGGGTAAGCATCCATTTAAAATCATTTTAAATGTGTTCAGAGAGCAAGCAGCTGGAGAAGCGTGACAACATGCACAGCTCTGATGTCAGAGAGGCTATAACATGAGAGAAGAGTTTTATTTCTTTAAATGACAAGATTTTTTTGTGGATGAGGCTCGATGTGTTTTGTGACCATAAACAAAACGGAGTGAAATCATTCTGCACACAAACACACACACAAACACACACACACACACACACACACACACACACACACAGAACAGTTAACGCTTGAAGATACAAAAGTTTATTAAGTTTGTGGCAGGCTGTTGATAAGATTTTTACTGGGCTACTTTGGTACCTTTGGCTTATCAGGTTCAGGCTTTTGAGCTTTGCCCCCCTTCCCCTCTGCTTTCTCCTTTGATTCGGACAAAGAATCCATGTTTTCAATGATCAAGTCAATTATCCTGGAATCTCCAAAAGCTATGGCGATGTCAAAGCAGTTTTGTCCTGTATGAAAATAAAAGATGATAAATCAAATAGCAGCAGAAGTCAGAGACAGCCTGCCACAGGAACAGTGTGTGTTGATGAATTTGACAGTAAGTTCGATAAATCTGTAAGAAAAGTAACCTATCTAAAAGTTTAATACTAACAATAAAGTCATGGCGTGAACTCAACACCTAATTGAGTGGTTTGCATTGTTTTCTCAAAATTAAATTAAGTCATATTTCCACTTGTTTATACTATGAATCTGTTCCAACAATAGTTTTTTTTAACAAACTTTGCTTTGTTTCAGCCAGACCTTTTTTGTTCTCTGCATATACACTGGCCCCCGCCTTGATGAGGATGTCGACACAGGAGGGTCGAGAGCTCTCGATGGCCCTCATAAGGGGCGTGCCTTCGCTGAGCGCCCGGGTATCTATAGGGGCCCCGGCCTCGATCAGAAGTTCAATGAGTTCCACATGGCCAGCATGAGCCGCATGGTGGAGCGGCGTCCACAAGAATTGATCCTGCATATTCACATCCGCCCTGTCAGGAACAGATGTTGCTCATGTTTATTTGCTACACAAAAGCACAAATATAAGATAACATAATAAAAGTCATTTCCTTATTTAAGTGTCGAACTGTTCATTGCTAATTACTCATAGTTTACCTATTTTCTAAACAAATATCAATAATCTGCCAACAAATACGAGTAATTTTTTTTCTCTAACTGCTACCAATAATCAGATACTGCTATTCATTTTCCAACTTGAAGAGAACCATTTTACCCAAGTGCCAGGAGCTGAAATGTCAACTCTTTTAAAGTCAAGTTTTAAAACTACAGGAAGATTTCTGTGTATGTAAAATCGATTGTCATCTGCGCATAGGTTTTCATCGTCATCATGACGGAGCCTGCCATTGCTGAGCTGGACTGGCACACTGCCGATTAGCGCACAAGTGATACACAGGAACAATGCATGTACTCAACAGCGACACTGTTTGTAATTGAAATTTCACTGCTATCAGCCCTCTTTGTGTGCCTCTCACACTTTAGTTGCTGCCAACTCAAATTCAACCTGTTACTGCTGCCACTTCAGTCACAGGAAATACAATCATCTGTCACCGAGGTGACATGAGCATGTCTAAACAAGCGTGTGGCTTTGACTCCTATTCTTGTACTGACAAAGTAACTGCTTAAAGAGGGTTTGCTACCCCGATCCTACAGTTAGAAAGCAAAATGTCATAATATGGAGCCACGTTTTTGGCCACTTGGTGACTTTATAGCCAAATAACCTTTCCCTTACCTCTGCTTTGGTCAAATACCGGGAGAAATATATGACTCTTTTAATGACTGACACATTGTAATTTTTTTCAACTCATTGAAATAGTCTTCATAAGTACAACTAAAAATATGTCTGTAGTGGTGAAATCTTTGTTTCCAAAGTGTAACCCCCCCCCCCAAAAAACATGAATTTTCTCACCCCCTACTAAGGAGGTATTGGGCAACCTCGTAGTTGCCGCTGGAGCAGGCCACCATCAATGGCGTCTTGTAGAACGGATCTTGAATGTCCACAGGAACCCCCTGACTGACAGCAAGGTCCAGAGACTCCAGGTCTCCATTTTTAACGCAGTGGTTGATATTGACGTACACCTCCTCTGGCTTGTCTATGTACCACCCAGAGTCATTCATTATTGGATGTTCTGCTGTCTGATTGCAGTCAAGTTGGCGGCTGTCTGAGCAGTTGTAATACATCTGAATCAGGAAGTAGGGTGGGCCTCCATGAGGTCGCCGGGGCATTAGCTCTGGCGGGAAGGTACAAATAGGAAAAGGTATAACAAATGTACCTTTCTTCCCGCCTTTTCCACCTTTTTGTCCCTTTTTAGTTTTGGCCATGTAAGATGAGACAAGGAAGGGCTTCTCGATGTACATGACGCCTTTAATAAACTCATTTATGTCGACATAACCATGTCTTCTTTTGTTGTGGGCTAAGATGATTTTACGGAGTTGTTCTCCTTCAACCGGAGCTTTCAACTTCTCCAACACTGAAATAAACATGTCATTGGTAACTGTGCCTTGATTCTCAAAAGCCTCCCATAGCTCAGCCTCATACACGTGAGACCAGTCATGGAGGGTCAGGACCCAAACCTCAGACATGAGGCCGCCACCACTGGGTTTTCTGTCGTTTCCCTGTTGCTTTTCTGCTTTCTTCAGTTCCTTGGCTGCTGCTTTGTGATCAGCATCATTGGCAATCTGGCGTGGAAGCAAGCCTTCCAAGTTCTTCAATTTGGGGTTACAACCTAAAACACAGAGCTCCACCTTAGAAAGAGTATATATATACCCATTTAGAATTTCCTATGTTAATATGGGACTGTGCTTGCAGCTGTATATTCTTCAGCTTTCTTATTTCTTTTCTCAAATACTTGATATTGATACCTCTCTGTGCCAGGAATTTGCAGCAGTTGGGATTGCCCTCGGCAGCAGCGTAATGCAGGGGTGTGCAGTTCTCTATGTCGATCAGGCTCATGTCCGCTGAGTATGCAGACAGTACCAAAATCACCTGGAAGGCAATAAACACCAATAAGTTATGCATTACCGAATCTTCAATCCAACTGAGTTAGGGGCATTCAGGAACTATCGAGAAAAGCATCTAAAGCAGGGGGACAATTACAATGCCATGATCAAATCATTACTTTTGCTACAATTACAAAATTATTTAGCCCTCTTTTTAGGAAAAAACCTGACATTGAATTAGGAGACACCACACCTCCAAAAAGCCCCCCATGGCAGCATAGTGTACTGCTGTGCGGCGTTTCACATCTAGGGCATTTGGGTTTCCTCCTTTCTGTAGAATTATTCTAACCAGCTGCAGGGAGCCAACCTTCGCTGCCTCCATCAATGCTGTGACGCCTGTTTTCTGAGGAGAGAGAAGAGTCGGTCTTGGGTCAGCACCTTGGCTACAAACCATGCCAAGGCCTTTGTTCCCACAATGTTTCCGAGCTATTTTAACCTGATTTGCTGCATTGGGGTCTGCACCATTATCCAGCAAGAGCTGACACAGTGGGGTGTACCCATGGGCTTTCTGACACATCAGCTGGAAGACATGAGTCCCATGTAATGACACATTGTTAACATCTGCATGGAACTTCAGTGCCTCCTGAGCGCAGCGTGTGTGGTTCTTGGTGGGATAACTACAGTAAAACAGCAAGGCTAAAGAGAGAGACAGAAGATATAATGTTATTGAGTTAAATGACATAACTGTAACAGAAATTCAGATGTTGAGTTGTATCTCAAGTTGTATCAAACCACAGAAATTGTTCTTTAAGAACAAAAGGGGTCCTGGTAGTGATGACAATTTTTCAGGACTTTATCATTTTCAATTTGAACATTACGTTTTTTCCTCAACTTAGGAAAAGGCCTACCTCATTAGAAAATGTATAATGTTATATAACTGATTTATCAGCCACGGTAAAACATAGATCTGTCAGGCAAACCAAACAGTCCAACTGTAGAGGAAGACATTGTGTAGTATGGCAGTAGTATGGTGCAGAACCAAAAAATACTGCCATAAGGTGCTTCCCAGATGCTTTGATTTCAATTCTGATTTCAGGTAGGACATGGGCCAAACTAAAAGCTCAAAGTACAACTCAAATAAAATTTTCATAAAGATGGTTTCCATCATTTAAGGTAGTTGTTGTATACACTTGTTTCTTCAGGCGCTCATTGTAATGATCAGTTTGGTTTTAATTAGTTATTTAATGCTTTAAAAATGGAATGAAATATTGTGATTGACGACTGAACCCTGCTTGCCATCGGGTGTATAGATCGGAACTTCATACTGTCTGTATCCCTGATATTTTGGCTTCATTGTTCTGCATTGGAAGGAAGTGGTCCACATTGTCCATATTTATTTATGATCAAGGCCTAAACATTGTATTTGTAACTGGTCACGCAGTGGACAGATGCTCATTCATTATATTATTACACAACTTTTTGTATAAAGAAAATATAATCATTAGAATTGGCCAATTTAAAACATTTTAATAAATATTTTCATGAATTTTATGTGATAGAAGAGGCTCAATTTTGTTATTGTTTTAAAAATGAAAATTACAAAAATAAGGAATAATAGATTCTAAAGGGAATGCAAAGGCTGTTTTTTTGTGTTTTGTTTTTGCTTAACTTTTCCTGAGGAAAATATATACTGGGACTCAGTGTATTAGGACGAGTCTTTGCTGAAAGTGTTGTAACGAGGCAGCAGCAGTCGTATGGGAGTGCAACATGGTATCAGGTTACTCAGAGTATTCAGGAGAGGATCACCATTAGTGGTTCTGATCTGTAATTAGATGTTCTCACTCAGGCAGACATGCACAGACATACTGTACAGAAATTATACAAAGACCTGCATTCATGCACGCATGCAAATTCTTTCCTGCCTAACTTAAGCTCGCTCTCTGTCTCTCTCATGCACTCACTCTCAGAAGAGTCCCAGCAGCAACTGATGCCCCGGATACACTGTAATTAGCATCATTATCAGAATTGCTTTAAAAAAAACCCTGAGGACAAACTTTGGGCTCGCTGATTCCAGTTATGTGGGATGGTGCCCCCCCATCAATATCTAAACAAAAGCAGCATGCATTATTATGAGTCACAAGACAAAGTGAGGCATTCACCACAGGCCTGCTGCTCTAACTTGAGATGAGTAACACCTCTATTTTAGAAATCGACACTTCAAGCTCAAATGAAATACGTTTGTGGAAAGCAAGCTGCTCAATTACCCCTCCTGTTTGAAGCCTTATAAATTATTGACATTGTCGGTACATTCCTGCATTACATCAGAGTTGAACTTTTGGATTATAGATGTTAATAATGTATGGTAATCGACAATGTAAAAGATAAAAAAACAAAGGCCATCTAGTGTCATTCACAACTATTTAGTTACACTCAAACTCATGCTTTGATATTTAGAGGTTGGCTGATGCTATTTTTTACATTTGGATCATGATTGTTGACGGATGAACGGGGATTCTGTCTTTATGTACAACAATATGCTGCAAAATGAGGATCCATGGAGGTCCCACTGTGTAACACACTGGTATCTCGCACTAGAGTGATGGTGGCGGATGCTTTGAGTACTATAGGTTATCAGGTGGGGCTTCCTTGGATCATATTTTTTCAGTATCATGGATGCTCAATTAAATTTGGATCTGAGGAATACTGTGACAATTTTAAGCTTTAACTTTGCCATATTCCTTTGGCAGTTCCTGCGCAGGTTTTGTGGCTTCAAAGCATACGTTGACCTGTTAGGGGACCCACTGTCATTGAGGTTTGCAGGTGCCATGGAAGGTATGCTTAGATCAAGGGTTTCAGAGCAAACCTTAGCACTGTCACTAGGTGATCAATGTTAGTCATTTCAACTGTTAGAGGTCTTAATGTTATGGCTGATGGGTGTGTCTTCCAAAGTGTTTCACTTATCCATAGGGTGTCATCTGCATGTGGATGCTACTGCTCACATCTGCCCTCCTCATCCGGGAGTTTTAGGTTAGCGTGGCTCTGGCACAGCAGCGCCACGATGGTGTGCATGCCCAGCTGGGCGGCTACCATGGCCGCAGTGCAGCCTTGCTTGTCCTGCACGTCGGGGTGCGCTCCCATGGACAGAAGGAAGTCAACCAGGTCTGAGAGGATGGAGAGACAGTTGAGTGATTTAAGTCTACTTATACACAATCATTTTTGGTTTGCAGTAAATTGTATGAATTGTTGAGTTACTCGTGGGCTTCAAATTAGACATTCAAAACACCCAAGAATCAACTAATGTAAAATATGGATTTATATCCAATTAAGTTAGAGATAACTGCATATATATAACATTAATAGTTATGGTTTGCGTTGGATACGTATGGTTACCTAACTGAAAAAAATGTAAAAGCTACTTTAGAGCATGTCAGTGGCGCATCTCATTCTCTAAAATATAATCTTGACAGTTGAAGAAGAGGCCCATCATCACCTAGATTGTTATCCAAGGCTGCTACGTGAAGCACCCCTATGCCGTCTTCTGGCTCAGTGAGATTGATGAGGCCTTTGACCCCAAGTGTCACCAACTTCTCTATCTGCACCTTGTCCCCTCTGTGGACGCACTGCAGCAGACGGTAGATCTGACGGACCTGCACGTGGCCCTGGGCTACCCTACCAATCATGATGGGCTGCTGGGAAATAAAACAAAAAAAAACAGGAGATAGAACATAATGACCTAACAAATATGCTGCTGTAACCACTGCAGCTCAGAAGCTCTTTCCTGAACTGAGATTAAAAGTCAAACCATCACAGAACACAGATAGTTACAATAGTTTTTTACTATCACACATCTAAATCATTATAAGTAAAACTGAGATACGAGGCAACATGACCAGTTTAAGTTATTAATAATGGTTTTATTTAATACACTGCACCTATTTCCTAAAGTAACCATTAATTGTGGATGACTCAATACTGACTCTTTTGTTCCTTTACTCTATTTCATTTGCTGAAGCCCTCACGATACAAATAATCTGGCATAATCTAATTGAATGAATAATTCTTCACTGTCCAGTTACCACCTGAACTCTCAGGCGGAAGGGAAATTGTCAGTCGCTGAAATCACCGTAGAGGAGAAAGTCTACGAAAGTCCTCACCTACATGTGGATGACGAGCTCGTTTGTCCCCAAGCTTTGCTGTAAAGTGGTACCGTTCACCGTGACCGCTTATCCTCGTTACCGCGGAGGAGCACACTCCTGATGAGGGCCTCTTTCAGTTCCTCATAATAAAAACGCACACCATTTGTCTGAGGAGTACAAACATTTTAAACCAGGGATTTTTTTTTTTTTTTTTTTTATCAAGGTAACGTCAATGGTGCACTTTAACTCGGAGAGCACGTGTAAATTTAACCCGAAGACTCTTACCTCTTTGTGTCCATGAACATCCCTGTCTGGGTCGTTTGCAGGAGTGGCTGTTGATCTCACAATACTTGGCTGCGTCATTAAATCATGTCTTTTACGTCTCTGATGTATAAAACTTAATCCCACATCAAAGGCACAGAACAAACTGGATATTACAGAGGGCGATAATATCATCTATTGTTGTATTCTAATCTGTATGTGTGTCTCTGCTTGCGGAAAAGAATTAGGTCCACATATGAAAACAATAATTCAGTTGGGGGAAAAGCCAGAACCATTGGGGAAATGTAATTTCCTCCAATAATGCTCTAAAGACGATTCAGGTATGTTTTGTAATGAAAACCAGTGACACGGACGTGCTGAAAGGTCGCTCCTTATTCCGAAACAGCGGAAAACAAACCGAGCTCCATGGCAACGGGACGCCTTGGACGCCTTGGAATCCGTCCTGTGCGTCGGTCGACTGGAGTCTGATGCTGCTGATGAGCTCCAACATTACGGTGCTGGAGAGATTTACACAACCGAGCACTTCATCTTTTATTCTTCGGTGCTCCTGTTTTTATTTTCTTTATCTCACTCTATTGTATTATTTCATCCTATGATTCTGTTACGTCTTCTCCTTATTGTTTTAATCCCTTTAAATGGCTTCTACAATTTTCTATCTTACTTCTGGTCCTCTTGGTTTCATTTTAGGATGGCGCGTTCTTGTGTTGCTGGATTATTTTCCCTTTGTTTTTATGTGTTTTGTTTTATTTTAAAGTCAAAGCACTTTGTTAAACCTTAAAGGTGCTATATAAATGAGGGGATTCTTATTGCTGTCATTGATTAATAAATACCTAAACGACCGCAACACAATAAAAAAGAGGGGAAAATAAATCTTCAGAAAAATGTCAAAGAAGTCCCACTCTTAAAATGAAATTTAAAATATTTGTAGATGTACTTGTGTTTTTTATGGAAGCTCCATTAACCATGTTCCATTAAAAATATTTTCTCAGTCATTTTAATAAACTTTCCATAATATTTGAGCTATCTCAAAATAACTAACAGCATCTTAAATAATGAGAGATTGCTCAATATTTTGACTTAATGTGTCAAAATAAGAGGCGGCACAGTGGTGCAGTGGATAGCACTGTCGAGAATGATTCACAGGTTCGGTTCACAGTAAGAACGTACACTGAGGAAGTAAAATAAATAAATACATATATTAGCTTACATAGATTTGTTTGTTATAGTTACAGTTGAATGGTACCTATTGTGTGCAGAGGGCCTTAAAAACAGACCATAACTCCCACTGAGGAAGAATGGAGGACAAGTGATGCAGATGGAAGTCTACTGCAGTTAACGTCACAGCCGTGACATAAATCATTCTGACCACAAGGTGTCGCTGAGTTGCAGCGGAAGTGGCTTTTCAACCACCCCGCCCCCCTTGAAGTCTTCAGTTAAAATTAACCTCCCAAAGTCGAGACGAAAGAGACCAAAGAGGTTTTTATTGGGAGACAGAAACAAAAGTCAGCCCAGCTCTGTGTATTTGTAAGAGCCAAAAATGTGCCAGATTAAATAAGTGAAGTCCGAAACAGTGTAAAAAAAAAATAAAAATAAAAATGGCCCACATGCTGATATAATTAAGGAACACATTCCAGATACAGACTGGACATCAGCTGTGTAAAACTGTATTTCAGGCACACGTGATGCAAAAACAGTATATATACAGTACCAGGCAAGGTGAAGTGGTAACTGATAAAAATTTTATAAGAGGAAAACCACTGAAAAATATTTACATTCTTAAAAAGTGATATAATGCATAGAAACAGATAAAATTACATTCCCACACTGAACACTGTGGGAAATTTTGTGAACAAAAGCACTCACCTGTGAGCAAACCCTGATATGCTTTTAT
This sequence comes from Mola mola, assembly GCA_001698575.1. Classification (NCBI taxonomy): domain Eukaryota; kingdom Metazoa; phylum Chordata; class Actinopteri; order Tetraodontiformes; family Molidae; genus Mola; species Mola mola. The sequence goes on from KV751333.1 coordinate 4,887,675, forward strand.
TAATGCATATAACACCTCTACAATAATGTCAATATAAAATCTGCAGGAACCCTCTGCAGAAAATGTGCCATGTTCCTTTTAAAATCCATTCAAGAATATCTACAAACTTAATATCGTGCACACATCTTAGTCATAGAGGCTGAAAGTGAACATGAGAGAAGAATGTGGGATTTGTAGCATAGAGACAGCATTTTAACTTTAAATACTTGATCCTTTAAGCAAGTCTAAAAGGGCCTTATTAGGACAGAGACAAAAAATATAATATCCCTCTTCTTCCTCTTGGCCATCCTCCGCCTCCTTTTATGCTTCTTGGCACAGGTAATGTCAAAAAATGGGCTTATTGTTTTTCTGTTGTATGATTCATGAAATCCTGTGCTCTCCTGACTGACCTGTCAATGACATTGTTTTATCGTTTCCTTCCACAGAGCAGAGGTTTGGGCTGCACCCCCCTCCGCCTACCTCACTGTTTTCTAACACAATTGGCATTCAGCATTATATTTCTGGGAATTTGCTTGTGGTCAGATACCGTAGAAACTGTGGGCATACAGGAAAGAAACTAATCAAGTTTGAACATTTAATTTACTGTGGGCTGACCACCCTCCCACCCCAAATCCTTCAAATTCTTTATTCTTACGGATTTTTCCTTTCATTAATAAATGTCAGACCTGAAGGCTATCGCTGTGAGATCAGTAGAGAATTCAAGTTTATAGCATGACATAAAATATGGAACTATAAAGTAACTCCACAGTGGCTTTTTTTCTACAGAAACATCATAGAATAAAAAACACTTTTTATTAAGTTTTCTTTAAAACTGTGAAACACAATAGCTGAGGTTAACAAGCATGTTTTTTCCTTCCTTCTTAGAACATGAAGTAAAAATGTTCCTACTTGCTGAGTGAATCCAGTCCACTTTTCTCTTTCTCTCATCCGTAATGGGGTCTGTCGCTCACAGTCAAGCAGACAAACCAGATGTGCAGAAGGTTTCACCCAGGGGGACTAATCACAGCAAGACTACATCCTATCAGGCTGTCTCATAGAGCAGCATCCCGCTGAACATGGTCAGGGGTTCGGAGGAATAGGCCAGTTTGCCCGTGACCAGGTCGATGCAGACTGTGTCCCCCGCCTCCATGGGCAGGATGATGTTGAAGACAGCCAGCGCTCCAGGGATATGTTTGGTCTCCGCCATGGGCTTCTCAAGGCCTTCAGGCTGATACCCAGCTGAATCTACTCGGGCCACGCCTGTGTTGGACTTAGACAACACAGCCTCGATCTTCATGTTCTTGTGGCCTGTAAGGATGCCGCTGAAGAAGTACTTTCCCCTGACTGGAGCTGTGAAGTAACCTGGAGGGTGGAAGCAGGTACCAGTGAGTTAAATTTTGTGCATTTACTTTCAATAAACCTCTATAATACAAAAAAGTCAGGGCATACAAACACTACAGCTACATCCTATCAAATAAACTTATTTTAATTTACTTTGTAAGTTGTATCAATTCATGCAAGTAGTTCTGGTTTTTGGTTCATTAATCAATGCCTTCTGCCACTACAATATAAAGGCAAGTACTAGGAGAAGTATTCGGATTGCGGTGCTCATATTGAAAGAGGCAGGTCCTTTGCCCATTGATGGCTGACTTCTACAGTTACATAAACAACTGAACAATCAGAGGCAGGACTTTATGAGGCAATATATTACCCATTCCAAAGAAAAAGCCCATTTGACAAATACTCAGTCATTAACAAAGACTGGCTTCCAAATCCTACTTAACTTCTTGGACAAACCCGTTTTTTTTCTTTTTGTTTTGTTATGGGGAAAAAAATCCCTTTATGGCCTTAAAATGTCTTGGATGTCTTTCTACATTTTTGCCTGATCTTGGTTGTAGGAATCTATCTGTGTTCTACTTTAGCCCCACCCATCCATTTACTGCTCTGCCCTTTGCCTTCAGTCGTAGTCGGACTTATCTGCTCTGTCATCTTCTGACTTTTAAACTAGTCTTCTATACGCTGCACAGTGGCAAGTTCTAACATTGTAGTAAATCAGACTTACATATTTGAACCAGACACAAATTCACAAGAAGAAGCGGAAGAGCTACTTGTACAAGGGCAACTACAAGTTGATGCAGCAGAGGAGTAAGTTTCTACAATGTTAAGCCCCACCCTCATAAAAATCATCAGGATATGTTCCTTTTTCTAAGTAGAGGACCCGGGCTGACACCGTCATTGGTGGGTTGCAGAACCAAAGTAGAAATCTTCAGCCAATGAAGATGACTGCTTATTTCAGCACAGTGCTGCGCGTCATGGTACATTAAAAAAAATTCTATGTACATGTTAACAAGGTCAAAAATCGACAGGTGAAGACTGCTCAAAAAACATGTTTAGATCATTCCAGGTCAAATGGTAACAGATGATAACATTATGAGTGGTTATGAAAGGAGCGTCTTCGAAAGGCTCAGGCCCTCACAAGGAAGTTTAAGTAGAGGTTCAATACTTTGTTCAACATGATAATATTGAGCCTCAATTCCTTTCCAAATGACTGAATATGGCTTGCACTGGAATGAAATTCCACTCCCTTTTTTTAACCTCCAAATATGGAAAAAGAATAATTGTAGCTCTTAAAATTCTGTTGAAATTCATATGAATTTTTACAGCATTTGAAATTCTAATCGTACATCATGCAAGCAAGTCAATTAAACAAACTACTGATCCTTTAATTGCAAAACGTCCTGTCAGGAGATTTAAAAAAATCAAGGAAAATTAAAGTTACTGTGCGTTACTGTGCATGGTTCACTCTTCAAGTGTAGAGACGTGTATTGTTTTTGCTTCTGTGGGATCATCACAGGAAAAATAGTGTTTTAATGATCTACTACCTCACCCATCTGCATTTCTAACCAGAATGATTGCACGTCCGTCTTTCAGTAAAAACACATGCAGGTGTGGGACAAGAGGATGCAAAGAAGAAATTGTTTTTCAACAGCTTGAACAGAAGTTAAACGCTTCAATGTTAAGTTCATTTTGCCTGTTTATTGAACCATTAGATTATTAATTAAATTCATGTATCATTGTGACACTGAACTACAATACTACGCACATCCAAATAGAAACACTATTTCATTCACTCTGTCTGCTGCAACTTTAGTCAAAGACCTCAGATCTACCTAGTAGCCCAATAAAAGCATATAGCCAATGTTGTGAACTTTATGAAGAAGTCATTCATCATGCTGAAATAAAGTAATAACAGCATACCAGTCCTTCAACGAAACTGCTGCTGTTTCAATGTACCCCCTACAACTAGAAATTGGCAAACACGAACTGGTCATGTTGAATGATAAAGTAAAAATAGATATAGTGCGTCTGTTTATGGGATTCATTTCTTCTTCTTCCTCTTCCAGCTTTACCTAGGCATTTCTAAGTCACCACAGCGAATCCTCCTACTCCATCTGTCCCTGACCTCTGCATCTTCTTCTCTGATACCAATGATCAGAATGTGACTCGCATGTTTGATTTGGCTCACTTTGTACGCTGGATGCTCTTCCTGATGCAACCCTCGCCATTCCGATTAATTTCTTCTATCACAATGAAAAAACACATCCCTTTATTTCTATTCAACATTTTGAGAATCAATATCAATGTAATCAATCCACTCGTGCTGAGAACAGTAGGCTTCTGCTCTCAGCACTTTTCACCACCATGAGCGCCATACACTAAGTTCTAATCCAAACAAATTTTGTGTGCCAGTAAAAATTTTAGAGATATAGCTCTGAAAGAAACTAGGATTTTTTTTGTCCTAAACTTCATAAATGGACACTTTCACACAAAACATATGTAAAACATAAACATTCACATAAAGTCACAAAAACAACCATTTTTCCTTTAATTCATCTTAAAGTAGATCTTAACAGACCTTACTGAAATTCCAACTGAGCTCACCTGTTCTCGGGTCATAGACGTTGTTCTCATTGACAAAGACCTCGTTGAACATGATGGTTCCGGCTCGTCTCATCGGGCGAGTCAGCGCGGCGGAGAAAGACATTCTTGGCACGTGGGCGTCAGACCCTGCAGGACCTGATCGTGGACCAGAGATAGAGAGCAGGAGTTACCGAGAGGTGACGATCAAAGGGTCACGGGGGCTTTGATCTGCTATGTAGTAAGAAGAACACATACCCTGTTCACCTCTGAGACCTGAAGATGAAAGATAAACTGAGTTAATCATCAGTGTCATTCTTATTTATTTTCTGCTCTTATATCTGTAGAGTGTGTGATGAAAGGAAAGATCTAAAAACAAGGGTTGGTTGTCTTTACCTGGGGGCCCGGCTGGTCCCTCCTTGCCTTCTTTGCCTGGAAGTCCCACCATCCCCGGTGGTCCTGTGGGACCCTGAGGTCCAGGCTCACCTCCCTCCCCGCGGGGGCCTGGTAGACCAGGCGGACCTAGCAGAGAAGAATATTAAAATGTGGAAACACCCTCCATAAGAATTTTAAAGCATGCACAGTTTGCCAAGAAAGGGAAGACCTTTAACCTGGTGTGACTTGGGATGTGCCTTTCTTCATGTTTACTAAAACTCCTCTTTTAGACAGATTGCAGGCGTTTTATGGATTCTTTCTTTGGTCTCTTTTTCCTTCACCCTGACCTTGCCTCCCTTCCTCTCTAAGTGCTCTCTCTCTGAAAGTCAGATCCCATGCACTCCATGCTCTGCGACTCACCCATGAAGTCCTGCTCCACGAAGCTGTGGAACTCCTCGGCCAAGTCCTGCACAGAGGAGTTCAGCCTGCGCACATCGGAGCGGACGTCCTCTAGCTGGACGTTCTGGATATTGTCGATAAGATCTCCCTGGGATCTTACTGTAACATTGAGTACATTTACACTGCCCCACAGCCCGGACACATGTCGGTTCAGGCCCTGAGTAATCCTCTCCAGGCCGCCTGACAGAGAATCGAAGCGTCCACACACTCCCTCTAGATTGGAGAGTCTCTTGTCCAGGCCGTCATTGGACCGCCGGCACTCCCCGACCTCAGTCACATAGTTGCTCCTTATTATTTGGATCTCTTTGCCGAGGCTGCCCCATCGAATCTTGGAGTCCGCCAGCTCTTTCTTCAAATTGTCCACCTTGTAAGGAATGTAGATACATGTTAATGTGTGTATTTTGGAAAAAGTTCTGGTCAAAACACACTTTTTCTTCCTATCTTTGCTCTGATTTATTTTCCAATGGTATCATATACAAACAAAAAATTTAAGGATACTATTGAAACAAGTCTGACAAGAGGACTCATATGTTTGTAATATGCTCAAATATTTTCCGAACTATAATAATATTATGTGAAAACACTGCCAAGATAACCATGAGGCATGTAAGATTGACATAATTTTGTTTTGAATGCTCATAAAGAAAAGTTATATTTCACTATGAAGTGTTTAATAGAACAACAGATCTTCAGCGCAATTCATAACAGAAGTTTGACCTTCAATTCATTCAATTCTAAGGAGCAAGTTCTACATTATACAGTACAGTGAGTCCTAACTCAGGATTCAGGATCCCTGAAGAGGTTACATATCTGAGGGGTTGTAAATCTGAGGGGGCCACAGGATTTTAACGTGAAACAAGAGCGAAAACGGTCATATATTATGCTTTAGAATTCAGCACTATTTTCACTTTCAAAAAAACAAAGTATTTGTTAGAACTTTAAGTTAGTTTCAAGAATAGTTAAATTTTTTTAAGTTCAATCAACTTGAAAGTAAAAGTGGAATTACAGTGATATATTTAAAAAGTTGCCTCATCTTGTATTTAACTTTTTATGGTAACCAAGACACTAACTTTTTCAGTTAAAGCACTGTTCCAGCCATTGATTCAACCCTAAAAACTAATTTCTGTTTCATATAATTACATATTTCAATTTTTTTCCATTAAATAATCCCTTTGTGGTCTTAAAATGGCTGGGAAGGAATTCTGTAGCCAGAGAGAGAGACGGGCTTACGTGCTCTGTCAGTTTCCAACGTTTAAACTAGTCTACTATACTCTGCAGTGACAGGTTTTAACGGAGTAATTAAGCCATACATGTTTGAAGTAGCCACAGAGTCACGGGAAGATGAAGGGGAGTTACTAGGACAAGGTCGCCTTCAAGTTGATGCATCAGAATGGTAAATTTCATTTGTACAACATTTAGCCCCAATCCTGAAAGGCAAGAGGATTGGTTCCTTAGGTTTCCTGCATAAATCTGGGCTGTCAGAATTTGTTTTTTTTGTTTTGTTTTGTCATTGGTGGATTAAACAACAAAGGCAGAAATCCTCAGTCATGATACTGACTGCTTATTTCAGTCATGATGTGTGTTGTAGTACATAAAAAACACAAGTGCACGTTTTATCTACATTGTCAGCATGGCAGTCTGTTGGTCCACAGTGAAATAAATCAACAGCTGTTGAATGGACTGTTGGATTGTCAAGGAATTTACTAAAGATATTCAAGCTCCCAAGAAAACAAATTGTAATGACTTTGGTTATCTTCTGACTTTTTCTGTTTTTGTTTTTTATCAAACTAATCTACATTTTGTAAATTGTTGGATAGATTCCTGTGAAATTTGGTGCAGACTTTAACAATCCCAACCCACCCATCCCCCTCGAGATAAATTTTAATAACGTTAGTAATCTCCCAAGTGTTAGCAGCTAATAATTTCAAGATGTCAGCTGTTTCTCTGAAGACAAAATATCTGCAAAACTAATGAAGCCTCAGCTGCACATCATCTTTAGTGTCTTAGTCAGGTAAACCTACCTGGTGTAACCTGAATGTTAACAGCTTAGTATCATCTAAAAGCACAAAGCTGTTAGCATGGCAGTGGAGTTTGACTGGTGGTGTTTTGAAATACTGAATAGCATTCAGCAGAGCAGTAGCTACCACCAAAATTGCTGAAGTCATGTCCTCAGTGTTTTTTCTGGGAGTGTTGAGGGTTTTACTTGATGGGTAGCCAGCATATGTTTGAGGGGACAGACTCTGAGGGGACAGACTGATTCTGATGAAGGCCAAATATAATAGACAATGTCATAGCAATGCTAACATTAGTGTCAGTCATACCATATTCATAATCAGAACATCATTTTACCTCAGAGAGAATGCTGTTCTTGGTATTGGTCAGATTAGTCAGTGTGTTCCCATGTGTCTGTACGGTCCTTCCCAGGCCTTTCAGAGTATTGTTGATGGAGTTAAACATGACCATGACCCCTGCCATCTCTCCTTGGATGGACTTCAGATCTCCTCCTAGTCTTCCACTGTGGACACTTTGACCATCCAGTTGTTTCTTCAGGTCATCTATGTTGACTCTACACTGCCCAGTGCGCTCTTCCACCTCCTCCCTGAGCCGCCCCACCTCCTCCTGCAGGTTGGAGCATACCTGAGAGCAGACAGATTCTCCCGAATCAACCTTCCTCCGCAGATCTGTCAGCTCCACATGGCACTTGCTGAGGCCGTTCATGGTGGCGTTGGTGAGTGAGCGCAGGTCGTCTTCCACGCTGCTGCAGATGGAACAATCCTCAAGCTCACGGCCCAGTCTTTCAACCTCTGTAACAATCTGGTTGAAACGCTCGCCGTTCTTCCCCGTCACAGCTATTATCTTTTTGACGTCGTCTGTCAGGTTGATCACTCTGTCCATCAGGGAGTCCCCTGACACAGACAGGTCTTTCAACCTGGTGTTAAACTTCTGGATCTCCTCTTGGTTCGCCACAACTCTCCACTCTAAAGTTTTCACAGTGTCATCAGTCTTGCGACCGTTTCCGTTGTGCCCACAGGTATCGTTGCACATGTTTGTGATGGATGTTAGTCGTCGATTGAGGAAGGTTGTCATGTTCTCCATCTGATTTAAACGCCGGCTGTGGTCAGTGACTGTATCTCCGAGAACAGCCACGTCCAGCTCTATCTTGCCAATCTTGTAGCTGTGGTCGTCCAGCCGATTGATAACCATGTTACGCAGCTGAGTGATGTCTCTCTGTACGCTATCTTTTACATTGTTCCCTGTGTTACTGCACCTCTGCTCTGCCTTTCTTACTGTGTTATTCACTTTCTTCTCCAGTTCCTTTAGTCTGCCATTCAACCTGTCTTCTGTCACCCGTCCCTTCCCTCCACTTGTCCCAGCTAGTTCCTTATCTAGTCGCCCTTTGATGGCGTCGCACGTGTTAGCTGTGGAAGTGACACGGACTTGTACATCGGACAGCCTCTTCTCCAGCTCGGTGACGGTGTTGCAGCAGACCTGGGAGCGTTCCACTTCACTGCGGGAGACGTCTAGACTCTGCCTTAGGTGCTGCTCCATGGAGCTGAACAGCTTCTCCAAGGCTTGGATCCGCTCCCTGTCCTGTTGATGCTGGCGCCTCAGGTCCTCCACACCAGCCTAAAATAAACAGGGAATTCTATCAATGTGATTATTTTTGGAGTTTTATATCTATTACGTTTTCTATTTTGTATTACATAATACAAAAGTCATCATCAATGCGTCTTCATTTCATATTGGTTGGATTTTGTATCCTACCTCGACTCAGTTTAAATCCACAGTATGTACCAGGACAACTAAATCCGAGGCCATATCAATTTAAATTAAAGAGTTTTGCTTA
>KV751333.1:4896355-4908443 GCA_001698575.1 Mola mola
GCCCCTAAATTACAATTCCCGGATGTGCCCTTTAACTGGTTCTGCACAATCTAACAAGTTCTTCCTTGGCCCCTTTCCATCTTCCCACCAAGTTTCATTGACTCCATCTGGTAGTTCTTGCCAAATCCTGCTTACAAATAAACAAACATAATTTCTTTGATGACACATGTAGAGCAGCTGTATAGCACTCAAAGACAGATAACTGAATGCTTCGACCCAAGCAGTCACAGTCCCCAAGACCAGACATGTTCTGGTTTGATGATTGTCATTTAAAAACCATAGAGCTGAGTCAGGTTTTTTGCTACAATCAAAGAAAGCTATTTAATACTTTCCCCAAAGAGGTTATGTTTTCACCCATCCGTTCGATGGTTAATACAATGGGGGTTTTTTTTAATGTTAAATCCAATAAACTGAAGAATCCAATACATTTTTTTGTTTTTTTGCAACCTTCCTTTAAATTTGACTTTGGTGTTGTATTTCTTATATTTTGTTAGTACCGTGGCTTACATGGGAATGCTGTTTTATTACTGCCTGCATGGGACAAATTTTATTACTTCAGGAAGCAGAAATCACTTATAAAAATCCATAAGAAACGAAGCAAAACCATGTGCATTTCAAAACTACTGAAAATACAACTAAGTAGCTGACTTTTTCAAAGCTGAAGCAAGAGTAGTGAGATGTGATTTTTTTTTTTTTTTAACACCCCCAAGTGAGCTGATTGATTCTATGTACTGTATGCATGTTTGTTAGCAGCATTACAAAAAAACTATACAGGATTAATTTGCATTAAAATGTTTCCAAAGTTTGGACTTGACCCAAATTAATACATATTTAAATTTTGGAAGTGATCCTGATCCCGGAATTTTTTTAAAGGACACATTAGCTACGTTTTGATGTTTTGGCTTGTAATTTCAGAAACAATCAAAGTTCAAGAGTATAAAGAATTGTGGTAAACCACCCTCATTGTTCCATCAAATGGTGAAATTATGATGAGGTATAATCAAATCCAGAATGCCACCATCGAGGTTCAGTTTTTTGTGAAAAATTTCACAACTATTGCAGATATTGACACGAATTTAAATACCACAATAAGTTTTGGCCAGAAGCATTTGTTGGGGGGGGTTGTTGGTGGAGGTTTGTGATCTAAGATTAACTTTGTTGCTCATTGAGCTTCACCTGGCAGGACGAGCAGGACAGAGACACCCGTCTCTCCAGCTCCGTCAAAATTTCCTCCTTCAGAGTGTTCAGCTGGTTTCCCCCTCCCCTTGCCACTCCGTCCAGTTCATTGCCCCCTCCGTTCACCAGGTGGTTGTTGATATTGAGCAGAGTCTGGTCATGGACCTGAGCCAGCAAATGTATACATAAAGCAAAATGGTCAGCCCTTGATTTAAATTTTTAATATAAAGCTTTAAAACCTAACAGATGCCATGTACCTGTGTCCTATTGTAGAGATGGTCCAGTTTGGACTGGATGTTGTTGATGGTTTCCTTCATGTGTGGCTGAGCAGAATCAGCAGGGACGGTGGCCCCATTCAGACCAGGCCTACACAGAAGAGGAGTTGAGATTTTCTCAGGCTTTGGCACATTTATCATAAAATGAGGCAAGACATCAAAGTGGAGAATTAAAGAGTATTAATCTAATTTTACCATTACAGTACTTGAAGATTCAGTCTAAATTTAGCTGATACTTAAGAACTGTTTGATCAAAAGACAAACTCAGTGTATTTATGTTACATCCTGTTAAGTTCCCACAGTATATATGTTCATAAACGCGAGTTTTGTCACTCAATAAACAAACTTGCTGAAATAATCTAAAATAAACATGAAATTATATATATTATAATATACATTCAGCAGTGTGCTGGGAGAAACAAAACTAACACAGTTCTTCAGTTTCCTGAACGTAAACAGGGCTTTGGAGTGCAGCTGATTGCACTCTATGGAATACAACATGCACATGATGCATTGAAAACAACGTACAGCCTCTGGTTTATGCTGCTAATGGTGGTCTGCATGTTGTGGAGGTCTTTGGTCAGCCGGCGGATTGTTTCCTCCAGTTGTCTGATCTTCTCAGCATCGCCTGGAGAAGAAGAAAAAAAAAAAAAAAAAAAAAGTTTTGAAAGGTCAAATCTTACACGTGTTTGTGTCCTTGCTTTCCTCGCTGGAAGCATCCAAACTGGCACCGTAGGAAAAAGTATCTTTGTGGACCAATCAGATTTCAGAAAAAATTTGATTCAAAGGTTGGATGATAATTTTGGTCTGTTGCCAGCAATGAGAACTGAGTGCTCCTATGAAGCACAAGTTTACTGAGGTAGCTTAGTTTATTTACTAGTTTATTAAGCGTTTTTCTCAACCTTTATAGGAGACGTTGAACCCCCCTCGTAACCCCGGAGGGGAGAGGAGAGTTGGGTACCTGCTGCTTCTAGTCATGAAAATTGAAACCTTAATTTTTCCCGAATTCAACTTAAGTCAGGTTTCTACTTTAAAATACTTAAAAATGAAAAGCTATACAACAGTTTATCATCATGTCACTGTCCTTGAATAATTTCAATTTATTTGTTGGTCATTCTTGAAGTCTAAGCTATGACATGTTGGAACATCTTAAAAATGTTACTTTTGAAGCTTTTTCACAAAATTAATAACTTACATCGTATTCACATAAAATTACATTTTCATAGATGAAATATGGATGTTGTTGAGGCTTCCTACCATTTCGACCTTCTCCTCTCTGTCCGCCACCTGTGTTGTAACCCGTCTGGGTAATGTGGGGTCGTCCTCCATTGACCTGTGTGTCCGTGGTTACCCTTGGCCCATCGTGGCAGTCTTCCCCTGAGTACCCATAGCAACACTTCCACTCCATCTCTGTCACCATCTTGTAGGCTACTTTATATCTTGGCCTCCTGTATGTCCGATAGCTGAGGATGAAACAGCAACATCAGATATCTGGACTTTTATTCTGACTTGATTTGATTTTATGTGCATAACAACTGAACTTAACATGAATGACATGGACTCATCATGACTTGATATTCTGAAAATTTGAGTTGGCAACTGTACTTTCCTTAAGCTCTGGTCAGATGGAAATTTCTTTAAACCTGGATTTAATTTAGTAGTTCTTCTTGAACCTTCTCAATTTTGTCTATTTACTTCAATCTATAAGAATACCAGACTTGACTTGCAAATTCATGATGAGACTTCCCCGAAGATTTAAGTAGTGGTAGAAATATTTCTTAAATTTTGAAAAGTCTTCTCCTGATATTTGCATGCATAGAATGTGCTTTTTATTTCTATTTGCAATGTGTCTGCAAAATTCAAGTGTACTGTCAACTACTGCATCTATTTCCTTTTCCTCTTCCACTCACTAAACCACCAGTCCTCCTAATATATAGTTTACTGCATTATCATTTGATTTCCCACTGCGTAAATGTTTACGCTTTTCTGGATTTAATTTCAATAACCACAGATCACACCAAAATCTTGCAGTTGGGCTGTTTCTGTGTCCTTATGAATTATTATCTTTGTGTGATTTGCAAAAAGACATGCAAATAACACAATGGTAAATCATTTATATACACAAAGAAAGGTACATGGCCAAGCACGGGTCCTTGTGGTTCTCCTGATTTCACCGGTTTCCAGCCTAATTTGGCACATTTAACACCACTTGCTGTCAGCTTTGTCTAAAAAGTCTTCTATCTAATTTATAACTGTCATATATTTGATTTCAAAAAAGCCATTTATGTAGAACTGAATCAACAGCTTTTTGAAAATCCACATATACTGTAAACAATCTACTAGTTGTCCTCTCTCTTATCTGTGAGAAGCTGAACTGTAGTTGATCTGTAGTTGATCTCAGATATAAATGCATATTGCTTATTAGTAAAAAGTCTATGTGTTTTCATGTGATTAACAATGTATGCCCTTATTAGATTTCCCAATGTCTTACATACGACAGATGTCAGACTTACTGGCCTATAGTTTCCTGCATATTATTTATTTCCTTCTGTGCAAACTGCAATAATGTGTGGCTCTTTTCAATCACTGGGCAGTACTGACTCCCCTAATGATTGTTTAAATAATATATTTTGTCCTCGGATGCATTGCATCTGGCCTTGCTGATTATATTTAATATTCTGTAAAAAACACCTCATGTCCTCTGCAATTATACAACACTTTGTTTTCTGAACTTCCAGCCATGGCAAATCGGGTGTACGGTAACACAGGGAGTTTTAGTTTCTAGTAACTGCTTAAAATTACAAATATTAAATTTATGCCCCTAAATACGACACCCTGGACCCTTTAGACTAATTTAGGGAATGAACACAGTTTCACAACACTGAAATATAAAAAAGACTGTCATACCATGTTAACCAAGTCATTGATATGCAGTTGTCCCCGAAGTCTGTATTTAATACCACTGTTGTACACTGCATATACTTATGTGCGTCACTGAGTTACTGGATATCTGGGAATAGCTGTAAGCCATCTGCTGATGATGGATGCAGTTCTTTGTAAATGTTATTCTTTTCCCCTTTTCCAAAAGGAAAATCAGTCAAAACGAAATAGACTGCATTAAGTCAGCACTGAATCTTTATTCATCACTCGCCGCCTATTCTTCTGGACAAAAACTGGATTTGGAAAGCGTTTCTGTAGGTGTATTATTAATATGCCATTAAGGCCTTGTTACAGTAATAACCCAAAAAAACAGAGTTGGCCTGCAAGTCTCACTTAAGGCATATGGTATCGAGGAGCCTTTTCTGTGCCACAGTAAAGATTTCATGTTCCAACTCCCGACTCCAAGAGCGTGAGAAAAAGGGATCCGATGTACTCTCAGAGGAAAAACAAAAACAGGGCTAAGGGAGATGGAGGAAGGAGGAGCTGGTTGAAATTAACAAAATGAGGAAGAGAATCATAAAAGAAGGAGAAAAAAAAGACAGACTAAAAAGCTGAGATTGTTTTTGCAGGGCAGAAGACCAGACTGTACCTGGAACATCTGTCAGCTTCATTCTTAGCATAGCCCAGGTTTATGCAAAGCCCCCTGGCAAGCGCCTGGTGTTCAGGCAGCCAAACGACATCAAAGGTAGGCAAACATCAGGAGAGCTTGATTAATGTTTTCTCACAAGCCTAACATCCACATGTTGAAAAAATCATTCAATTATTCATCTATTGTAAATTTGCTTCCATATTTGTAAAATTTGATATCCAACAGGCTTACTGGAGCGCCGTCACACCCCTATGTGTAAGTTTGACTCTTATCACAGAGTAAACAGACATAAAAATAAAAAGAATTCAGTGAAATCAGAGATAGGGAAGCAAAGAGAAGGACACTTCTGAGGACAGGATACTCTGAGAGTAAGGCTGAATACAGATCGGCTCATAAACGGAGAAGAAGAGTCAGCACAAATATGAAACACAAAGAGCGTTGACAGGCACTCACGCAACTCGAGGACATTGGCCCCAGGTGCAGCGCTGGTAGTCTGGCTTGATGTACGTCTCCACCCCATCCTCCATCACACAGCTGACGGTGCGAGTAATCACATACGCGCACCAATTCCTATGAAATGAAGCAGGCAAAAAGAAAATTACAAATGAACACAAACATGGCTGGCCTCTCACACACAAGAAACACACTCCATAAACACTCTGTTTGTTGGTTTTCCAGGCAAAACAAGCAAAGAATTGGAAAAATGATGATCATAAGTCTCGTCCTTTGTTGATCTTGAGGCCCGAGATTAGCATCTGAAAGCATTGACTGATTGTTATTCTGCACAACACTCTAGAGAAATGTCAGATCAGTTCAGGATAACAGCATGAATGCAACAATGGTTGCCATTGTTTGTTTGGGACGCACACAAACACACACATGTTCTTGTACTGTTTATACTGCATATCCATGTGGAAAAAACTGCTACAGGTTACGTTTATTCCACAAATAACAACATAGTGACGATAAAAATTTGATCTTCAAATATTAAGAGATTATAATAGAGATTTGCAAACAAATGAGTTTTTGAACCTCTTGGAAAATAACAAATACGTACACAATTTGAGAAAAAAAGCTTATTTGCTTTAATTTCAGAAGTGAGCCCACAAGGACTGATAACAATGTGTTAAAGTTTGTCTTAATAAATAATTTTCCTGCCCACATTCACAATGAAAGAGTCTGTTTTCATTGTTTTTGCTTTAGTTTTAAGTATTTTTGTACACAACCTCTTTATTCTGACTGAAAATAAGAAACAATATGTGATGTCTATGCATAAAAGTTTTTAAATCCCCAAAACAAATGTTAGTGTTGCCTTTCTTTTTTCATATATATTTCATAGATGTTTTAGCTTAAAAAAAAGTTCATTTCTGGGCTTCCATTAATTTTTTGAGGCAACTTTGAATCATTAAAAAGTTATCTCCTTTAAAGTTGACTCAAACTGAACTTAAAATGAATTTTAAATCTTAAAGGCAGCCCCAATGCTAACATTTTATCTTTATTTTTAAAACTATTGTCTTTTCTGTGATTATGATTTCAAGCAAGTGGAAACTAGAACTGGAATATTCAACCCCCATCATGAACTTTGCCAAGTCCTCTGGATGTTTCACAAGGTTCACCAGCTTATCACAAATATGGCCCCTTTTTGTGCTGAGCAAGTAGCAAACAGTCATCTTTTTAAATAAAAACTGCCTGCTGCGCCTAAGCCAGCATTGTTTTATCACTACAAAAGAATTTTCTAATTAAATTTAGTCCATTGTTAATAAAGGTATGAATTACAGCAGCTTTAAAGTTTCCGGTCTCATCTTGTTTGTTATTTCTTTGGTTTCTGATTTACTGTGCAGAAGGAAGCATGCCTAAGAGGCTAGCCAAGCTAACTAACGCTATGTTTACACCACAGCAAGAGCTTTTAATCCATCAGTCAGTAGATGTGTTTTTCCTTTTGTGGAAAAAAAACAAGTAGTCCCTGCATATGAACCTGCTCACACCAACGTCCGCATCATCATGAGTAACCAGGTCAGGATTTCTGGAAAAAGACATTGCTGTTGACGTTTTTCAATGTACTTATCATCTCTCTCATTATATTTGAAAGAAGGCAGACATCTCTATAGCCCATATCTCCAACACTGAACAACTCACACTAAAATACACAATCTAAATGGATAAACGAGACAGAAATGACAGAAGAAAAAAGGATTTTTAACTTGGGGTTGAACTGCTCCCGTCAAAGCCCAAAGTCAAAGTGTAAGAATTGTTCAAGAAACCCACTCCCTCAGACAACATGCTACTCAGTTTTTTTCGTCCTTTGTGACCTTTGATCTTTGATTGGATTTGACCCTGTGATCTCTCTCTGATAAGTACTGCAGAGAGATTTAAGATGCCCTTCAGTAGCTTTCTATCATCATTTTCACATTACCCAGAATCCTCATCCACCTGTGGTTATTAGAACCAATTAGCATTGTTCAAAGATTCATCTGAAAAAGGTTGTGCAAGAGTGAACAAGGAGTTCCTTTATGCTACAGAGTCAATAAGCAGCTTTACTTCCTCTGTCTGTCATGTCTGTCTGTCTCTCTGTCTGCCTGTTACTCTTTTCCTATTCTACATGTCACCTGCTGTCATTTTTCTCTCCTTGACTGGATGAAATCATTTCTTACCTTCTCACCCTTCCTGTCTCTTTAAATTCATCCCTCTCCACCTGTTTCTCTCCCTGTTCATCACCTCCTTCTCTCCTCTCATCCTGTCACGTTGTTTTACCACTCCCCTATACTTGTCTACATCTCCCCCGTTGCTTCCAAGACTGTGATCCTCCCCTTCATTCCAGAGCTCGTCTAACTGACAAAGGGATTTTATCAGTCCTCCCCTGCCCCTTCGCAGTTCCTCCTCACGACCTCCTGTTCCTGTTGCCACTGTACGTGGGAAAGTGAACAGGACAAATTAACTGTCAGACTCCAGTGTGGAAAGCAATGTCTCAAGAATCAAGAGAGATATTCAGGGTTGGTACCCTGTGTTGTCTTACTTGGCGGTTTGATGGACTGGTGTATGTACGCAATTTGCTTATATCTTAGCAATTTCTGCTACTATCCAAATGCTATGAATTTTTACTATGACATTTTTCAATAATGTGTATCATTTTCCCGCCCATGTGACTGAATTGCAAATAGGGCTCCGCTATCAATCATGAGATGTCCCCTGATTTATAGTACCAAATTGCTAATTAAAACCGAAGGAAGCTGTACCATTGGAAGAAGTGTCACAAAAAAGATAGAGCCCTTCTAAATTGTATTTATTTATTTTCTTTTGTTAAATATATAGCATATTTAAGACCTGCATATCTAATCTATGCTCAGCTCTATATCAGTATGGGCCAATACTGATGTTATTGACTGACTGCTATTGGTGGCAAACAACGTGCCATTCCCCGACACAGAAGTTAATGTTGTTCCATTACTCTTCAGAGGTTTATGCTTCATGTGTGGTGAGAACCTAAGGAACGAATCATGATGACTTGTAAGTTGTGGATCTTGAGATTTTAGAAGTTCAGTTCATACAGTTGTTTTACAGTTATTTTCATACATATTTATTTATTTCCTTGACACAAAAGGGTATTGATCTCGTTGGCTAAATCTGGCCAAATCGCTACGCAAATCGGTGCATCCGTAATGTAGATATTTAAAATCTGTTTATATATTTGTAGATTTATGTACAAATTTACAGATTTGTATACAGATAACAAATGTGCAAATATGAATGGCGATTAGTCAATAGGTTTGCAAATCCGGTAACGCAGATGCTAACTACATATTTGTACATTTACAAATGTCAGTTTACAATTAGAGATTCTGTTGCACAGTTACAATTATGATCATGCACACATGGATTGAGATACAGTTAAGAGCATTCTTGGCTTACAGTTAGAAATCGCTTTGCAAATACAATGGCCCCATACCGGAGGGTGATTGGGATGTTTTGACATCACTTGTTTTTTTTTCAATTACCCTCAATTCAAAACTCAATCATTGACATGTGTCTTACGCAAGTCAAAATACATACAATGCCTCAATTGTCAGGAGATATCAAGTAATTTTAAAAAGCTTCATAATTAGTATATTTATAAATCAATTCATTCAATTTTTTTTTTTAAAAATCCCTGCATTTCTCCTAATTTAATTCATGTTGGGTTTTATTTCTGATGATCCTTCCACAATACTTAAAGTTAGAGCCTGGAGTCAACACCTCACAGCGAGGAGACATGAATGTCATTTGGCTGAAGTTAACCAGTCGTCATGAATCCAAAGTTTTCCTTTCCAAAGACTCGTGGTTCTTCACAGCGATCCACAGAACCCACTTGCAGCTACTCATCAATTTGTATCACATTTGACTTTGGTATTCTGTGGTTTGATGAGCTGCAGTGAACGTTTGTGTCTGAGCCTTGAGTGGAACTGAAGTCAGCTGCCATCAGCGTTTCCAAACACGGCTGTATCATGTATTTCCAGAGTCTTGGGGTTCATCCCAGTGCTATTTATTGCATTATGCCATGAGACCTTTTGCTGTTTCGTCTTGCTCTGCTGTTTGTTGAACTGTTCAGAATGTTGGGTTAAAAGGTTTTGAAAAACTAATATCTCTATAAGGATCGGGATCAAATACAGAGGGGACCGGGATTTTGTAAAATAAAACAGCTCTGTCTCTTGGTTTAAATTAGCAGTTTATGTGTCACACTGATTCGGTTGCCTGCCCCGGCAGTGTATTATCCTGACTCAGGGTCACATATCACAGAGCAGATAAAGCAGAAGGTTGGCAACATTCACACCCTCTCTGCACTGATGAGGAACAGGCACCCTGTCTCATATAAATAAACCCAACCATCACTATTAAGCAGACACAGATGTGGCTGCATACACACATATATACATACACAAACAGAACCCCCCCCAACCCAGCACCTCCTGTCTCTGCTGCTTCCAAACACACCACCCTCCCCGCAAGCTAGTTTTCCATCTTTCCATCATGAGCTTGTCACTCCAGTCAAACAAAAGAAAACAGCCTTTATGTGAAGGAGGACGATTAACTGGGTGTGTGTTTGTGTGTGTGTGTGTGTGTGTGTGTGTGTGCTTATGTCTAGGTATATGCCCATTAGTAAAGACAGTACAAATGTATATTTGTCTGCATGCAGGCAGCGTTTCAGTTGCACAAGTGAGACTTTCAAAGCAAGTCTCTTTCTCTCTCTCTCTCTCTCTCTCTCTCTCTCTCTGGCTGCAGAGGAAACGTACAGATGAAAGCGCACTAACAGGACTTGGCATCTTTTCAATCAGTGTAAAATATCATTAGGGTACAAGCACACACTAAGACACACTATACACTCATTCATGCATCAACAAGAGACATCCAGACAAGGAACCTCGCACGGGCACGAAGATGTGATGCACACAAAGAAAGGTAATATAACAAGAAATCAATCCTTATTTTCTCCTTTACTACACTTAGAAACAAAAACATATACTTTTATAAGGTGATGGTAACTAAACTTGATTTCGGTTTACAACCTAACGTGATGTTTGACGGGATATTCACGGAGGATGTTTGTGGGCTTGTCTTGCTTCAATGGCTCCTAATCTCCCAGTTTCCTTATCAGAGCCACAGGAAAACACTGCATATGCAACAGTCCAGTTCCTGCACTGCATTGCTGGTTGTCAAATATGTATTCATAGAATGTTTATAATCAACAGCATATAAATACAGAAATGTAAAACTACAATGGACAAAGCTTTCCTTATATCTAAAATTTCAAGAAATACAATCCTTAATGACCTGCCAGTGGCCATTACAGACTCATGCTGTGCAACCAAATATTGTCAAAATCTACAGAACTTTAATTGAAATTCTAGACCCTAACATTAACATGGGGATAATGTTCGCCCAATTAGGGACTGTCACGCTTCCATTAGAAAAACCTTTATGTGTTGCTCTTTGTCCGACACTGGGAAAATTATATAAATGTTTTCCAACACCATGTTTCAGTTTTGAAGGTTGGGAGACTTCGAAGATGAAGCTGGTTCGGCTAGTTTAGCAAATGTAAGTCTAGTTAATATCCCCAAAAGTGATGATGTGCAATTCGTTGTGACGTAATTTATTTGAACCTATTAAACCAGCACCTCATTGGTACTGTAAGATGGTAAGTTAACATATCCGTTCCGTCAGTGTTTCTGACCTAAACTTTAAATGATCTGTTTCTTGCATGAAAAAGAGAAATCTAAATGCAGAGATAGAGGACTGCTTATTGCTACAAAAGCTGCTCAGTAGCACGTGGAGTAAATTTGCCTTGTGAGGCCCATAGAGCAGGCTAACTGGGGGGGGTCAAGTGTTTACCTTCCACTTTAGCACTGCAAAGAGCTGAACGGGAATTAAATCATTTCACTGTGCAGCTCTTCTACATTCGAAAAATATAATAGTTTCAAATTGATCAAATTTTGGTAGCATAAGGAATCATTTTATTGAGCATTGTGATGTTCAAAAATGTATCCACCATTTAACAACCTCCTCTTTTAGAAATTAAGCTTGAGGCCCCTGTACATCACATTATGTTGGAATTCTAGAGTTTGGACACTATGTTAACTCGCTTCACAGCCTACAGTTTTATTTTCTGCTTTGAAAGAATTTGAAGTTTTATTACCAATTTATATCCTACTTTGTGTTTGTTTGTAAGTTAGTTTGTTACATATCAAGAAGATATGATTTCACATATATCAAATACTAAGATTTGATAAAGCACAAAGGAGACAAAAACAAGAGCAACATAGCTAAACACACTAAACATGAACACACCATGTCCCTCACAAACAGACACAATCATGCTAACGAGTGAAACTTCCATTGGACGTGTCTTATTTTAATTTACTGGGCCGTAACTCAGCATGAGTGGACCTCTTGCACCTGTCTCAGCATCCCAATAAATTTCACCTCTGACAACTGCAGACAGATGCTCAATAGCAAAGCAGGAAGTTGTAGTTTAACATCTCATCAACCCACACACCAGGTTAATTTTATTTAACAGCATCTCTGCATGAGCCCGCCACAGAGGGATTCTGGATAAAACTGGAAGAGCTGGTGACAAACA
>KV751333.1:4920766-4941683 GCA_001698575.1 Mola mola
GGCGGAAAACTAACACTGCACATCACTGTGAACACACCATCCCCACTGTCAAACATGGTGGTGGCAGCATCATGCTCTGGAGGTGCTTCTCTTCAGCAGGGACAGGGAAGATGGTCAGAGTTAATGGGAAGATGGATGGAGCCAAATACAGGCCAATCTTGGAAGAAAACCTGTTGGAGTCTGCAAAAGACTTGAGACTGGGGCGGAGGCTCACCTTCCAGCAGGACAACGACCCTAAACATAACGCCAGGGCTACAATGGAATGGTTTAAAACAAAACATATTCATGTGTTAGAATGGCCCAGTCAAAGTCCAGACCTAAATCCAATCAAGAATCTATGGCAAGATCTGAAAACTGCCGTTCACAAACGCTCTCCATCTAATCTGACTGAGTTTGAGCTGTTTTGCAAAGAAGAATGGGCAAAAATTTCAGATGTGCAAAGCTGGTAGAGCCATACCCCAAAAGACTTGCAGCTGTAATTGCAGCAAAAGGCAGTTCCACAAAGTATTGACTCAGGGGGGCTGAATACTTTTGCACGCTGCACCTTTCAGTTTTTATTTGTAAAAAAAAATTTAAATCATGTATAATTTTTCTTTGTACTTCACAATTGTGTGCCACTTTGTGTTGGTCTTTCACATAAAATTCCAATGAAATATATTTATGTTTGTGGTCGTAACGTGACAAAATGTGGAAAAGTTCAAGGG
Source organism: Mola mola (assembly GCA_001698575.1). NCBI lineage: Eukaryota > Metazoa > Chordata > Actinopteri > Tetraodontiformes > Molidae > Mola > Mola mola. Next base: position 4,921,471 of record KV751333.1, read on the forward strand.
GTATGAATATTTTTGCAAGCCACTGTATGCATGTGCTTTCTGAATGCGTGCAGATATACAGACGAAATGAACCCAGAGTACTGACAGAAGGCTCCGTCCATATCTATATATGTATTTAACGTTGTGCATAAATGAGCCTTTATACTTGGACCTTTTTACACTTGTTGGGACTTGGTGGGACTCTGTGGAACTACAGTGAGCTACTGCATTGCTGCAACATGTAATTACAGTTTTGGAGGTGTAAACCAGGCTAAAGCGTAGGGTTCTGCATAGGTTATGCGACGATGCAGTAGAACCTCCTTAAATTTAACAGACAACAGACAAGTATACACCCCTCTTAAAATGTAGCAATACATTTTAGCAAAGACCAGCTAAAGCTATGGCTTTATATGCACAACATCAGTGTATGTAGTCTCAAATAGAAGTTCAACACTGAAGGTGTAATCAGATTGCTCATTTTGTTACGTTAACATATACACTTAAAATGGCAATGTTAACATTGTGACATTTAGCTAATAACAATCATATACTAAATCAAATCAAATCAAATTTTATTTGTATAGCCCGAAATCACAATTTACACATTATCTCACTGGGCTTTGACAAACTGTACAGATGTGACATCCTCTGGCCTTAGACCCTCGAACCGGGTGAGGAAAAACTTAAAAAACCCTAAACAGGGAAAATAAGGAAACCTCAGGAAGAACCACAGAGGAGGGATCCTTCTTCCTAGGACGGACAGACGTGCAATAAATGTCACTTGTACAGAACACAAAAACATGATAACAACAGTTCACTTAGAATGCATAAAACATCCATGAGTCCCAGAGTCTGTGGATTCTATGAGTCCAGATGTATGGAAAGTCTAGTGATCCAGACGCAGGTGGACTCTGTTGGTCCAGGAGTCATTGTACTCCATGTAGCAAGATCTGGGTGTTGCTGAGTCCAAGAGTATGTAGAATCTGTAAATCCAGGGATATGTGAAGTGTAGTGGTCCAGAAGCAGGTGTAGTCTATTGATCCAGAAGCCATTGTGATCTGTGGGTCCCGATTTGCACTTGGAAATCCAGCCTAGGATCCAAGTCACAGGATCCAAGTCACAGGATCTCCTTTCCTAATGTGGCCAGGAGGCATCAGGCAGGACCACAGCAGCACCTCCCACCGCGACCTAGAAAAACCTGCAGGATGGTAAAGCACAACGACTCCGGGGAAGAAGTAAAGTTAGTGTAAGGATATGGACATTTACAGGAGCAGAGAAGGAGTCGGAGTCAGAGGGGGGAGAGAAGAAAGCTCAGTGAATCATGGAGTGTTCCCCCAGCAACCTAAGCCTATAGCAGCATAACTAAGGGCTAGATAGGCCAGCCTTAACTATAAGCTTTATCAAAAAGGAAGGTTTTAAGCCTACTCTTAAAATCAGAGAGTGTGTCTGCCTCCCGTACCAAGACTGGAAGATAGTTCCACAGGAGAGGAGCTTGATAGCTGAAAGCTCTGCCTCCCATTCTACTTTTGGAAATTCTTGGGATCACCAATAACCCTGCATCCTGGGAGCGTAAGGTTCTGGATGGGCGATAGGGTACTATGAGCTGTTCAAGATAAGATGGTGACTGACCATGAATAGCTTTGTAGGTGAGAACAAGGATTTTAAATTCTATTCTAAATTAACCGGGGAGCCAGTGCAGAGAAGCCAGTATGGGGGAAATATGGTCTCTGATATTAGTTCTAGTCAGTACACGCGCTGCTGCATTTTGGATTAACTGAAGAGTTTTTAAAATTTTGTTAGGGCAACCTGAAAATAAAGAATTACAGTAGTCCAGCCTGGAAGTAACAAACGCATGAACTAGTTTTTCTGCATCTTGTTGAGACAGGATGTGCCGGATTTTAGCAATGTTACGGAGGTGAAAGAAGGCGGTCCTTGAAATCTGTTTAACATGTGATTTAAAAGACAGCTCCTGGTCACCCAGGTTTCCGACAGTGGTGCTGGAGGCCAAGGCAATGCCATCCAAATTAACTATGTTGCTGGATAATGATCTCTAATGTGTTTGGGGCCCAGCACAATGACTTCAGTTTTGTCAGTTTAACATTAAAAAGTTATGAAACATCCAGTTTTTAATGTCCTTAAGACATGACTGTAGATTAGCTAACTGATGGGTTTCATCTGGCTTCATTGATAAGTATAGTTGTGTGTCATCTGCATAACAGTGAAAATGTATGGAGTGCTTTCTAATAATTTTACCTAAAGGAAGCATATATAGAGTAAATAGTAATGGCCCAAGCACAGAACCTTGTGGGACTCCATGACTAACCTTGTCATATCTTGATGATTCATCATTAACATGAACAAAATTATATTAGAATTATACTAATCATCTGTTTTTTTCCTCAAGCAGACTATAAATGGAAAAAATATACAATACAATCGACTGGCTGGCTGCCGACTGGATTGTACAAATAAGACTAAAATAAGATGGAAAAGCCTAATTATAGACTTTTTTTTTTTTTAAAGCATCTGAATGTTGGTGTTCCTCCAAGTCTCTGTGTCTCACAGGGTCGACACAGCTTGACCCTCCTCCGGTCCAAAAGCCGTGATAACATTCATGTTAAAGATACACAAGTGCCTGTGTCCAGTGGGATCTCTACAGCGTATCTGAGCGCCTGACAGGTTGTTTCTTTCACTTTATGTGCTGTCAACGTTTATTTTCTCCTGCAGATGTGGTGGGGTAAAACCTGTTGATGACTTTCTTCTGTTAGCTGTAACCTCTGGCGCACTCTTCATGCGGTTGAACATATCAGGCTGCTTTTTGTCGAATGCACCGGGACAGCAATTCCTTCTTGTTCTGTTCCTTCGGATTAATTGTCATCTCCACTAAAGTGATGACTTGCTTCGGGATGTACTCGGATCGACCCTGTCAGGCGGGTGAAGTTCGTTGGCTGGGCTGCTGGACTCTCAACCAAAGTTCTTTGGAAGATTAGCATTCCTGTGGGGAATGGAGGGGGGCAACTTTTTCTCTGCCATTATAAATAGGCAGCATTAATCCTACAACAAAACAAACAACCAAGCTTTCGGTTTTAGCAACATACAGTTCGTGTTGATGACGGCACCACTCATTAAAACAGTTATTGTACAAATCCGACTTTGTGTACTTTAAAATAAAATAACTTGAATTCTGTGCCCTTTTGTTGTCCCTATTGTACCCTTTTCTATGTGCTTCCACTGCTTCCTCCTTAGACCTTATCTATACTCTGTGCGTGTAGTGTTTGACCGGCGCATGTTTCTGATGCTTTGCGGCTGCTATGTTGACATTCTTTGAGGCTTGGCCTGCATTTCACATTTGTGCAGGTCAGGGTGTTTTGTTTGCTTTATCTATTATGGGACACCCCCAGTTGTTATTTTGCACTTTAGAAGAACCTTTAAAATGCCCCCACTAGTGTGGTATCCCCTGTTTCACAGAAAAGGGCTGAGTCTCGGGGGAGGTATCTCTCTGAGTGTAAGGATAAAGTTAGGATGCAATCAAGCTCTGGACTCACTGACTGCATTAATTCTTGTGAGACAGTAAGATGTCCAGGGCACATGTAGACACACAAGCGAGCCCACATTCATCGGGCACCATGCAATGTGTGTGCGCAGCAAACATACATGAGTCCTGTGCAAACCCAGACTCCTTTATACACAATGTACCTCCATGTTTTTCCAGACTTTACAGACACAGCAGGAGCCAGTATTTCTAAACCATATCTTCACCCTTTTATGTCCTTCAACAAAGCGTTTCCTCACTTTAGAGCCTCCTCAGACAAAGACAAACACAAAAGAAAGTCAGATGTTTTCGTCGAGAAGGTGCAAATCATGAGGGCTCACCATCCTGAGCTAGGAAATAATGAGGAATGGCTCGATTACTAATGTAAATACATTCAATCTTGTAGTGAGCCTCCATCACACAACACAAGTTCATTAACTTCTGTTATTAGAAATGTTTTCATCTCTCATTCGTCATGATGCTGAGATATGTAGGGAACTAAATCCCACATTCCCTGAGCTGTGCTCTTGGACTATGATCAAAGTGTGATTAACATGATTAATGCTATGTTTCATGTCATTAATCCAACTGAATTCAACTCAAACTATTTCCTGTAACACTTTCCCTGATACTGGTACCACTCACTTGTCTGGCAGCACTTTGAGATTTTTTAAATCTTGTTGGGGCTCTTGGAGGCAAACACAACATATGATCATAAGCTGATACTAACCAGTAGACCACAGTATTTACACACACCCAAGAAATGAAGCAACATAGGTATTTGTGTTTCAGGTGGCCTGATCAACGGCAGGTCAATACTTTAACTCCTAATAGTAAATCGCTAGTATTTATATAGCATTTTTCGAGTCATTTAGACCACCCAAAGCGCTTTTACACTACAGGGTTTTGCATTCACACACACATTCATACACTGGTTGCAGTGATTACCTCGCAGGGTCCCACCTGCTCATCAGGCATTTTAACTATTCACGTACTCATACACTGATGGTGCAGCATCAGGAGCAATTTGGGGTTCGGTGTCTTGCTCAAGGACACTTCGACATGTTAACTGCAGGGTCTGGGATCAAACCAGGAACCCTCCGATTACCGAATGACCGCTCTACCATCTTCAGCTGCTAATTCAGCATTCAGCATCAGTTCATCCAAAAACGAAAGTTTTAGTCGTCTACTTTACTTCAAAACATTTTCACAGCGTTTTCTAAACAAGTGAAACATATTGACATGATTTTTAAAGGTTAAAATATAAAAAATTCTCTGTACAGCTCATGAGGTGAAGATCCCAAATTAATTCAGTCAATGTGGGTTTAGAATAGCACAACGAGTAGTGTGACCACTCGACTGGATTAGGGCTGAAGAATACGTTTGGTGGGACTTCAGTGTGCAGCTAAAGCACAAAAAGAAGAAGCAGCAGGATAGCAGATGCACTCTCTGTGTGGGCGAGATATTTATCGGTTTATGTTTGTAAATTGTGTAAATTATGTCTAATTAAAAGATTTTTGTGGCTTTAGACATATTAATTTGTTTAAAACAAAGTTGGAAAGCTGAGTTTGCTCTTATGGCAGGGAGTGTTACCAGCCATGGTGCTGAGGGTGTCCTTGTTTTCTCTTTTCTTTGGACTGTCCCTCCAGGTACCACCCTCTTTGCCTACGGTGAATAGAGGATTGCAAATGTTGCTATTAGGGCTTGGAGCTGTATAAACAAGCTGAGAACTTCACCACAGGGCAAGCTGTTGGTTCAGAAGTCATTGTGGTCCATATGAAATGGAATTCTGAAAGCCCAGGTCTTCTGCTTAGACACCTAAGGAACCAATCCTGTTGACCTGTGATACAGGAGCTTGACATAGAAATTAAACTTGCCACTGTACAGCGTAAAGTAGACTAGTTTAAAAGTTGGAATTTGACAGAGCAGGTAACCTGTGGCTACAGGGGAGAGGCAGAGCAGTGAGTGGACACGGTGCCAGGCTAAAGTAGCACATTCATAGATCCTCAATCATTTATCCATTACACACAGGCATATGACTCATCAGATCAGCCAAGTAAAGAATCCTCTGTGGACTCTCACTTTAAAATCTGACCTCTCCAACACTCAAACAGGCATACTTCCATTTGTTTTCTCAAGATAATGTCTCATCACGCGCATGTGTAGAAATAAAAATCCATGTCTGAAGTGTACCATTGGAAGTGTTGTCGCAGCGATGCAGGGTGGGGCGCAGAGGAAACAATTTCCCAATCATCGAAGCCCTAAACCCATCCCTTATCATCACAGATGTTTGTTTAAGAAATCCAGCATTACTGCAGTCCCCGTGAGGACAAGGATGGTAGCCTTTTTGAAGCTGACAATGTCAGGGATGCCTTGAACAGCTTTGATCCCATAAGTCCAGGCACTAAATAACACAACTCTTTTTTTTCCCTTTTTATTTTCCCCCTTAGAATGCAGCTTTTCAGAGTGCAACACTCTTCAAATCATACAAATTGTATATAGTCCTTGAGTGAAACTTCCAATTTTTTCTTTAGTGCCACATGCCTTTATTGAAGTAATAATCATCCAGCCTGTTTTATGTTATGGTAGGTTTTTGTTCCTTTTATTTTATGGCGTTTTGAAAAAGTGATGCGCAGGATGAAAACAGCCTCCTGTGTGGGCTTTGAAGAGGCAGAGCTCATAAACAAACCACGAGGGAGCTGCAGCAGGATGTTTATGAGGATGTGAGGTAGAATGAATTAGGAACCACTGGGGTTTAAGCAATGGGACCATCGCCATGTGCACAAACATATTCATTGACACATGCATATATGGTGAACAGATAAACGAAACAAATAATACCAGACCTGCTTGATCTCAGTCCAGTTTCAGCAGCAGCGCTTTGGCGCTATAAAATAACCTTAACAAGTTTTGGTGCATTTTAATGTGCTCTGTTATTAAGCTATAAATGTTGTTTTCTCACACGCAAGGCCAGATGGGACAGTTTTGCCCAAGAGTAACAAACAGACAGGCAGACAGACAGACAGACAGACAGACAGACAGGGATTAAATCAGGATCCCTCTGCAAAGTCTGAAACCACATACTAGACAGAAGTCAGAAGTCTAACTCAGCGCAAATATGAGAATCCAAAATATTTCTCCATTTATGAGCGTTCCACTAAGTGCATAATGTTTACCATGTGTCTATGCTGAGTGCATGAATCTTACAGCAGCTGCTTTGTTGTTGTGTTACTCTGTCATGGGGGAAAGGAAAAAAATAAAAGTTTTACTCTTGGTTGAAACCAAGCAGCATTTGTTATCTGTGTTCTGCTGATTTTGTCCATTTAGGTGCATTTTCAGCCCCTCTGAAGCTGGTACTCTACACTGCTGCTCTAAAACCAGGCACTTTGTCAAATCCCTACAGGAAACTATATGTTTTTCCTGACCAGCAACAGCAGTCGACAATAAAAGGGATAGTCAGAAAAACAGAGCAGATTATTGATAGTTATTGAGGATGAAAGCAGAGATGTCACCAACTAATCCTGCAAATTGTATTTCAAACATGTTCAAATTTAATACTGAAGTGACCTACAAGCCCTTGCCTGCCTTCAAATTCCCTATAAGGACATGTCCACCCTCAAGACTTTAAGGGCTTCTGGGCCCAAACACATGCCTGACTGCATGCAGCGTAGCCTGACCGCACGACTGATCCCTCAGCAGGCCAGGCTGCAGCCTGAGCGAGGGATTTAATGAGAGTAAGAGTTAAAAAAGCGTAGGTGAAGAATGCCTTCCTTTGTGTGCGCTTGAGAGGAAGTAAAAGAGAGAAAGGGGAGAGAAAGTGCATTTGGTTCTTTCTGTGTGTGTGTTTGTGTTTGTAGGAGTCGACCATCTTATAAACCAGGACCTGCTCTACTGGCTGGTGTCACAGTGAAACCCCGTCCAAAGCAAATACCCCAGTACTTCTCTTTCACTTTGGATTCCTGCTAACTTTCTAAAAGGCGCTCTTTGTCCCCACTGATGTGTATTGAACCGATGAGTGCACCCTCACTTATAATTGAATCAGGAGGGTTGTTTAGCTAAAACAGATGCAGCCACCTGCATACGCACATTGATGATTAGTAGCAATATTGGTCCTCACAGACCTACCAATAAGGACTTTCCATGCTCCTCCACCTTCCTTCCTGTAAAATGTTCCCTTGGAGCACAACACCCTCAAGGCTGTGACAGGAAAAAAATGGAAATCACTGCTGTTATTTTCTTTTTAATAAGCCACAACTTTCCCAGCTCCTCCCTGCTCTTTCATGCGAATGAGCTCAACAAAACCCATTTAGAAAATCATAAGCACCCGTCTGTAAATGCTAGGAATTCCCTATTAAAGGTAAGGTTTTTCTCTGGCAGTAGCAAGGCCAGCCCTATGTTTTTTTCCCTGTCACGCCGCCACCTAAATGGTAAGACTAGATCGCAGCCCACACATGCCAGCATACAAAGCCCAGCATTCATACGTTACCGTTCACGGTCCTCTGACAGTCTGCAGAACGCGGCAGCCAGCAGGACGGAAAGGAACCTCGAGCAGATATTTCATGGAAAAGGAAAAAACAGGAACAGCCCTGAATGAATAGTGCCCTCAGCACCTCAGCAGTTTTCAGCATTGGACTCTGAAGGTGTAGTGTTTGAGGACAGCACACCAGTGTCTGGCGCTCAACCTATTTCAATTATCAAGAGAAGCAAAGGTTCCAGCTGCTGCTGTAGTATTTATATTGTAAAAAATAGTGTGCAAAAGACTGTCTGTGGATTTTGGGTTGAGACAGTTTTTTATACCTGCGGTTCTTGGAGTCGAGCAACGTCGTGCAGATTCAAATGGAGAACCATTTGGAAAGTGTATTCTCATAATTGTTAATTTTTAAAGTAGCACTCACACTTGGCCCAATGCTCCCCCACCCTCGCTCAGTGCTCAGCCTGCCACACTCCACTCTGCTCTCAATATAAACAAAAAAAAACATTTGTACGATACAACATACTTTTCATCCTACCTGCTAATAAAGGGCAAAGGCATACAGACTATGCTAGTCTCAATGAAAACAGTAAATGACAGACTCTTACAACCAGAAATGCAGTGTTCCAAATGTTTAATGTGAGCAAATAAAATGTGTTGCCTCTATATTTGCTTTGGTTGGAAAAAGTCATTAAAAAGTTTTTTGAAAAGTTAGGCTAATGTGTCCCCTGTCCTGTCACACATCCCCTCTCTATGGTACACTGACCAACTGCAGGACTAAAGGGAACCTAACCAGCAACAACAGCTCTCTGGTTTTTTTACCCTCTAAGTTTTAAATTCTGTGATTTAATAACATTTAAAAGAAAACTTGTGTAAGAGAAGAAATAAAGCTCTTTGAGTAAGTTTGCAGAGCTGGCACACTTGTTGGCATAGTTAGACACCTACAGGCTCAAGTAAAAATGACTGTAGCAGCATAGCTAAAAATCCTGCAATAATTTCTACCATTCTGGAATCCTTCTGTGGTCAGAACTACCAGACTGCAAATTCCTTGGTGATTTTAATGATTTTTTTTAGTATCAGCTTATCTTGCCATTAAAGTCACCTTGCACCTTCTGCAAAGACATGTTGTGAAAGTGCCAGACTTGTCCTTCAGTGAATGTGCCAGGAACACTGCGTGTCCTTTGTTTGCCACCTTGTCGGCAGTTACAGGCCAGAGATCACAGATCTGGGAACGAGATTGCCGTTTATCTCTGAGACCTGGCAGGCAGAGTGCTTCACCCTAAAAGCACAGTTCTCCTGCCATGCTGTGACATCATCACCTGTAAATCACACATTTTTAAATAAACCATCTGACGGGGCTCAAGTGTAAGAATGAAAAGGTTCTAAACAGTATAAATTTTACTTAAGATGATTTATTAATGCATTGTAAAGTTTCCCTTTTAACTCCAATGCTTTCATTTGTCCATCTTTGTCAAGCTGTCCCACTGTCTTCATGCCTCACTGGATTGTGGGAAATATACACACCGAGTCAGCACCTCCTTCCACCACCCTGATGTTATGGTAAAACATTCCTTTGACATTACCTTATTTCTCCTTTATAATTCCACGGTACACTTAGGAATTCTCCCTTTTCACCAACAGCAGCACAGGGGCCATAAATGTCAACATTTCAGAGCTTTGTGTGTCATAGTGCACAAATGTAAATAAAAGAGAGGCTGTGTTGGAAAATTTGCGTTTTATAACATGTGCATTTGGGATATAAAACTAATTTACTGGCAAAGACAAAAAAGCAGCAAATTCTACCAAAAAAGGGCAACATTTTTGTGAATGAAATGTGCTTGTATCGGTAACAGAAACCATTAAGGTTCCAGTAGCCCAAGTGGATTAACCGCAGGTGGCCGAGTGACTGATTGTTTGGAGAGCAGAAAGAATCCAGTTCACTTGTTGCCTTGACCTTGGCCAACCATCAATTGCTCATGAGCTACAGTGAGACTGTTTACAGAGGAATTGAATCTGTTAGAGAGCATTACTAACTTCTGTCAACATTGTTGTTTCCAAAACTCATTCTGGGTCATAAGCAAAAGGTGTTTTCCTTAAGTAAAAGTATTGCTACTTGATTTTCCTCAAGGTACTACACTAAAAATGTACTCAGCAGCATGTAAAAAGAAAGTCTCTTAAAATGTGCTTTTGTAATTTGTACTACTACTCATACTACTCAGCTTTTCTTCAATGGCTTTGTAAAGCACCTTGAAAAGCATTTTGATTTGTATGAAATGTTTCTATAAATAAAGATTGAATGATTGATTGGGGTTTCGAACTCATCGGACCTCGTTTATGAAACGTAAAAGACCTCAGGACCAGATGTAATCATAACGTGTAATTAATGTCCCCGTAAATGTGTGAAGTTTTGTTCGCTTACCTAATTTTGATCTCAAGTATGAAAATGGATCACAGCAATGCAGAAAATTCACATCAAAGTCGGTGAGAATGATCATATGGAAAAAAATCACCCATAGTTTTTGCACACAGCCACACTGTCTTTTGGCATCTTGGTGGTCACTGGTTCAAAATGTATTTAGGAAACTATGTTGGGGGTCATATAATGTCACTTAAAATAACTAATTCAGTTTTTGATTCTATGTCATGACACAACAACACTAATGGAAGGAAGGACATGAAGCCTTGTAAGCACTGAGGATTCTGATGATCCAACATGAGCATTTTTACCAAACTGGCAATCATGTAACATCTGGGTTTTCACGATATATACTGTATGACCTAATGTGCTTTATGTGGCCACTATTTAACAACATTGAGGTATGATAATGTTAATCTTAACTTACTGTAATGATGTCATTTTTGATTATAATGCAGTGTTATTTTTACGTATTATTATTATTACTTCTTAGTAACGTAGTAATCTTGATATTAACTGAAGTAAAATACTTATTATGAAAAGTAAGCGGAAGAGCAATAATAATAATCAAAAAAAAAGTACAAGTAAAGGGAAAAAAAATGACTTAATTTCAATCGTTTTAGTTTATGTAATTTGTTTTTTTCCCACTGGTATTGTTTTCTTTTTTTTTTTTTTATTTCTAATCTCAATATGGATTGTTCACACTTGAAGAAAGACCAGTAGTCAGTTGTTAGTCTTGGATTTATCAATGATAAACGTATCCATAACTGAGAGCCATAGCATACAGCAACAGCTGCTGCATAATATACATATATACATATATATATTGTCTTAAAGTCAGTGTTGTTGGACAAGTATAATGAAGTCACATAGGTGATAATGGCACATGTAGCAGTGCCACCACTCCACATACGTTTTTTTTTTGTTTGTTTGTTTTGTTTTGTTTTTTCATTCGGACAATGAAACTAAGCCGGTGAGTTGGACTTTTATAAAAAGTGTTCAGCCTTCATTCATACCTGCATTAGATCCACTGCTGTTTTAATTGCTACACCTTGTTTTGTAAAAACTATTTTTTTGTACATATATGTTTGATATCCATCTGCACTCTATCACATCATGACCACTGTCAGGAAGATGTGGAGGAGGACGGCTGGAGATAGTGTCTCAGGCGATGCATGGGAGAGCTATAAGAAGATCACATTATCTGTGTTTGGGAAGTGTAATTTTTAAAAAAAAAAAATAAAGGAAACCTCTCACCAAAACAACCTCATACATTTTACCACAAAAATAAATCTACTTTATTCTGATGGCCTCCCTTCGTCAGTGATGTCTGACACACATACATCACAGTCAGGAACAATGTAGGTTTGTTTAAGTTTTAATTCAAAACTCGGAGGGAGAAATTAGCAGAAAGTGAGCGACTTCACTAGCTGCTTCTCCTGCTGAGCTGAGAAGAGGAGCCCCGCTGGGCTGCAATCAGATGCTGGAGGCTGTTGGCCGTGGAGGTCAGCAGCAACAGTTAGGGGCTGTCATCTGCATTTAGCCCCAAGAGTAAAATGGGAGGAGACGCAAGTTATTTTAAGACACACGCACACGCATATCGTAGCAGCGGTAACAAAGCACAGCTTCTACGGACGTGACACCGTGAAGCATACTTTAATACACGGGTCAAACACCCACACTGACACATTTTAAACTCTGTCCTCCCAGCCCTCTCCTCAATAAAACACCCCAGTGCCTTAAGCTCACTCCCTGCAGTGCTGTATAGTGATTTCACACTTCCTGTCAGATGCCAAATGACAGTTTGATAAACAGTCATATTCCTGTTTTTTGGTCAGCGGTCACCTGATACTCATGGTTGCTGTCAGGTGAAGATATGAGTCTCCTGAAGTCACTTGTTCAGGGTCAAAGAACAGTACTACTGACTTTCGCTTTCCTTATATAATTCATGTTTATGGTATGTAGTTCAAATAAAGTTTTATGGAGTTGTTTTTCATTTACAAACAACAACAGATTGTTAATATGTTAATTTCTTGGGCATTTCAGTTAGTTAATACTCAAGGTCACTGACAAAAAATAAAGATGGGCAATGCGTCACAGCTTCCTCCTATTGTCCGCAGTTCATTCATTCATTCATTTATCTTTTACCATTTATTCTATGCAGGGTTGCCAGTGGCTGTATTGTACACAAATGAAGCCAAATACATGCAATATGAGCACTAGTGCTTTGAATTTTTAATGTAGCGCAAGTCCTACCTACAATAATAGGGGGGGGAGGGTTTTAGCCCACCATCAGGGGGTGATCAAAGAGGCTTCCGCTTAACGTTTGGTAAGCTATCATGTCATCCATCATTATAGTCTATGGTCAAGGACCATACAAATGAACTGCTGTGTCAGTGGTTCAGTTGTGGCTATAGTGAACATTATTACACTGCTGTTAATGAAAGCAAAACTTCTGAAAAATATATTTAGAAAAAGAAAGTCTAATTTCTTCTTATTGGGGAAATCCTAAATAGAACCACAGTTGAAGTTAGAGCAGTGTAAATATCGGGACAGACAGGCAGCGTGAGGTAAAAGGTCTCTCACTTGATGTGAACAGGCAGGAAGAATTTCTAAAATACATAATGTGTTTCACCGGCTCACATCCAACAAAGATACTTGCAAAGCTTCAGCTGACCACAGTCCTCATTTTTATCGCAGGAAATGAAGGAAGGAAGGAACATGAGACAGCAATCGCAGAGCAGGTGTGTCCTATTCGGAAATGAGCCTGGCAAAATAATGATACCAAGCCCAGCTCTGCAAGACACGCTGCAGTCCACTGTAGCTCTATGTTACACGGTAACTAAAATGCCTTCAACATAGTCACAGTGGAAGCAATACCAAGATGGGGAAAAAGGTTCAACTAAATATATCATTTTAATACTGTGTCATAAATGAAATCACGCACTGAAAAAAACAAAAGCATTTTCCAGTTTTTTTAATACCTTTATTGATTAAACTGACACAGCAGTTCCCCAATGAGAAGTTACGGTGTTACCAACATCAGCTACCTTGTCTGATTATCGTTCATATCTACTCAGTTTTTAAATAGATGCTAGATAAACTAGTACATGTCATATTTCTGTGAATAACTCAAATGTTTGATCTGCTTGTGGCAACCATATATACTTAAAGTCTGTAAATTTCATCTCTTTTTTTCCATGAAATGGCAGCTACAGCCCATTTTCTTGCACATCTTGTTCACATAATCTATGCTGTAGCTGCTCTTGGACAAGTTGGACAAAATCCCTATAAAACCATCAACAGTGTTTCATGTCTGTGTCATGTTCTCACATGATTTTAGGTGTCTGAGCATTTACTGTAACGTCTAATTCTAACTGCTCTCACACACACACACACACACACACACACACACACACACACACACATGCACGCACACTGTCCTACTTGAAGGAGGACAAGTAGTAAAATTATTACTTAACAAAATTAACTTCAAAAATGAAACAAAGCTTTACTGAAAATATTACTTTTGTAACAGAAGACCCACCTCGAATCGTTTGATTTCTTTTTTAATGAAATGTGCAAAGTTAGTGGCAGACAGTACAAGCTACATGTGGCAGATGTTGGATACTAGCTGTGGTAGGCATTGGTAAGCTGCAATAGATGATGGCAGACGTTTTCCTGCATTGAGAGAACATCTATTTGATACTAAACTGTAAATGGTCAATACAATTGTATATAATCAATGTTCTATTTATGTGAATTCTTGTAAAATTACACTTTGGCAGTAGGCTATCTCTTGGTCTCAGATGCCCTACTCCCTTTGCGTGTGTCAGAAAGGATGATAGTACAGGCCATCCATCCAGCCCTTGTCCATTTATACATTGGTGTCTGTTCTGCCTCAGCTCCCAGCAGCACCATCCCAGTCTTTCATACCTGTCAGAGAGGCAGTATTTTATGTTCCCCTCTGCCCCCTGCAGGTCCCGCCGCTGTGATTTACAGCTGGAGGAGAAAGAGGCAGAAGGAGAGGTTCAGGAAGGATTCCATCTGTCCTGCTAGTAAACTGTACCGCTGGGGAAACTCCAGGTGAGATGGGAGATGTTAAGAGACAAAAATCGGATGTTTTATTAAAGCCGAAGCGGGGCTCTGACAGTGTAAAACCAAAGTCATTGTTTTTTATCTGTTTTACAATTTTGACATCACTGAATTTAAAAAATCAATTTGAGGTCAATTGTAATGATTCAAAGTTATTTCAGACTTTAAGTTTAGTGACCCTAAAAATTTTAAGGCATTGTTTAAACTAAGTTTTAGGTTAAAACAATGATTTAAACAACAGTTGAAACACACTAAAGTTTAAACTGTTGTTCCATACAAATGTGTAGTTTCAAAATGATTAACATGTCTGTCATGAAAGTAATTATAAGAAATGCAATGCTTTTAAATGTGCGGTTATGTTCTGTTTTCCCAGTACTAGCCCTTTGTTTGACATGCATTTAAACAGGTGGTGTTGCTAATTCTCAGTCAGGCACTAATAAACTACTGCAGAAGCACAGGACTCAATAAAATGTTTTGCTAAAAAGGGCACCAGTCAAACCTCAAGAGCTGAAAAATGTAGACAGGATAATGTTATATTGCTACTTAACAAAGTCTGCAAATCAAAAGAACTTCTGAAATTCAAGATGGCTGCTCCATTCTTCCACATGAGTTAAAGCCGTAGATTATAGGGCTTATTAGAAAATGATTGTTGCTTTTATCTAATGAAATCAATCGCACCGACAGCATTGTGCAACTTCTACCTGTGGACGTGTTGTTGTGTTGCTTTCACAAACCACCTGATAATAGCTAACAATGCTACCAACAAGTCAAGGTCAAAGTTTATTCATACAGCACCTTTTAAACAACCCCCACTCCCCAAAGTTCTGCACAAGCTTATGATCAATTAAAAGTAACATAACAAATATGAAATAAAATTAAATTAAAGCACAATACTAAATACACAGCACAGAAGCAAAAAAAAAAAAAAAAGCTCTTGCACAAGTATTAAACAAATATGAACGAACTATAGCTCAACTTGAATGAAAGCCGGTGCAAAGAGGTGGAACCTCAAGCACAGTTACAGTTAAACAATATGAAATATTAGGCTTACTGTAATATTTCCCATACTTTTTACTGTGTAAACACTCACAGAAGAGCAGGTAACCTTATTTCAAAGCTGAAATGTGTTTGCATCTCTGTCCTTTTGGTGTTTGTGAAGGACCCTCTGTCACATACAAGCTCCCTCAGAGGAAACACTGCAAGGTGAGCACGTGAGGAATGCAGCAAATCATCAGGTCTCTGAGCGCCCCTTTAAAGCAGTGATAAATTTGAAGCACTTCTTCAAGCTGTAAGCTGATCAAAGGCGTGGCAGAGATCTGGTCCTGCTTTATGAGAGTCAGCTGAAACACCCCAAGATCAGAGGGGGATATTCAGTTTTTCCACAAGCCACATCTGTGTTCTCTATACCAATTTCCTACCAATCAGAGAGGCTCAACGTCCTCAAAGGACTTTCTATTGTCAGTGGCATTGTTAATTATTTTTTCTGTTGCATATAATAACTGCATGACAATGTTCTCACAGAAGCAAAATGCAGTAGGATGAGTATAGAGTGGACATGAGTAATTGAACAATATTTTGTATCTTTATATCCCTCAACACTACAGGTTGACATCAACCATTTATACGACAGCCACGGAGGCACGGTTAATTCAAACCACATGGTAAAGCTGATGTGAAATAGATCAGTACACACAGGAAAAGAAGTAGGTCTGTGTGGATTTTGGCAGAAACTGAGACTTACAGATTTTACAGAATTGGTCGATTAACGGAAACACGATTTTATCTTTAAATAAAAGACAAAGCGGACCACCAACAGACAGAGTGGAGGAATGTCTGAGATTAAGTTGACTCGCTGGACAGAAATAACTGAAAAGGACTCCAAACAATGTGACTGCTATATTCTGGACAAGATTCCCAGAATGGGCTTTTTCACTTAGCGCACTTGCTATTTTTAAAACAGACATGACGAAGTAAAAGAGGGGAAAACTGATACATAGGGGAATCTTGGGAAATCAACAGACTGGTGGCAGAGTTTACGCTGCACAGCTCAAGTCTGCAGGCGTCCTGCAGAGTGCACAGATGCTAACGTTATCCACCCTGTTGAGACTTTAGAAGTTTTGTCTAAAAACATCTCCCTACTGTTGCTGGAAACAAACTGCTAATTGTGAATAAGACTATTAAAGCTATATAGGTAAAATGATGAACAAAAAAAAACAAAAGATGCTAGAAGCTTTCTGAGAGCAGAAGGAAGCTGAATAGATTCAGATGCTAATACTGATTATATTTTATTTTTGTGCAGCTTCAATAGGTTACAAAATATAACAGATCCCATTTTTTCAGTACTACAAAATCTATCCACTGACATTAAGTATGTTAAAATTCTCAAATTCCCTTATTCCTCAGTTCAGCGTTCGTGTTTAGAAAAACACTTCACTCCACGGAGGTGAGGTTCAACGCCATTATTCCCTAACTAGCACTCGGCAAGAGGTTAACTGTAGCTGCAAATGGAGGGTAAATTTTGTTAAATGAGCCTTGACGGTATCCTCCAAAACACATGCTCCATCCCAAAAAGAAAAGACCCCGAGAGTCCGCTGGAGAAAATGTTAAGCCTGTTTGCCTGCAGGGTCAAAGGTCGGCGCAGTGTGACCCGGACTCTTTGTTTGTTCAGTGGGTCACCACCTGGATCTGTTTCCAAGTGTGGATGCTGACTTAAAATATGCCTTTGTTGCAGTAGGGGAAGTCTGCAACAACGTTTTTCAAACAGGTGGGTGGAAAATAAGTTGACAGGCCAGTTCGGTTTGTTTGACAGTTGGCGTCAGGATGGAAGAGAGTGTGATCATTGAAATATATATATATATAGAGAGAGAGAGAGATTTAAAAAAGAATGAAAAAAACAATAGGTGTTAATTCCTTTTGTTGGCATTTCAGCACTCTTTCTTACTTCCTGTCTTTTTGTCTTCCTTTTCTTCCCCTGCTGATCGAAGAGGTCAATTGTGTTTTGTGGAAGAGCCGAGAACAAACATTCAAGTGCTTCAGTCACAGTGGGGAGCTGTTTGGCTGTTTTTCTTTTTACCTCTCATAATGCTCATTGCAGTCTTTAAAATGATTAGCCTCACTGGTTACTCTAACAGTACACACGCACTCATCGTAAAGCTGAATACAAACGTCAGGGACACTCAAACAGCAGGTCAGCTAAGAAGGATGATTACACTGTTTATTTTTTGCATTAAAGCTGTTTGAGTCCTTTACATCAACAATGGATGCAACTGCGATGTATAATGTGAGGAGGGTCAGTCATATCAATTATCAGCCAACTCAACAATTCCTCTCAGCTCTGTGAAAGGTTTCAGTGTCTTTCAGATCATTGTTTTAGTTTTACAGCCTTAAACTTGACTATTTTTGTTTTGCATAGTCTACAGTTTTAAAGCTGCAATCAATCCCCTGCATGCTGTGAACAATGGACAGGCTGGGTTAATGACCACAGGGAACGTGGCTTTACTGTGTGTGTGAGTGGGACCAGCTTTCTCATACTTTGCACTGGCATGGACTTTTAAACGGATTCAAGCTTCCCAACACAACAGCCTTCAATTGTTTCATGTGGTAGCAACACCAGCGCTCGATGATGGTCTGATTTCATTTGAAAGGTCTTCGTGGATTTAATTTATTTTACATTGACTATCAGATGAAGCCAAAGCCCCCAGAGAGGGCTGAATACCTGAGATAATCCGATTTTTACCCTCCGTAGCGGAGAGCACAAGGACAGCTATTGTTAGCTGCAAAGTGCATAGTTCAGGCCCGCCAACAGAAATGGCCAGGCTCCGGAAAATCTCCCTCCACAAACCTGCTTTATTCCTACCAAGATATAGATATAAAAATGTTTTCAATATTCATTTTAGCATGAATCAGACTCCTTATAAGGAACAAAAAAAAAAAAAAAAGACTAAACAAAACTGTTACATTTTGATTTAAAATAGAAGGCACAATTATCATTTCAGAGCAGCTTGTTACAGGATACTGCAAAAGGTTCAGTGTTTCTGTAAAGACGCCGTCATTGTGACTGATCGGTGAGAGATGAGTTCACATCCTGGTGTCGGTAATGAAGTGAGCGCAGACCGGACGAACAGACTCAGCCATTCTACAGGCACCAGAGGGTGACAGAGCACCGCAGACATACAGAACAAACAGTGTTAGCTGGCATTTCTTAGAACAAGACAAACAGGTGTTTGTTTTTTAAAAAAAATGATCAGCATCATTTCAATTTTGAAACACTAAATACCATTATTGTTTCTCACTGCATTCTCATTTTCATACTGGAGCTACTTTTTATTTGAGATTTTTTATTTCTATCCAACTTTTCTTAAGTCTGTGTTTGATTTTCAGCAGCATCTTTTCTCAACGACACTTTTATTTTAGATTACTCTTTATGACAAAATCCTAAATAAATAAATATGAATAAGAATAAAAAAGAAATACTGAGCACTCTGGGGCCCATATAAAAGTTGACAATAAAATAAATTTGAAATAGTAATAAGTATTTACCGTTTTTTTTTTTTTTTTACTGTATTTAATATTGTATTTACTGTCATTTCTGATAAAAACAGTAATGGCCACAATGATGAGATGGGTAAATAAAGCCAGAGATGATCAATAGACTCTCTAATGGGTTGTTCAGGACTAACAGCCCTTTTCATGCTGGTGAGTCCCCCACTGCCACAAAATTAGCTTAGTCTTTCTGTTGTTGTTTACTTCTTAATATCGTTTTGGAGACACGGCATGTCCAAGCAGGCTCTCCCCACTGATGGTGATGTGAAGTGTTCACAGAAAACTGTGAAATCAGCAATTTTCTTTGAGCAATCCTCAATGACCTGTGAATTATGTGCATCACTCAGTGTCATACCTGCTCATTACGCACCAGAGCTCTCATTTTACACCTGCTGCACAGGAACACACACACCCATGGGTATCTCTCTCCCTAACCCTAACTCCAACCATCACAAATAAATGCCTAACCCTAACCCTGAAAGTTGTAACCCTCAAAAAGTCTGTTCATATTGTGTGGAAACGTCTTCACAAAGCTAGAATGTCCTCATACACACACGTTGCTGCTGCTGTCAGCATGTGTGCCTAATAACACCTCACTGCTGACCCCTCGCACCCAGCGGAGTTTGAGGGGCCACTGCTGCTAGAGTGGAAACAAAAGACGTGTGATGCATTCAAGCTGCGCTGGAAACAGTTAGCAAAGGTCGGGTCGGTGTAGGAGCTCAGGGACTGACGTCACCTTTAATGCTCCAGCATTGCGTTACTGTTTATACCTGGAGAAACAAGATCAATGCAATGCACGAGGGTTAGAGTAGAGTAGGAGTCAGGGGTAGTAGTTGGAGTGGTGGGAGTATCTGATGGATGCTCAATTATGGGTCATAAGTTGTTGCAGCACTTTTTGTTGGTTGTTACCATCCGTTACACCTGTGGCAAATTAGACATTCTTCACCACTCAAGTAACACGACTCAATTAATATTGAAATGTATTATTTCTTGTATGATGGTTCTTGAGTTTCCAGTTGTTTGTCTGTTATATGTTTAGGTTCTACTTTATTTCCTGTTTCGTGTTGAAGGGGTTTGGATTTTTCTGTTTAGCGTTTGAGTTTTGTAGTTTTAAGTTTCTAGTATTACCTCTGCCCTGTTTCCTGTTTTATTTTGGGGTTTGTTTGTCACTTTGGTTT
>KV751333.1:4941701-4983392 GCA_001698575.1 Mola mola
CGATTATACCTGTTCCCTACTTCTGTTTTAAGTGCATGTGTTCCCCTTAGTCCGTTTGTCATGTGCCCCATGGTTCATTCTTTCTTCTTGTGTTTTCCCACTGACTGAGTTTAGATCTTGCTTCTGTGTATTCTGGACTATATTTCAGGATTTGGATTTTTTTTCTCTGTGCCTCATTTGGAATTATTCCTCCATTTAGACTGATAACTGGTTGCGACCCACACATGGTATCCGAACCTGAGATGTCGCCTGTTCCTTAAAAACACTATAACTGAATCCTTTCTGCCTGTGCTGTGTGTAAACCCTGGCCCTTAGTATTCTTGGTTCTTGGCAAAGACAGCGTTAGAGGGCTCTGGATCAACATTTTTCCAGACAGCCTCTTCATCTGGTATTTAATGACTTCTCTCTCACTGTGCTTGTCAGTTTTTCCATGATAACAGACTGTTCCAGGCAGACTGAAAGTCTGGATGTCTTTACATTATCGTTGCATCGTTTATCTATAGCCGTTTATAGCTAAACGTGGTGATTAGGCCCTTTTTTTTCCTTGTAATTACAGTAGTAGTACCCCCACCCCCATTGATATCATAGCTCCCCATCAAAATCGATGCTACTAAAAGCCCTTCAACTTCAATTAGATGACTCTTTGGAGTATTTGACCAGTAATGGAATTATCCAATAGTGGACACCTTTACATGACGTGCTCACACACTCTCAAAATTCTCTCTCTCACACACACACTCACACACACACACTCACACACACACTCACACACACACACACACACACACACACACACACACGGACACACACTGAACAGAGTGGGTAAGTCTTGTTTTTGGATCTCATCCTGAGACACTGAGGGATGATGTCAGACTTCAGGTTAGGGCTACTATAACTGTTTAGGTTTGTAGCAGCCATGAGCAGAGTGTGTGTGTATATCTAAGTGCTTTAAGGATACAATTTCTTGTTGAGCACGCTAAAGTAGTGAACTTAGTCAGCACCTGTGATTCTGTTGTAAGAAAATGTCATACATTTATTCACATCTGTGCATCTAAATATATTCAATATATTTCCACAGTAGAGATTTCTGTAGAGATTGTTGATGGAGCGGTCTTACTTGTATATTTTTCCTCATAATCCTCCTCCTCAGCTGCTTTCAGATTCAGTAAAACATGTGATTCTTCAGCATTTGTGCCCAGGAGTATTGTTTTTTTTTTACCTATCCCCACTTCTCCCATGGGTGTTCCCTGCTTCATCTGGTCTTTCCTCCTTATTTTTTCCATTTCTGCTCCTCTTATCTTCTCTTCTCCCAGAGTCACTGAAATAATCTGTTTGATCTTATTTCCTCTTCCCTGTTCTGCTCACTCCCCCCTCCTCCTCCTCCTCCACCTTCTCTCACTCTTCCTCTCATCTTCTTTCTCTCTCTCTGGTGATCTCATTTCCAGGATGTGTGATGCTTCATGTCACACAGTTTTTTACCATCAGTGGTGGCAGAGGAGAGGAGAGGAGAGGAGAGGAGAGGAGAGGAGAGGAGAGGAGAGGAGAGGAGAGGAGAGGAGAGGAGAGGAGAGGAGAGGAGAGGAGAGGAGAGGAGAGGAGAGGAGAGGAGAGGAGAGGAGAGGAGAGGAGAGGAGAGGAGAGGAGAGGAGAGGAGAGGAGAGGAGAGGAGAGGAGAGGAGAGGAGAGGAGAGGAGAGGAGAGGAGAGGAGAGGAGAGGAGAGGAGAGGAGAGGAGAGGAGAGGAGAGGAGAGGAGAGGAGAGGAGAGGAGAGGAGAGGAGAGGAGAGGAGAGGAGAGGAGAGGAGAGGAGAGGAGAGGAGAGAGTAACAACAGGACACACCCCGATGTGGCCTCATGCGTATCCTTCTCTCCTCTTTCTTCTTGGGCGTGTGCGTGCTCAGCATGGTGACATCATGATACATATGTGTGCTGCATTCAGGATCAAAGGGCAGAAACAGATATTTCACCTTCAGGGTTTGTCCATCTTCCGTTCATCATTATCTGTTGGGTTGTTTTTTTTACCCATTTTATTTTGATGTACTATATTTTAAAAAAAATCCAAAACAGGGATACAGCAGCAGGGGCATGCACAGAATTCCCTAGAAGTAAAGGCAAAATTGACGCCCCCTTTACAGCATGCAGGAAATAAGAATAAGAATAAAGTCGACTGGTGCAAGAAAGGTCATGGAGTGGATCCTGCTGTATGACCTGATGCTGAGTCCATGTGTCAGATAGAGTTATTACATTGACTTATTAAAAATATATTGTCCATACTCCTAAATGAATTTGTTAACTGATTTATTTAAAGTATTACAAAGCTGTGGGGATGTAGTATTCCAGGTCTAATGTTCCCATCGTAGTTCAGAAGTATATACAACAAAAAATATAAAATAGGAATACCTAATAAGATCTTTATTGTCTTAGCTGAATAAATAACTGTAATCATGAATCATCAACTTGCTTAGTAGTACGAGTATTTTTTTTTACTCTGATCGTTGATTCTTGCTTGTCACATTTTTTTTCTATTTTAGTTGGAAAAAACATCAGTTGTCCAATTAAATTATTTATTTTATTTAAATGAATTTCAATTCAATTGAAAGATTTAAATTCCTGACACAAATCTGGCTCCATAGGTGTGTGGCTCCAAACGTTTAGAATTGTGGCACAACTGTAAAAGTACTTACAGGAGTTTTAACAGTACCTGCAAATGTGCTAATATTTATAGTCCTAATATAATAACAATCCTATGAAGCGCATGTGCTTCGTGTTGCCCACTCATTCTTGTATTTACAGTCAGGACTTAAATTATTCAGTGCTTCCTAGCTGGACCCCCTGCTGAGACACACACACACACACACACACACACATACTGAATCTTCACCAATTTCTCACACTACTTCACTCAAGTCTCATCCCCCCCATACATAATACACATTCACACACTCCTGCACCATGAACGTACCACCCACTTTGCAGCACTACACAAAGGGTTGACGGCCCTCCCCCTCCATCTTCCCTCTCCTCTCTTAATGGCTGGGAGGCTTGGATGCTGGCAGTGTCTTGGACCAATGAGACATCTCCATGGTGATGTCATGGAGGCAGCGTTGATGCTGTTGCTGTTGCTGTGGCCCAGTGCCTGTGTCCGTGCAGCAAGACGGGGGTAACCGTAGCCACCGGTCCAACCATTACCAGCTGAGGAGACGGGGACAGAGGGGAGGTGAGTCTCACGCCACTGCACACACCTGCAACACACTCTTTAGGTTCTCAACTTTAAGTTTTACTGCATGGATGAAGGAGAGTGACGAGGGAGTTTAGCGACAGGGTGTAACAGGGGCGAGAATGGAAATGATGCAGTGGTCCCTGTTGTCAGGAGAGGGAGGAAGAGTAAGAGAGAACTCGGTGTACCCACAATCTGTATGATTTGTAACCTATCATTTATTATTGATACTCCATATTTGCAGCTTTGTGTCTGCTATTAGGACAAGCAGAGAGAAGGAGAGTGGCAGTGTGTGTGAGGTTGTGTGGTGAAAAAGGCTTTTATTTGTGTGTGGGTGTGCGGCTGTAGGAAATAAAGTAAGACTGAGAAAGATATCACATAAAATGAATACAAAAGTTGATATTTGTCTTGAATTTCTGGATTCTTTTGAACCTACATAGTGGCCCCATTTTCCAGGTTTATTACTGTATGTACTGTCCCTTTACCAGTGTAACCAACAGCTTTAAAAAAAAAAAAAAAAAAAAAAAAAAAAAAAAAAAAAAAAAAAAAAAAAAAAAAAAAAAAAAAAAAAAAAAAGATGAAAACAACATTTTATGAAACCATCTCTGTCAAATTGAACTAGACAAAATGGCTCATAATAATGTCAATAGGCAGAGGTGAAGTTGTTAAAGCCGCACCTCTGAAAAGAAATCCAAATATGACACAGAGAATAAGCAGACAATGTTAAGCATTTTAAAATTACATCAAGTACGGTGGCCTTGGAAACAGAGTCATTAAGGAACATTTTAATTTTGGTGTCTCACAAACTGTACTGCAACATCCACTTTTAGAAACCTTGATATCTGCTTTTTTCGTGTGTGTATATATTTCAAAATATAAAGTTTTTTAGGTCTATAGACACCCCTTTCAAACATAAATGGTTTGAGAGAAATTAAAAAATTTGGGTGAGAAGACTGCATATCTCAAACGTTGCTCTCCAGCCAGAGAGCTAGGCAGTGATAGATGTTTGCTCGTTCCTGTTTCCAGACTCTTTACGCAAGCTAACAAACTGCTTTAGGTACCTTCACGATCAGTTCTCGTCTTTAAGATTCAACATTTGAAGGATAAAACTACAAATCTGTGTCTACACATTAAGACTAATCATTACATTTTTATTATGTCTTTATGCAACTCATGTATTTACTTCCTGTTCTTAAAACCAATCTTTAATATTCCACGATATCCTAACTTTTACAGGCCATAAAGGGGAAATATTACCTCCAGCAGACATGGAGTATCTTCTGGGATAAAAATGCCAAGAAAATCATGAAGATCGATACCTGTCAGAAAATCAGTAATAGTGTTGACCCATCTGTCTTCCATGTGTTTCACGGCCTCTCACCCCCACACACACTAAATGAAGCCATCTCACTCCCACGGGAGCTTTGCATGGAATTGCAAACTGCGTGGCGATGAGCGGAGCAGCGGCTACGTGCGTGAACGCTAAGAATGCAGTTAAGCTATACATTTATGCCTGATTAGCATGCATGTCCGCGTTTCAAACCGTCTTCCCATGTATGTTGACCCCGAGTGTGCGTGTCCCAGTGGGACCCACATCAGGACCTGGACTGTGCCACAGATTGTCTCATTAGTACACTTGTCTTACTGTGTGGAGCACCATACTCCACGGGCGCTAGGCACACTGAAAAACAGACATGCAGAAACAGATTAGCTGAGTTTAGCAAAAAGCCTGGAAGCAGGTGGTTTCACCTCAAACGATAACATTGTTGGTCATCTTTAGAGGTGTTTCCCAGTAGACTCAGTCTCAGGCATGTTCAGTTATTTTTTCCAGAAAGTGGCACTGTGGGCTGCAGAGGAGCTAGGAAAGGAGGTCATTTTTGGAATTGCTCCAACCCAAGGCCAAGTACATATCTCTGCTCATTAAAACAATAAAAATGAATTATTTATTGTTTGGGCATTGGCCTGTTTCACAGTGAAAGGCTCTCTTTCCTGGAAATGGCAGGAAATTACATAACGTGATGAGAACCATACGCTATCTATAAAGATGGATGACATGAGGGCATTTCAATCACTCCCTGGTGGCTGGCTCCAGTATCAGTCATAAACTTAAGATGGTAGGACATTTTGCCTTGGTTTTTGTTCAATGAGGCCTAGTGGCAACATGTCCCTCATCATTACTTATTTCAATAATCCAAACTAACCACTAATTATGAAATTTTCCCATAACATTTGCACCTTCACATGATTTGGGATGTCACAAAAGAAAGAGCAGGCCAGCAAGGGGCATCAGATGAATTTTGTATGAATCGACTGGTGGCAAACAATAGCCAGGATCTTAGCATTTGAGCTAACGTTACCAGTTAGTGTCAATATAGGAGACACAACCTATACCTGTGAGGTAGAGAAGGCCTCTCTGGACCTTTCATGACACCGCCCAGGCATCAGCAGCATTTAGAATCAGAAATACTGAAAAAAAAAAAAAAAGAAAGAAAAAACAATTTTAAGAGCTTGAAAGGTCTTTGATAGATCTAACTGTTATTTTGTTTATGTATTTATTTCACTTTAGCCTTCAGGTTTTCTTTAACAAAATTATACCTGAACTTCTCACAAACAATTTGCAAGTGTTTCATTTTTGCATATACAGACTTTAGTTTTAATCAGGACAAAAAGTGCTTATTGCTTAAGAGTGTTTATTCTCCTGCTGTTTGATAAACAATGATGAATCCTGCAGTAGAAGATGAAGAGAGCTAGTGTGATGCATCTATGTACCTCTTGCCGACATCACACAGATGCTCGATTAAATTAGGCCCACGTCATGGCCATGGTTCTCCCTCTGGCGGAAGTTTGTTTCACCACATTCCAGCCTTCATTTCAAATCAAATCAAATCAAATTTTATTTGTATAGCCCAAAATCACAATTTACACATTATCTCACTGGGCTTTGACAAACTGTACAGATGTGACATCCTCTGCCCTTAGACCCTCGAACCGGGTGAGGAAAAACTTTAAACCCTAAACAGGGAAAATAAGAAACTTCAGGAAGAACCACAGAGGAGGGAATTGCCCCCTAATTAGGGCATTTGCACTCTGATATTCCTCCTCAGCCTGTTTTTCTTCAGCACCCGATCATTGTGGGGATCCACATGATGAGCGTGTGTTTAATATTAGATGGCAGTATTCAAGCTAAACTTAATTATTGTGTATTTTATGACGTCGCAAGGTTGGATCCTGCGATTAGCTGAGCACACGTATGAAAACGTTCAAGAGTACTTGTTGATACGATGAATTGTGCGCCTCAATAATGCAGATCATTCATTAACTTAAATAAGTTTGCAATTATAGTCTTGACACAGGAGATTGGAGATGAGGAAAATTTACCTCGCCTCCATCTAACTGAGCCATCTATTTTACCGCTTCACTTCATTTAAAGGTTATAAAAAGTCTATATAACATCAGAGTGACCGATGTGAAGCAAATGTCCATAATGTCAACACTGAGACCGTTCACAGTCAGGAAACAGGCACCCTCCCCACTAATACCGCTGAGTATTATTTGATGTGATCAGTAAGCCACAGTCAGTATCACAGAGACATATTGGCTTTCATCACATTTTGCTGCATGGCTCCGTTAGAGGTGGTGAAATCAGCGGGTATCATAGTTGATGCCTTTCTCTTCCTTTCTTCACTGCAACACAGAGGCCTGGGCAGAGGAAAAAAAAACACACACACACACACATTTAAAATATGGTTTACTTCCTGTTACTCCTCTTGTGTTTGAGTTTCACTGTGCAGAATGATGTATGTGCCACGTTTGACAGTAAAGGTTTGTTTGTGTGCTCTTCTGGGCTTATCGCCTCAAATCTGCAACTTAACAAAATGTTACAATATTTTGGTGCACACAAATTTGACTTAAAGGTCCCATATCATGAAAATGCTTTTTATTATGTTTTGTGTTTCTTGAACTTGGAGGTCTGGAGGCGCAAACTATTGTCTTTTACTCCCCGTCACCACATGAAGGGCTTACAGCTTCACAAGCTGGTATGAATTTTAGCACATTTCTAAATGGTAACCAGGCAAATGAATACTTGTCAAGCTGAAACAAAATTGTATAATCCCGTCCCCATCATTGCTAGCTTCTCGCCATGTTCCCAGGTGAATGATTTTCTCATGTGTAAAAAAAGTGTGGCTGTGTCCCCGCCATAATACATGAATTATTCAAGGATGCAGCACTTCAACCAGATCATGAACAGCCTTAAAAAGGAGAAAATATTGCAGAGAAATGGATTGATTTTAATTTTGGACATTGCTGTGCACAGCTGTACATATCTTAGAGCGCACTGAAAGCAAGAGCAAGCAAAGCCCTCAGCCAAAGCTAAACAATCCACCTAATTTAAATTCCTCAACCATCAAAACCTTTGTCTAGAATTTGGATTGGTGACAATGTACGTTGTAGGTCTAAAGTGATTCACAAAAAAAACATTTCCTAAATGGAGGCATTCTGGATTAAATTACCCTAATTTTTTAGACCTTTGGTCATAGAAATTAGAAAGCCTTTCAAGTCAAAGTGCTTCAACTGCTAAGGTGCGTCACATAGATAATTAAGAACAAGCCATACGTATACAGTATATACAGTATACACGTACTTACATGAACATTCCTGATATTGTAACTCAAAACAACCTTGCATAAAATTTCATGCAAATCCGTCCAGTACTTTCTGTGTATCACTGCCAACAACCATACATGCAGTCAAATAACATAACCTCCTTGGTGGAGGTAATTAGGGCAATATAATGCTAGAGTCGTATCCAAATTAACGTTAAAGCAATAATCTGATCTATCGGTCGCAGGCTCAGACCGGTAGGGTTTCATCAACCCATCGTCATGTTTTCACGAGAGCCTCAAGTCAAAATCTGTTCCCAGGCCACCTTGTGAGTGTCCAACCAATCAGAACATTTGCTCATGGAAAGTAGGTGATAACTTCAATGGAGACATTCAGCGAAAATGGAAAGGAAATAAAATCAGGGGGGGGGGACTTTGTTTTTTTTGTAAAGAAATGTTTAATAGAAACACATAACATGTACAGTTTAACAGTAAGGGTGAAGATGTGGAACAGTTTATGTACCAGCTAGCCTCTTTTTCTTCAGTGGTTTAACGGTACTGACTGGAAAATTAGAGTCAAAGTGTCTCGATTAACCAAATCCTTATGTTCTCATAGCAAATATTGTATGGAAACTCAGTAATTGGCATTTTCTGCCAAAAGGTGTATTTTTGCCTCAGGGGATCTTTAAGATCATTCCCCAGTGAGTTTTAATGAGTTAACCCAAGGAATCACTAACAAAATGTTCCACTGAAGGAGCTTTGTATGCCTGAAGTATGTTGAATTCTGTCTCTTATTAAGGAGGAATAGGCCATCATTGTTCTCAAATAAACTGACAAAAACACAGGGATCTTTTCTTTCTTTGACTTCCCCAGCCAGTATTCACAGTGACAAACTCTCTCTATGTTTTGGACCACGTTTGTTCTTTGGCACAAGGCTGTGCACTCATAGATGGGATCTGAACGGGAGGCTCTTCCAAGATTGTTCGGTAGCATGCAAACTTGTTAATGCTCTTCTCAGCCACTGCTTCCTCCCATTTATTCTGCTTCACGCAGTCCTGCTCCTCTGCTCTCTCCCTGACAGACTGAGAAGGACCTTCAGCATCCCTGAAGAGTGACACACCCAAACTGAGAAGATGACTCTGGCAGGTAAATGCAGGCACAGTCAAAAGTCACCGCTGCCCTCCCAATCGCTGAAAACAATGATTTTATTGTTGCAATAATAACAAGATGTTATAATGATCAGAAAAAGTGTTCACTACTGCTGAAAAGTAAATTACATCATCAGCTCTTGAATGCGTGTTCGTTTCGTCTGATTCAACACCATGTCAAGCATTACAGAGCAAGTGTCTGTGTGTCCTCAGCCTACAAAGAGAAGGTCAGAGAGCTCCCCCTGGTATCTTTGCTCTGTGCGTGCCTGAACCCACAGACTGCAGAAAAACCTACGTACAAGGCAGAAGGTAAAAATAAAGCACCTGCGTACATGTTAAGAGCTACACAAGGACAAACAAACAGCCTCAAAGCTAACTGCTGCTTATATTTTTGGGAAATGTCAGAATTTGGGTTACAGTTAAAGCAGAGACATGTAGAGGGAATGTAGGTTAAAAAAAAAAACAAGCTGATATATAACATGCGCCTCCTGATGTTAAAAGTAAATAAATGTGCGCATAGATGCGGTAGACCTGGGCTGGTGCGTCATCAAAGATGTCGAGGTGATCGAGCTGAACAAGAGGGCGTCGGGCCAGGCCTTCGAGGTCATCCTCAAGCCCCCATCCTTTGACAGCGTGCCAGATCTCAACACCTCCATGCCGCAGCGCCGTGACCCATCCCTGGAGGAGATCCAGAAGAAGCTGGAGGCTGCCGAGGAGAGGCGGAAGGTGAGGGTTTTGTATCTGCACAGGTCCTAACCCTGAAGTGTAACCCCAAACGGACATTAGTAGCTCATTCAGGCTTTGTCAAGCATCTGACAAACCCTCTCTGTGGGCTCTGTGTTTGAGTTATCATCTCAGGAGAAAAAAAGGTCGAAATGGATAAAAGAAAAGAGGGAGAATATGAAATGGGACCATAGGGAGAGTGGGAGGATGAAAAAAGGAGACATGAAAGGACACAATCCAAATGTATTCACTGAGCAAACATGATGGTGAGCAGAGAGGGAGTGATGGGGCGAGCAAAGGTGGGAGGAGGTACAACCTGTCCTGCAAAACAACAAGCATCTGGACCCTCAGATATTTACATCAGTAATCATTTGTTTATTGATTACTTTTGTTCACTACACAGCATTTTTATTAATTTATGGATGGCAGTCAATAAAATTAAACCAATACAGTCCTGGCACTTTTAGACCACAGCAAGCACATACAGGTACGTCACAAATCACCATGCAATTTGTGGTGTTTGATATATGTAAGTTTGTACGCTTTCCTTTAGAGCTGAACAACAGGAGGATGAATCGAAGGGAAATAGAACTTGATAGTTATGTTGCCATTGATGTTGATATATTTCAAAGCAATCATATAACAATACGTCACAATATCTCTTTGCCTCGACTATGTCTGCCTCTTTAACAAACACAGACTCTAAATTGTCAGTGTCCACATTTCCAATAGAAAACAGTCATAAACTGTCAGAAAGCAGAGCAGTTCTGCAACAGAAGAAATATTTCATACGTTGCTTCCAGTGCTTTGGGGGACATTCTTGCTTATAAACCCAGCAAACAACTTTGTAATAGTGGCAGCCCTCAGAGGCAAGAAAGGAAGCTTTGCTTTAAGTATCCCATTCATCGCCACAGGCTGTCTTATAACTTTATCGTTACATCCGGGTTGTGGCTCTTCAGGTGATTTTGCATTTTCAAGGTGTTGCCCATGCATTTGACTTTCACCACACTGTTCTTGCACGACTGTAATGATTTTGTTGCTTCTGTTTGCATAGCTCAACTTTAAAGAGCCTGTCACTGTCTGTCATTACCCCACTGGCAACATCTTCTATCTTCAGTTAGGTAACTTCCATTCAAGTTACCCTCATTCATACGTTGAACAGTCAGCTGTCAGGCCCCTTCAGTCTTCACTCATACTGGTGGATTTGTGGACTGACACAGTGGATTTGTCAGACTAGCTGACTTCTGGGAGATTCAGTTGACTGCAGTCATGCTTATTGATGGTGATCCTCCCACTCAAGCTAACTTATAGACACAAGCATCATGCAGTTTACCACACTGACAGCTAATATTTGTGTGTCAAAGACTTACCTTCAGCGCTCTCCGATTCCCTCTAGTGCCATGAGGCTGAGCTGCTGAAGCATCTGGCAGAGAAGAGGGAGCATGAGCGCGAGGTGATCCAGAAGGCCTTCGAGGAGAACAACAACTTCATCAAGCATGCCAAGGAGAAGCTTGAGCAGAAGATGGAGGCCAACAAGGAGAACAGGGAGGCCTTCCTTGCCGCCATGCTGGAGAGGCTGCAGGAGAAGGTACTGTCCTGCTGATAGCCAGAAACTGTGTACAGAGGCAGTATCTAACAATTCTACAGTATTCATACACCATATTTACTTCAACTAAATCTCACCGAGAGCACGAGCACCATGCAACATGGGTGCATCAAAAATTAGGAAAGTGCAATTAAGATTTTACTGTAGAATGTATTAGAAAGTTAGTCATCCCATGGCCGCCATTCAAAACAGACCTCACCAAAATCAGGTCAAACTGTGAAAAACGGCCCAACAGTTCCTGTAATTTAAAATGGCTGGATCCATACCAAAGTTTTTTCCCTTTTTTTTCCCCCTTCCACCAAGGTCCATTGAAGTCTATCCTGTAATTTTTGTGTTATCCTGCTAAAACTGATGAGTAGTGAATGCAGAGTAGAGGGGTGTACTCATGACAGGAGGTGAGGAAAAGAAGAGAGTGAACTGGAGTCTCTGCTGAGTATTCAGTTAAAGTAATAACTGAAATATACATATTGACCAGCCATTTATTAAGGTAACTTGATTCCTTTAATAACTAACCATCATCCTGTTTGTGAGTGTGTGCCAGACATTCCATTGTCAGAATTACACTGACAGAATGACAGAGAAACGGGAAAAGGCAGACGTCAGATCTTTTTTTGCAGGCTCATTACACCTCTGTGTGTGTATTAATACTCATGGAATATTACAAATGTTAGTTGCTCATAGAAAATGAATGAAGGCCTCATACATTTTTTGTTTCCAGACAACAAATGTATCCGGCTGTGGCTCAGGTTCCTGGTTCGATCCCAGACCCTGCAGTCAACATGTTGAGGTGTCCTTGAGCAAGACACTGAACCCCAAATCGCTCCTGATGCTGCGCCATCAGTGTATGAATGTGTGAATGTTTAACGCTCCTGATGAGCAGGTGGGACCCTGCGAGGTAGTCACTGCCACCAGTGTATGACTGTGTGTGTGAATGGGTGAATGCAAAACCTGTGTGGTAAAGCACTTTGAGTGTTCAACAATGACTAGAAAAGCGCTATATAAATACAGGACATTTACATTTACAAGAACAGAAAGATGAGTGGAGAGCAGCAGCATAGAGAAACAGGTGGGCAGAGAAAAAGAATCTCGGGTTTAATAGTTAAAACGCTTAAGAAGCATTTTTCAGTGAAAAAATCGCAGGAAAAAAAAAATTGTTATTAAAATGAAGTGTTGTTTTGTGTACCTAGAGCAAAAATATGTAGGTTATTTTTGTATTCATAATCACATGAAATACCAATAAACATTAAACAATTCTTGTATCCTGTGTATTGTGTCAAAGAACAAATTGCGTATGTTCTTCCTTTAGTCTGACATGAGAAGCTGCACAGGAATGTGAAGCTAAACCTCAATTTCTGATTTTAGTTCAGTAGTGCTCTTGTGTCACACATATCATGAAAGGGCTGCATTTGTCAATACGTGGCTCTTTAAAATATGTAAATACAGTATGTAATGCAATGGTCTTAAAGTGACTCATTACGTCTACATATTTTAAACTACAATTATTGGTCGCGCCTGTTGCAGCAGAAATTGTGATACATCTTGTTGATATTCTTGATGCGAGAGAGGCAAGTGTGAAGAATCCTTGAAATTGTTGATATATTTTTCCACGGTCAATCTTCCTGTTTTCCTTTTCTCCCTTACCCTTCCTTTTTTTGCTACGCCACCATTTCCATGCATATTTTCGTTACCAGAATCTACAGTCTTGGCACTATCCAGATGGTCATCTGACTCATCATCATTATGATAAATGATGATGATGATTATTTGCATATACTGAAACACACATACAGTTCAATATTTATTGCATAAAGTTGCATCCACAATTCATTTTCTTTATGAATAAATGTTTGAAAAATTGCAGTCTTTGACACTAAAGTACATTACAAATGAGGCAAGCCTTCCATATCACAAACTGATCACAATCATGAATATTGCATGTGGCCGGAAAGAGTTATTAGTTGTCGGAACATCCCATGTTCACATCTTAATGAGCTCTGGCTGAGCTGTTGCTTTGTCATCTCCCTCATTAATATATTAATACATTACATTACAATACATTAATACATCAACACATTTGTGAATGCTAACAAATCTTATGTCTCTGTATTTGTCTCACAGGACAAACACGCCGAAGAAGTGAGAAAGAACAAGGAGATGAAGGAGGAGGCGTGCCGGTAGATGAGCGGTGAGACGCGGGGAAGAAGAGAGGGAGAGCAGAACTGGGAGATTTTGGAGCTGAGGAAAAGAAAACTTGAGGAAAGGAAAAAAAAAAAACTCAAAACAACCCCGAACAAAGAGAAAAGATGAGTTTCCATGTTTGATCTCTGCTGTAATGATTGCGAACAAGCTGTACAAAGTTTAGCCAGCTATGTTTGTGTTGAAATTTAAACCAAAAAAATTGCTCTTTTCATCCTAAATTAAAGTAGAAAAATAAACAACTCTAAGATTTTTAATAGGGTCAACAATGCTTGTTTTGCCGGAAATGAAGGCTGCATCAAGGCAGGAGGAGGTAAATATTCAGTCATAACACCCTTGTTTTCATTCCTGAGCTGTGGTCATGGAGCAAGGAGTCGTTTTCGAAAATTGGAAGCTCATAAAA
Source organism: Mola mola (assembly GCA_001698575.1). Lineage (NCBI taxonomy): Eukaryota > Metazoa > Chordata > Actinopteri > Tetraodontiformes > Molidae > Mola > Mola mola. The sequence goes on from KV751333.1 coordinate 4,955,595, forward strand.
AATGAAAATGGGTGAAAATGCTTGAAAAACCCTGGACCGACAGATTTACTTCAGTAGTCACAACAGGGCTAAAGCTAAGTCCAAACCTTGTTCAGTCTTTGCTTTGCTTTTCCAGAACATAACAAACAAGCTTCCGCTGCCAGCGGTTTAAGAATAAAAAGTGATTTCCAAAGGTCCACCGCTCTCATGCTAATTCTTCACTTCATTCTTCATTGTTTTTTCTGTGTGATCCAAACCAGGCTTTGTGAATGTAGAATGAAGCATCTGGCTTTTGTTTTTACTGCACTCCAGGGTGGTAAAAGGTTTTTAAAAAGGGGGGAAAAGCTCTAAATGTGAGGTTGCTCTGCTGTGTTATGCCACTTTCAGGCTCTTTGTGAAACGTTAAATGTAGTGTAGTTGTAGATCAGTGACATGCATTTGAGTCTCTTAGATTTAGAGCATTGATTGCACTCTTATTTCATTAAACACAACTCAAAAGCACACATGCACACATGAAGGACACTCAATATATACAGTAAAAAAAAAAACAACAATAGCTTCACAACAGTCAGAGTCGCTAGTTAGAATTTCATCATTTAAAAAAAGAATGAGTCTGGGGGATTACTGGCAAAGCAGTGCTCATGTTCTCTGATTGTCATGTTTATAAAGTCAAAAAGATGAAACTCGAGGTGAGTTGTTGAGTCATACTGACTTGATTTAAATGAAATAATTTGCACTGTACCAGGGGAGTTGTGTCATGGGGGTTGTACTTGCTGTAACCGCGTGTCTCTGTATATCTTTAAGGCTGGATTGATTGTATCTGTTTGGCATGGTCAGTAAAAACAGCTTGACTGAACTCGCACTTTGCTTTTGATCTCTTGAATTGTTATTAGTCGACCGACCATACAGAGCTTTGTATGCACAACTTGTACACCTAAAGGTGTAACCACGAGGGATGAAGACTGAGGCCATACAGTTGGAAAAATATTCACAGATGTTCTGTATGTGCATTAAATATTGTCCTACAACTACACCACTATTGGATTGATCAAAAGTAAAACATTTAAAGGTAGTTCTTGTAGCAAAGTCATGATAAAAAAAATAAAAACATACATTAGATACATTTTAATACTAATAATGATATTAGTAAAGCATTAAGCAATTCTCAGCTCACTTCAGTTCTTCATCAACAACATCAACGTATGAATTTAATTCTTTTCATTTGCACTTCTTCATGACATGCATGTGGAGTCTTTGTAACACTGGGACAACTCGCAGGGCTCAGTGATAACTAATGTAGCTGACAAAGTAATAACTAAACCAATAGCAAGCCAGAAATGTGCAGTGATAAATAATATGGGTTAGAAAGTGATGTACAGATGCTGACTGATGACAGAGTCTCTAACTTCGAGAGCTTCCTGTGTGTTACGGCTGTGGTATGACAGTCGGTCTCACACAGGTACAGCTCACCGTGTCCACTTCCCTCCCCAGTCATTAGTCATACTTCTTCATTGGCCTCCCTCCTTTGTTTTTTTGCCTTTGCCTTGACACTCTGGTGCAGGATGGGGAGATTAGTGAGGTCTGATTAGACAATTATCATGTTAAATTGCATTCATTTGGACTAAAAATGTAAAATGTAAATACAAACTGAATGTGACGATGATTTAAAAAATTGACACCTCATATTTAACCAACATTAAATGTTGCAAATGAGAAATGTCATTCTTTTTTGAAGATGATATCCATATTTTTAATTTGATACCAGCAACATGTTGCAAAAAAAGTTGGGACAGTGGCAACAAAAGACTGGAAAAGTTGTGAAATGTTAAACGGCAAAAGCTGGTGGAACATCTCACAATAAATTGGGTTAAGTGGCAACAAGTCAGTAACATGACCGGGCATAAGAAGAACATCCATAGAAGTTGGCTAAATCTTTGACATTGTTACTTTTTATTTGGTGTGTCTGGCTGAGTTTAGGCTGAGCTTAGATTTCAGCTCTGATAGTAATGATTCACCACTGGAAATTCAAATGTGCAAATGGAGCTGTGATCTCTACAGGATACGATATTGTCAGTTTATACAAAGACATTGGGGGCTGTGTTTTCACTCTGGAACCCAGTTTCCGAAGTTAGCTTTTTCAGGCCTCCTAAATACTGTCATTGTCTAAAGGAACAGCCAAAACACAGCATTAGTTGTCCATTGAATCTGTGCAGTAAAGATGAGGAGGGTTTAACAACTGTGTGACCGTGTGAAAGTTGCAAATAGTGCAATAAGTTAAGAATAATGTTTCTCAAGATAAAAAAGAATTCAGTGTTTTCATTGACTGTAGTACATAATGCAGAAGTTGAAACTCTACCCTGAAAATGGGAAACTGTATATAAACCAGATCCAAAAATCCTGCCAGTGGTTCTGAGCTGGAGTTCATTAAAGATGGACTGAGGTTAAGTGGAAAACCTACAGGGAAAAATAAGTCAAAATTTGAAATGCTTTTTGGAAATCATGGAGGCTGGGTCCTCCAGAATAAAGAGGAGAGGGACCTAACAGCTTGTTATCAGCTCACAATCCAAAGCCAGTATCTATGATGGTGTGGGGGTGCATTTATTGCACATGGCATCATGGGTAAACTGATCATTTTTAAAGCCATCATTAATGCTGAATGATACAGGCTTTGAAACTGCCAAGTAGACATCTTTCTTTTATGGAAGGCCTTGCTTATTTCAGCAAGACAATGACAAACCATATACTGCAAGAATAGAGTGGCTCCAAGAGCAAAACAGTCCAGGTGCTAAACTGGCCTGCCTTCAGTTCCAACTTGTTAACCATTAAAAATGTTTGGCACATTAGCAATGTTTACATGTGCAAAATTTCTTAATCAGATTAAAGATTTGAGGGATTGGAAATTCCGAATCCACAGTTTATATGGACGCTAAATCAAATAATCCAATCATGACATGCATATACATGCACAGGTTTGAATTAGAATAGCAGCATTTTCACATGCATAGATTTGTCTAATTTCCTTAAAATAACCGCAGATGAAGAAGTTGTACTTCCGCCTTTGCTATAAACAAACGTGGCCGATGTGGCCACATTTTGCACTTTTACGCTTTTCCCTGCAATTTAAACTCCCTACTGTTAAAGAATGGACCTGCAGCAGGTTCTGAAAGCCCTAATTTTGTTTCTACTGTTCTCCGTGATCAAACTACAGGCTCAGCAATACCTAAAGCTCCTGCGTTACAGGAGGAGAGAGTGGGAGGACAAGAGCCGCACACATGCGCAATGAGGGTAATTTTACCCAAACAGGAAGTCTTGATCGGAATAAGTGTGTACATGGACGCGGTTCGGAATAAGGATTAGCATAAACCACCCCTCTCGACCGGAATAATATTTCTTTTCCGGATGAGCCGAATCGGATCAGAATCTTCCAATTGCCGTGTTTTTTTCATGAAGCATTTTTATTCTGATGACCCCTGTATTATGAATATTTGTGTCCATGTAAACATAGCTACTGTGAAGTATAAAGTACTATAAAGAAGGCCTTAAACTGTTGAACAGCTGAAATCCTCCATCAACTCTTGCAGAAATGCAGTATCGTAAAACTAATAGAAATAGGACTTCATAATGGATAGGTTTAGCCACCAGGGCAGCATCCTCACCTCCCCCCCAGGCAGGCTCAGACAGCCGGAGGTCAGGCACTGAGCATGAGAGATCCGCTGAGGCAACAGGGATGTCACAAAGGACTTTCTGCTAAGAAAGTAAGTCCATGGCAACAGGGACATGTGGGTAATGCTTGAGGCAGACCTGCTGGCAATCTGACACTAAACTGCAGGATCCAGAAAAAGCCGTACTATCCTGCCTTTCGACTCACTCCGCTGCTTCACAGGATGACTGACCCTTCCTGGTGGGCTGCAACAGCTTGGCCAAGACCAGCAACAGCCAAGTTTTGAAAACCTAGAACACTTTAATGTCTCCGTTGAGAATGTGTGAATACTTGCGAAAGTACACACTGAAAAACTTTTTGAATGACAAATACAATATCTTTCATTTACATCTGAACTGTCACACTTACAGCATGACATTTATTGCAAAAAAATCCAAACAGTGACCAAAGATTAGTGCATGTCACAATATATAATGTAAAGCAGATTATGAAAAGTATTCTTTTAGGAGTTTAAAATCGCAACAGCAGCTTAACTTAATGGCTGCATGACTGCTTTTCTACTGCAGTGCCCAGCTCAGACCACGAAGCTGTTATGTCCCTCTGCATTCATATGCAGGTAGACTGTGTCGGCAAGAGCTACAGCGTATTTCCGCTGTTACAGTCACTGATTTTAAAAATAAAAAATGTCTTTTCTCGTTTTCTTTGTTTGCATCCATTGGCAACTAGATATAATCTTTTGACTTCTGTCATAATGGGAATACATAGTTCAAGCACCTGTTGGAGGTGTGAAAACAGGTCATTCTTGCTTCACTTTTAAGACATAGCGTAGCTGCACTGGAAAGAGGCATTTTAAATAATTGGCCTTTATTAAAACTCAAAAGTCATTCAATCATATTTTAAAAATAAGTCTGCAAATGATGCATATAAAAATCCAAACTACAAGACTTCAGCGTTCTCCACGTGTGTATGCTGGAACCTGATTTCAAAATCAGGTAGAATTTTAAAACTACTGTTATTAGTATAAGTTGCTAATTATATGTATGAGCTGAGCATCCTGTGGGTTGATCAAAATGCTCAAATTATGCTGCCTCTGTTGTCTGAAAGTCTGGAAACAACACTGAAGAAACTGTTAAACCAAAACTGCATGCTGAAAAGTGCTGAAACTCGCTGAAACTCTCTGCAGGGCTGATGATTCTCTGTGGCTTTGTCTGCAAGTCACCACTGTCCCATAGATCCCAGTTTGGTTTATTGTTAATATGAACCAATAATGATTGTGGTTTCATTTAAAGTAGGATGGTTAAATCCACATGGTTGCATAAGTTCATGTCTATACAGTATATACATATACTGTATATATAAGACTCACCACACAGAAATGTAACTTGAACATAGAGTAGACCACGTACTTTGTGTGTGTGCTCTGTTTGAAATAGTGCCACACTGACTTCAGCTCAGATCTATGAACAGCATTTCCATTTATCTCTGAGAACTGGAAACTGTTTCAAATCAACTGTCCCACAGGGCTCAACAAGAAAAAGAAAAGGCTGGAAATGGTACTTTAGAGGATTTATCAATGCATTATAGTGTTTCGCTTTTTTAACTCCTATGCCTCCATTTGTTTATCTGTCCCACAATCTTCAAGCCTCAGTGGATTGTGGGAAATATACACATTGAGTCAGCACCCATAGGGGGCCTGGTGTTTTTACAAAACATTCCTCTGACATTACCTTATTTCTTTCTTTAAAACTGATGTTGGAGGGTGTGATCATTGTATCTTCGGCTGCTCTTCAGCTAAAAACAATAGAAGTAATGAAAACACTGGTGAAAGCTAAGCTGGGTCAATAAGGAACATTCACACTCAACTTTATTTATCAGCGCTATAATAAAATGCACAACAGCGGGTGTATATTATTTGAAATTGTTTGTTTTAGTGTTTTGTGTGTGTTTGTTTGTGTTATAGGACATTTAAATAAAGACATATTAAACTAAGGATCACAGTTAGTTGACTTAGCTTACCACAGAATGGAAGGAGGAGGAAATTAGGCAGGCACTGTCCAAAAAATTCCCAAATCCTTCATTTAACCATCTCAGTGTCATTTTTTGCCTCTCTTATGTTTTTATACGCTGTGTCCCAGTGTCAGCCCAAGCTAGGCTATTGTTTTGTTTTTCAGATGGTTGGTGTCATGTTCACAAAGGCCAATCTCAGACTACGAAATTCTAAACAAAAGTCATATGCCCAGAATTTCACTCATTAATTGGACAGACGCTTAGGTGGGTAAAAAGAAAAAAAAAACAACTCACAATTTCTACTGCAGCCTGGACTATCGAAGGGTTATTTTCCTGCTTGTCTTGATCTGGAGAGTGTATCAGCAGATTTTAGTGGATGCCGAAATATGGCTGGACAGCGTGCAGTGATGGATTTAATAATTCACGCCTTCAATGAAAGACGCTCTGCAAGAAGGAAAATGTACCACAAAGACCAGCTGGCTCCTCAGGGGTTTTGCGTTTAAAATGTTGTTGAGGTTGTCTCACCAAATAACTCGGTCTTTAATACCAGAAGAGCTGCCACTTTTCGGAAGTGTGTCACATGTTTTTATGTATTAATGAAGCAAATTCCTAATGATGCACTTGGGTCAAATCCATTCCGCTTCATTATTTCGCTGAAGAATCTGAGATGTAGATGAGCGCTTGCAGTGACTTTGGTGCAGATGGGGTTCGCAACAGAGATGATCCACTCTAAAACCACCACTTTAAGCAGATTAAGCTCCAGTTGTTTGGTTCGCACCAAAGGTCTCATACCAACGCAAACGGGGGTAAACGCTCCAGGGTTCAGTTCAACGGGACTAAACAAGGCTGGTGTTAACATGACCTTACAGTACAATGACCATGACCAGACTACTGCATGATGTAGACTGCCGGAGAAAGTGTGAGTTGTTTATTCCCCTTTTTACTACTCTAAATGTTTGACCTATAATTTAACAGAATTCTGTGCTCATGACTATTGTTTACAGTTTTGTTGTCCGCTTGAGATTTGTCTTTGTGAACACGAACCCAAGCAGCTGAAAAATGAAACAGTGTATCCAATTTGCATCTGGTGCGCAACAAGGAAACTAAATATTAGGTGTGAACACGACCTGAGTGTTCTAGCAATACTTGAATCCATGCAAAAAAAAAACAAGTGTGTCTTTCAAAATGTCCCAAACTATTACTTTTTTTTCGTTTAAGTTTTTTATGTAATTTTTAGGAATGTTAAATATATAATTTAGGAGTATTAAGCATTGTTGAGGCCAAACTGTTGGCCTCAATAATGTTTGTTGTTACAATACAAGAAACAAAATGCAAACATTTCAAGCTTTTGCTCTTGGACATTTAGCAACATGGGCTGCTGTTTACTCAGTAATAAGTCATAGTGAGAGCATCCTGGAGAGCATCTTTTGAAGAAAAGCTGCTCTCAGCTGAGCTGAGCAGAAGGTGGTGAGAAAGGAGTAGGTTGCGACTTCTCATCGTGTATTTGAAATGAGTTAGCCGGGGGGGGTCTCATGTCTCCAGTCCTGGATAGTTCCAGAGGTTAGAAGCATTGATGGGTCGGTCACAAACGAGTGGACTCTATGAGTTTGCTCCTTCTTTTCTTACCTTTTTTTTGGTAGCAGTTCACCTTATGTAAAGTTGAGGTAACGGCAAGATCTGGCATACATTTACAAAAATGTTGTTTACACATGTCAAAGTGAACTCGGTCCTGATACTATCAGGAAATGCAGTCTAATATCTGCTGCTGGTCCTGACTGATGATGCAGTCACACTGGGTAATCTGTACTGTGTTTGACCCCCAAAGCCCTGTTTGTTTTGTGGGTTTTGTTTGGTTCATCAAGTGTACTTAGCTCCATTCTGTGTCTATGGTTCATTTGGCCTTGGGAACGGTAGGAATATAGTGTGATTGCTAATCCCATCCTACCTGATCTCAGAATTCAGCGCAAATATTTGGCCCCGAAAGGCAACATTTGAAATCATTTTGTTGTGTTGTGAAAGAGTATATTTTTTCTTTAATTTCAAAACGTACATGTCACATGTTGAAGATGGGTGTGTACCTGATGCTCAGGTAAAGTATAAGGAAACCTTTCCTAGTGTGAGTACACACTAAATAGCTGCTTCATGCCTTGAAGAAAATCTTTGAATGAAAACGTCCAAGTTAAAAGATTTTCACACAATTTCGAGTGTGTGGATGCCTCCTTCCACTCAGCCTAACTAAATGAAAGCAACAAAGACAAACTTAAAATCGCTTTGCCACACCATGATTTCAGTTAAAATGATATGTTTATGAGACTGTTTTGTACCAAACATAATATGAAATATGGTATTCTGGAAATTATAAGGTTTAGACTATTATAGATCAGAGTATTGATCAATTTGGGCAAATTGTAAGGAAGTGGTACTGAAGGAGGAGCTCGCTCTTATTGCTGAGCTGAGCCAAATAATTGACTTGTCCATCCATCCGTTCCTCTCAACAGGTCATTCTTGTGAACACAATATCTCAAGAACACTTTGAGGGATTTTCTTTAAACTTTGCGCAAATGTCCACTCCGACTCGAGAATGAACTGATTCGATTTTGGAGGTCGTAGGTCAACGATCAAGGTCAATGTGGCCTCATGGGCTCCTTTCTTGTGAATCCAAGAAAACGATGATCAAAGCCACAGACAACTGGCCTTTCCCTGAAGACTTGTGTGTACAATATCTCAAGAATACCTTATGGGATTTTTGTCAAATTTGGCTCAAACGTATGACTGAACTTTCCCCGTACACCAGGCAGTCATTTTTCTAGTTAAAAAAAAACTTTTCTCACATTAAAAAAAAAAGCCAAAAAACTATGCACTAAGAAAAAAAAAAAATCCCTGACACACAAAGTAGGAAACTCACTTTGTGGTGCAGTCTTAAATTGTGTGACATGGACTTTAAGTCTATTTTATAGCAAATGTAATGTGATACTATGCAACAGCGGAGGTAGTTAAGAAAAATGGGTAATACCAAAGTGTAGAAATATTTGTTCTCAAAATAGTGCCTGTCAATAGTGAATATTGTGCAAGAAATCCTAAAACTGGTATTTAAGGACAGCACTTGAGTAAATGTACAGTTATATCTGCCATTTGATATACATATTAAATATTTAAGTGTATATATTCTTGAAAGCTTGTCAGTAATGTGCATATGTAGTATAAAGTATAAAAGAGACATGCTGTACTCTAGGAGTTGTTTTCCAAGCATTTTATTTATTTTAATACACAACTACAAATACTTAATTTCAGAGCTTGTCTATTTACAAATCCAAACAGCAACAGTGTTGGTAAATCAATGTCTCAATATGATGTAGTTCTGCGCAGGAGTTGTCAATGTTTAAACAAAATTGCAGATACACAATAATAATGAAACCATAAAGAAACATTAATGTGACTTAAAACGAGTGCATATAGGAAGATCTCATTCTTTGCATTGACCTTGCATGCAAAAATATGAATTTCTGGACAAATCTGCACCATAGTGGATCCAAATCCACCGTTAGAATCAACTTTCTGAAACAATAATCGGTGCTTCATCAGTGACTGCAGATCAGTTGAACAAAACATTAGACTGTGTTTACACAGAAAAAGCAGGATGCATGAATACAGTATGTACATATGAATTGTTTCTATCAGAGTCCATATCATTGATTTTAGAAAAGGCCAACACTCCGGCCCCTTGCTCAGATGAGGAAGACGATGTCGTCGGCCAACATGACCTGGTTGTCATCCTGCATGCGAGCTAGCGCGGCGCGGACCTCTGGCTCGGTGAAACGCTTCTGACGGCCCTTGTTGATGTCGTCCATCAGGGCGCTCATCTTCACTGACTGAGCATGAGCAGACTGGAACACCGCAAACAGCGACGACTTGAACTCCTTCAGCCTGTGGGAGAAAACACAATGAGCACAGTTCCAGGCCCCGTGGTCTCTGCCCCCATTTGGGAAAATTTTCTACAATAAAAGACTGAGCATTTAAAACTGAAGACTTGTCCGGACTGTTTGAACCCATCACCCACCTCTCAGCAGACAGCGCAGTATCTTCAGCCTGTGAGGTGGCATCCATCGCCGCCTCCTCCCCCTCCTCCCCCTCCTCCTCCCGACGGGCCTTGGCTGGTTTTGGCATTCCGGCTTGAACTAAAGAGGAGCATCAAGAGCAGCATGAACTCAGAGGTCCACTGATGTCAAAACCATGACGGTACAGGATTTCAAATCAGACCAGAAAGGATCAACCCATTAAGATGACCCCTCACTGTCAGGTTACTACAGTGAAGGAAAACTGCATGTATAAAAACACAATATATTCATACGTTACTCTCTGAATCAAGTGTTTATTCTGAGCAAATTGGAAGTGATTGTGGTAATTGCAATAGTGCAGACCTGGGCATTGTTTGGGCCCCCAGGACACATCCAGCCCTTTGGCTGTCCCTGACTGGCCCATGTGAGGTCAGTTGGAAATTAGAAATTGAAACGTAACTAAGTTTACATCATGCATAGAATAAAACTGCATTGCTGTTATTTTGAAGGCGATGTACATACGTGGGCGAGCGTATGTGACTTTACTTACGAGAGACTCTTTAGGTGTGGCCTTTCAAAAAAGTCAGCTCATGTTAAAAAAAGAGATTGATACAAAGTGCAGCTTAACAAAACATGGACTTCTAAGTATTTATTTACTGATGTCAACGGTAAAGCCATTTGTTTAGTTTGTGGAGAACAGATTGCCGCGTTTAAGGACTACAATTTGAATCACCATTACGAGACTAAACACGCGGACATCTGAAGCTTTGCTAGCTAAACTTCAAAAGCAACAAGGCTTTTTTTTTTAAACCAAGCTCTGCACATCCAGGGATGCAGCAGCAAAGACCAGCTTGGTGATATTGCACAAAAATCGCAAAAAAAACAACAAAAAAAAAAAAAAACACAAGGGAAGAACTAAATACCAAACTACAAGGCAAGAGCCTATTTGCACATGAAATGTACAGCCTTGTGAAGGCTTTCATGAGTTTCTTTCAAGCCAACCTTGGGGAAACTAACAGCCCACCACTGCGAATAGTGGATTGTTTTAATTTGTGCATTTTACAATGAGTTCAAAGCATGTAAGAAAAAGAATTCAAGTGTATGTGTAGATAAAAGTAGTGACGGCTCTGGCTCAGATGGTCGAGCAGTTGTCCAGTTATCTGAAGGTTCCTGGTTCAATTCCAGACCCTGCATTTAATGTGTCGAAGTGTCCTTGAGCAAGACACTGAACTGCAGTGTCCTGATGCCACGCCACCAGTGTATGAATGGTTAATGCTCCTGATGAGCAGGTGGCACCCTGTGAGGTAGTCACTGCCACCAGTGTATGAATGTATGTGAGAATGGGTGAATGCAAAAAACCAGCAGTGTAAAAGCACTTTGAGTGGTCAACAATGAATAGAAAAGCGCTAAAATTTGAGTGAGTTGTAATATCTAAGGTATTCTAAAATGTTTTTAATTTCACCATGTTCCACTATTGTGTGTTTAGTGTCGTGCATTCATCATTTTGAAACGGGAGAATTTAAATTGTTGTAAAACTGCTCCATCTACTCCCCTCTAGTCAGTCTGCACCGAGCTTGACTGTGAGAGTAATTTTGGATTGCTCACAATATTCAATTTTTTAAATTTCCATTTTTTAACATATTTTGAGTCATTTACTCATTGATAGAGTTTGTAATATATATACGTGTGTGTGTATAAGACTTAAAATACACTACATATACAGCTATATTTGACTTGATGAGTATAAGCAGCGTTGTACACGCTGTATTCCCAATGAGAAGCTAAGTACAGGGGCTCCCACCTCTCGAGGTACAAAGGTAGTTTGAAGTAGTACAGGTCAGAGATAGCATGCTAACTTCAGCAGATATCTTGTCAACACACGTCAAAACTGAAAGCATGATGGCAGTTCTTACTCTCAGGGACGTCCTGCTCCTCGCTGAAGTCATACGGGCTGTACGGCTCACTGCCCTGAGAGCCAAGTCGCCCCCTGCAGGACAGTTTCTCATTAATGCCTGATAACAATATCTAAATTTCGACTTAATCACCGTTTATCACTTCATACACAGAGAGATCAGTGTCTACCTCTTCCTTGTGGTTCTCTGCGTGCGCTGGGTGGACGATGACTCTTCCTCCTCGTCCTCCTCCTCGTCCCCAGAGTCCTTCTCCTGCCTCGAGCGTTTCTTCTCTTTCTCCAGGACCTGCAGAGGAAACCCCACACGATCACATCACTTAATCCTGAATATTCTGTGACTAAAACCATCAGTTTTTCTTCCTCTGCCAGACCAACCTTTTTGAAGTAAGCGAACTGGACGAGCTCCACAGCCACCTCAGAGTCCTCCAGCTCCACAGCTTTGCTCATCCTGGCCTTGGCGTGTGCCGTGGATAGACGGATCAGGGTCTCCAATGTACGGGCCGTCACCGGAGACGTCTGATGGGGAGAAGAAGCACAACATATACAGGAATTTAGTCTTTCATGTGTGTTTTATGGAACTGGGCCTGCGCAGCTGCTTAATTGTTGCTGCTTTGGTTTAACACCCTCTTTGTAAGCTCTCTCATGTTCGGGCTTCAAATAAACGCCACATTCGATCTCATTCAACCTGTATCGCATCAAGTCAGATTTATATAGCGTCAATTAACGACAGAAGTCATCTCAGTACATTTAACATATAGAGCAGATTGAGACCAAACTTTATTATTTTAGCTATTAATTAGTAATCAAGGAAAAAAGGTTTTGCACTAAGAAGTAGTTAATAGTTGTGATGAGGAGACGCCCCTTTAACCCACATAGTGAGACAAAGAGTGGCTGTGCTTTGATAAATTCTGCACAGTCTGCATTAGTGATTACTGAATCCTTCTCGCTTTTAATTTACCGTTGCTACAGTGTAAACAATACATTTTTTTTCCAAAAAAGCTAATGTAACTATGTAAATAGCAGTAATTTGATAAGCAATTTGAAATATCTTGTTTAAGGTGACACGTATGGTTTAATATATCTCCAATGCATATATGTACATTTGTTACATGTGTATTGTATGTGTATATACTGTATGTGTGAGGCATACATGGGCATATTTATATACATATATATTATATGTAGTTTACACATCTGACATATCAGATTTGTATATGGGAACAACTGATGGATCAATAGAGCCGTGGTTACAGTGAAATAAAAAATAAGCATGGTAAACAGTAAAAAGTGTAATATGAATTCAACAATATTCATAAACTTTCATAATAGCTAAACAATTTCAAGGGCTAGAGTCTAAAATTGGAGGACTTGCAGAACAATGAAAAATTATGATTAGACCTGCTGATGATGACAGTCTGCAAAGAGACACGGACCAAATGAAGCATAACGAGAATGAAGACATTATGACGACCGAGTTTAGTCCTGGAGAGAAACAGCACAGCCCATAAGTTTGGGTGTGTGTGTTCATGCTCACCCTGGCGATATCGGCACCCATCTGCTCCTGGCTCCTCAGCCTCGAGTACTCTTCTGCGATGTGATTGGCTGCCTCTTCCGTCAGTACGGGTGTCACGGCCTTGGCGATGTGGATGTACTTCCTCATGAACTCCTTGCTTACAACCTTCTCCCTGAAACAGAAAAGTTATTTCAGGCTCTGACATCCGGCAACTGCAGTGTGTGTGTGTGCACATTTCAGTGTAAGCAGTGTGTGCATACTTCTTCTTCTTGCTCCCGTGCAGCAGGTTGTTGTGTTTCTCGTAGATCTGCAGCTCCTCGTGCTCTTCGGCCACCGCGTCCGGGTCATCTGTGGCGAGGACGTCCACTGTCCCGCCCAGACTCATGGCTGTCAAAGACAAACACACAGTTTTAGCCCAGCGCTGCTTCATTGACACACAATACGGCGTGAAGACATCCTGACGCTCCGTACCTGCCCCCTCCTGCTCCCGGGGGTCGCGGTAACGGTGCATCCGCAGCACGTGATCTGAGATCTCTCGGTCCTGCTCGGGGTCCATCTGATCCAGCATGATGAACAGGAGGTCAAAACGCGACAGCAGGGAATCCTGCAGGCCGATGTTCTCCATGGGGGTTTTATACTGGTTGTACTGGAAGACGACAGATTAAAGAAACATTAGGAATGTTCCACAGCTGATGTCTTAAAACCGGTTCCTGTCTTGACGTCGCTCACCCTGCCATAGACTGGATTGGCAGCCGCCAGAACTGAGCAGCGGGCGTTGAGGCGAGCGTGGATGCCAGCCTTGGCGATGGTGACGCGGCCCTGCTCCATCACCTCGTGGATTGCCGTACGATCCATGTCGGACATTTTATCGAACTCATCAATGCACACCACGCCGCGGTCAGCCAGCACCATGGCTCCCGCCTCTAGGCGGCGCTCACCTTTAGGGAGGAAGGAGGTGCAGGAAATGAATGTGTGCTATTAGAACAAATGCCCGAAAAGCACACATCAGATAGTTTGCATCAATGAACTTGGCGTCGTACCGGTCTCCTGGTCAGTGGTGACGGCAGCAGTCAGACCCACACCAGTCGAGCCCCGCCCTGTGGTGGGGATGGCTCTGGGCGCTGTGTGGAGAACGTAGCGCAGCAACTGGGACTTTGCTACTGATGGATCACCTGGTAAAGAAGAATGCAGGATTAGAGACGAATGGTATTAACAAAAGTCCCGCGGTCAATGTAAGTCAGAACACTGTTTTTTTTCTGCACCATAAAGCTAAAGATTTGGTCGTCCACCCAGCTGTAAAAACCGATATTGGCCAAAAAACTAATTTTTCAAATATTCTAAGAAAGATGTGCAACGGAGACAGAATATGTCACAGATAAGCAATGAACTTTGACTTAAATGACAGCAGTACATTGTAACAGTAACGCAGACAGTCACTCGAGAACCATTTCCAGAGAGCGGTTTCAAGGGTTGACCACAAAATTAGCACATGAATGTGTGAATAAATAAGTCCTTTACCGATGAGCAGGATGTTGATGTCGCCTCGGATGCGTGACCCGTTTTCCAGCACCTTCTCCACGCCACCCAGCAGCATGCAGAGGATGGCCTTCTTGATGTAGTCGTGGCCGTGGATGCTGGGAGCGAGGGAGCGAGCCAGCTGGTCGAACACGTCCTGAGGAGACACAACAAAAACTCAATCTCACCTGGGACGGCGGGTGTCTGTCAGACACGTGATCGGACGGAGAGTCCAGACACTTACTTTGGAGCGAGCGCGGCTGAAGTTCCTGATTTTGGCCACGTCGTCGCCCGAGAAGTGAGGGGACACCTCCTTGCTCATCTGTTTGACGTTGCAGGCTATCATGATGGTCCTGAGTGAGGAAAGAAAAAATGAATAATGCTGAAGAGCAAACTCCACACACACGCACGCACACACGCACGCACACACACCTGAATGTGCCAGAGGTGAAGCCTCCTTTCTTGCTGGGCAGGCAGCGGTAGGTCCCAACCACCTGCACTCGGTCTCCGGGTTTGACCATGTCCACCAGGTCGTTGTCCAGGATGATGTCCACAGAGCGTGGCAGCTGGCCAGCAGGGGCTTTCTCAGGCATCTCCTGCACCGTGATGGTCTGGTGATCCTTGTAGATCGAGAGACCGAACTCTGTCTCCAGGGGGTTGTTCTCCTCATCCTGTGGCGCAGATGGACAGGAATTGAAGACAGTAAACTCTGCTGACTTGTCAAATTAAGACATCTGGGCTCCTGCAATTAGTTACCTTGGTGGGATAGATGGCGCTGGAGGGGAAGGCATCCAGCGAGGTCATGTCAGTGTACTTCCTTTCCATCGTCTTCTTCGTGGCGGGGCAGTAGTGGACGCTGCGCACGACTTTGGGACGCACCAGGGAACCTGAAGAAGAAAGTGACACACAGTCAACAGGGGGGCTGCGAAAGAGGCCACAGAGGGCAGAAATGAACCAATCCGCTCACACTTGGTGATGATGCCCTCGACGCACACCATGCTGCCCAGCAGGCGGGAAGTCAGCGTCCGCGGGGTGACGTGCTTGGAGCCGAAGCTGCCCTCCAGGCCGATGTAGAACTCCTCATGCTGCTTGGCGTAGGTGGCGTCCACCGAGGCAGCTAGGTCCTTCAGAGCCCGCTGGAATGCCAGCAGCTCTTCGAAGGCGTTGTTCATCAGTCTGATAGGAGGAGGAGTTTCATTTTGCATCACGATTAATAACACAATGAGTCACCGTGAGTTAGCTCCACTGATTGAGATGAGTATTCAGGGCTTGTCCAACATGCTGTACAGCATCATCCTATAGCTAAACTCCAAACCTTTCAAAAACATAATGTGATTGAGTTCAGTTATATCAGATACATGCCATAGTTAAGTCAGTGTCAGTCTATTAAGAAACAACCAGAAAACAAAGTAGTAAGTACACAAAACTAAAAAATATATACATCACAAAAAAAATGGCTTCAATAGGAAGAAGTTAGTGTGAACTCCCTTTGTACTCAGCACATCTTGAACTCTTTAAAGGGAGTCGTCTTGAAGGTTTCTTAAGTATTCTGGTATATAACAGGCTTCTTTCAGCACTTCTTTAGATTTTATATTTCCTTTCCCGTACAGGTGATCCTGTTCTTCCTCTAATATTCAAGTCTGGACTCTCTGTAGGCTACCCTGTTTCACTTCTGAAAAAGGGGTTTCACGGCTGCTATTCTTCCACAAACACTAATCCAGATCGAGGTTGGTCAGACTCTACGGGGTCATTATGGCATCAAGATGAAGCTACCAGCTGCTGAGCCAGGTCCTTGTTGGACTTCTTTTGCTCTTAAGAGCATTTTTCATTAGAAAATCTGAAAAATGTCTCAGACTTCAAAAGTATTCTTGGTCTTCCAGTTATTTCTTTTCGTTGATCTCTTTTAATTCTTCGTGTTCCTTTACTACAGCTTTGGAATACAACATCGTGTATCCAGCTTGTTTACTGATACTCAATTCCGGTTTTTGTGTCAATTTCTGTGAACTTTGAATGGCGTGATGTGACTGGTCTTTTGTCGGTTTTAATACTGTGTACACATTTCCTGTTTTTTTTCTAATGAAGAAGATGAGAAATGAATAGATATGGCCATTACCACGTTACTAAAACAAATCTTACGGCGGCCTGAGAGTTTGGCACAGTGCTGCCTGTCAGACAGGCGTCATCTTACTTGGCAGCTCGGGCCTCGTTGCGTCTCCTCAGATCGTTCACGTTGACGATGAGCCGAGCTTTATTCTCGCTGATCATGTCCCGGACTTTGCTCTGGTAAATCCCCTGGTCTTGCTGCAGATAACAGGCAAAAGTTTGATGTAATTTTGCTCAATCTAAAAAGCACAGATACGATGTCGATTTAACTGCGCTTTATGCTAAAGACACCACAACCTGAGACTAGCTGTACACAGTAAAACGAGCTCAAAAGAGACTGTTGCACCAACAAACCAGTCGTATTTAAGCGGGAGTGGGAACATTTTCCCAATGAAGAGTCGTTCCTTTGTTACAACCGCATGCGTTCTCATTTCAGGGCAAAACATCATGGATCGCCGAGCAAAAGCCTGACTTACGTCGTCGTCCAGAAAGTCTAGATAGTCCCTCTGAGCCTCTCTCATCTCCCGGTCATCCACCACGTCGGTCGCCATCATATACGATTAGTTTTTCTGCGTTTTAAAACTTTAAACTGCACCGCTGCGTCCCGTATGATCCGCACTCCACCGGTTTCTGAACACACTTGCTGAGGGGTTTTCGCGCTACTACGTGATGACCTCAGGTACAGCGTGACACGCTATTGGTCAATACAGCACGTACTGTTTTACATCCTCGGCGGGTAAACGTAAAGTGTCCAATAAAATTCACGACAGCAGTGGATGATCCCGCCTACTACACCGACACGCGCGAAAATGGAGCAGGAAGAGGCATTTTTTTTCAACGATACAGGAAAGAAAGAAAAAATAAATATAAGGGCCAGGGATATAATTAACAATACTAAAGTACATAAAAGTAATAAACCAATACGACCTTAAATAATTAAAATTGTTGAATATTCGAAATGTAAGTTGGGTTACGTTAAAAAGGAAAGGAAGTAGGAAACGTTGAGGTCGTCGTCTCGCAGTCACGTGACTACAGCAGTTTATGTATTTGCAATCACTTATTAGCGGATAATCGGTTTGTCCAGGAGAGGGCGCTATAGGCCCAGATTTTACACAGATTTCACATACAGTTTCACTCTAAACTGCTTGTTAAATATTGTGCGTCTGTTACACATTTTGTAGCCTGCACATGGGATGATGATGCAGTTTACAAGGTATGAAGATGACTTTTAAATATGAACTATTTTTAAATGAAATGAGAAGGTGTCCACATTTATTTATTAATTAAGAAATAGGAATTCTGCTGTATGCTGCAAATTTCTTTGATTATGTGATGTCTTTTATGTAACACAAAAAGACATCAAAGATAGTTTGACCAATGGATCTCACACTTTGGCTTCTTCGGTATATTGCAGTTCCGCAAACGTGCTGCCTTCTGTTACATGTCAACTTACATTGATTGTCACTCGTGACTTTTCGGGCTCTTTATTTTTGCAATTCAGAAAATGTTTCCTGTAATTTTATTTCAACATGCAGCCTCCAGGAAGTTCAATTTTTCTACTTTGGTTTGATCGAATGTATTTGCCAAATCGTGCTGCATTATGAATTTTACTTCCAAATAACATGAAAAGAAGTTAATGAGAATTACATTCTCAAATGTCAAAATATTCTGTTCCTATGAAGTTCGGGTGTATGTGGAGTTACTTTTGCAAATAATATTCGAAATTTGGGTGGCTATTGAGGCGTATATTTTGTTTTTTAAGAAGACACGAGAAGTTTAAATCACATATTTAAATAGAGGGGATGCAAGTCTTTTGGGTTATTCAAATGTCTTGATTAGTTTTGATTTGTTTAATTAAAAAAGTTTGATCAAGTTTTCATAAGTCCATAATATTAGATATAGAATAGAATAAAATACAGTCCAGCTGCATACAAAGTATCTGAGTGTAGATGGAGACACATACACAAAATTAAACATTTATTTGATCTACCTACTCTCTCACACACACACACACACAAACATTTTATCCCCTTCAATACTTACGAAATTTTCAACAGAGTGCCCTGTTACATACGATCATTGAAAGTCTTCATATTAGCTTATTCAACCATCGCCACTGGGTGAAAGTGGGGTCATCCTGGACAAGTCGCCAGTTCATCACAGGGCTGACATATAGAGACAACATCCACATTCATATTAACACCTATGGGCAGTTTAGAGCGACCAATGAACCCAACTCCCTGTCTTTTGCATGTTTATGGACTGTGGAAAGAAGACAGAGTACCAGGAGAGAACCGCGGCAAACACAGGGAGAACGTGCAAACCCCGCACAGAAAGGCCCTGACCGAACCCGTGACCTTCTTATTTTAAAAAAAAAAACAGATGAAGAAAAAAGAAAGAAAGAAAGACAAATAGAATGATGTAAACATAAAATAAAACACAGAATGTATGTGTTGTTTTAAACTCGTACGTGCTTATAAATATCTCTGATGAGAACTGTAGTTTTTCGGCATTTATAAAATTAAAAATAAAAACAGTCTGCGTTTGTGGGCGTTTCCAATCATGTTAACCCAGCCCACTCACTCCCGGCTGCCGTGTCAGCTGTGTGTTCACCTCCTTCCTGCCTGCAGCCTCTTATACACATTTCTACCTCAACATGTTTTAGTTTAGTACATAAGCCCCTGTGGTATAGTATATATACTGTATTTATCACCAACTCTGTGGTTCCCGAGAGGCGACAGGTGGGCTGTCGACACGAGCAGGTAAGGTGATGTGTTTTTCATAGTTTCTACTTGCAGTATTGATAATATGTTAATCATTTCGTTGGTTGTCGCAGAGTTGATTCTTGCCATTATTTCTGTTTCGGCAAACATTTCTCTCTGCACAGGACTAATGCTATGTGCAAACACAGAATTTGTCATTATTTTTTTTTTGCAAAATCGCTTCCGTCAATACTGCAACAAGTGCTGTAAAATGCACTTTTTGCAGGTTTAACATATCCACGGGGGAAGGCGTTGTCTTGTTTTCCTGCCATTGGCTCCCTTCAAAACTGCTCCTGTAATATAAGAGATTTAAACCGGTCAGAAAGGGGACATTTTTGTGAGAACAACAGAAGGGGAAAAGGTTAGGGCGCATCATTACCCGACACCGAGGCTGTTTTTAGTCACATTCTATCCTCAGATGGGTGGTTGTTTGTCTCACCGCCCCCATAGGAGTTCATTTACTGTACCTGTGGCAGTTGTGTATTCGTCTCTGTGTGCACATGGAGGGAGGCGGTGTTTGGTTTGACTACATACCTGCTTCACTTGGTATGTGAGTCATGATGGCAGGAATGTGGTATCATGGAGGCTCTTCTATTGTGAATATTTAACATACTATTGTATGGACTGTGAGGTACCAAGAGACTGCAAGTGAAAATGATCAAAAGTGACTGTGGACTGATGTACCAAGCACGAAAGGGGCTCACAAACTGACTCCTGCTCTGTTAATCTTTCCATCCACTTTTCACAGAATATGCTCCTGCTTGGCCTCTGTGAAGCTTTATTAACTTTCTCCAGCAACTTTAATCTCCCTCAATCTCTATTAAGTCTCACGTTCCTGTCGTCTTTCATTCTTACACCTTTTGAAGATTGACGCAGTCTATAAAAGACTTGAAAATATCCTGTAAAAGGGTGTTTTATTTTTTATTAATAACAATACCGATATATTTATTATTTATACATAAGTCTAATTCCTGCTTCTGAGCCATGATTAGCACTTTCTTAATGGACTCTCTCTCCCACAGGGTGCTCTGTCCTGGAAACCTGTGCCAGTCGTCCACCTCACCAGTCACCCAGCTATGTCTGGCGGCATCCTGCAGCGGCTCAGCACTCTGACCTTAAGTGTCAAGCACCTCAGACGCCCGCTCCACTTCTCGGATCTCATTCCTGTGTCCATTCCCTCACCACGCCCCACCATCGCCGCCTCCCAGGTCCCTAACCTGTTCCGCGAGCCCTACATCCTGTCAGGCTACCGCCCCGTCCAGCAGGACTGGCGCTGCTACCTCCTCAGCCTCTTCCAGAGGCACAATGAATGCCTGAATGTGTGGACTCACTTGTTGGCGGTGCCTGTGCTGCTGCTCCGCTGGTGGGCCAACGTAGGCTCCCTGGGGTACACCTTGGGCGCTGCCTCTCTGCCTTTGAGCATCTTCCTGCTGTCTTCCCTCACCTACATGTTCTTCAGTGTGACAGCTCATCTTCTGCAGTCTCATTCTGAACATGCACACTACTTCTTATTTTTCTTGGACTATGTGGGCGTAGCCGTGTATCAGTACGGTTGCTCACTTGGACATTATTTCTACTCCTCAGAAGCAGCCTGGAGAGACAGCGTTGTTGGGATGCTGTTTCTGCCAGGAGCTGCCTTCTTTGGGTGGCTCTCCTGTGTGGGCTGCTGTTTCGCTAAGTACCGTTACCGGCGACCATACCCATGGCAACGTAAGATCGTCCAGCTGATCCCTACCTCCTTAGCATACTTACTGGACATCAGCCCCGTTGCCCACCGCATGTTCACTGTCTCATGGATGCAGGAGCCCTCGCTGCCCTTCCACGCACTTCAGATCATCTCCTTCCTGCTCTCCGCCCTCTTCTTCTCCTGTCCCATTCCCGAGTGCTTCTTCCCAGGCCGGTGCGACTTCGTGGGTCAGGGCCATCAAATCTTCCATGTGTTTCTGGTCCTGTGTACTATATTCCAGCTGGAGGCTCTGTTCCAGGACTATGCCCGGCAGAGGAACACGGTGGTGGAGGTATTTGGCGAGAGGCAGCTGTGGTGGGCTTGCGTATGTTTCCCGGCCTTGTTCATGTGCTGCATCCTGACAGCAGTCGTTGCAATGAGGCACACGCAAAGGCAACTGCGTAAGAAACAAAAGAAAGAATGACTGGTGTGTGTGTGAGAGACAGTGAAGGGAAAAGAGGTTGAATTTAGAAATATTTTATGAATAATGACAAAAAAGCAATCCTCATATGTTGTTTTTATATATAAATCAGTGTGTGTGTTTGTGTAAAAAAAAAAAAGTGATTATGACAGTATTTGAACAATAAAATAATATGAAATAACTTTCTGTCTTGTGTAACAGGTCATCTGAAATATCTGAAGGGTTTAACTGCTCATTTGACAAAGCAATGGTTGGCTCAGTGGAGTCAATAGTTAGCCAACTATGGCTCAGTAAAGTTTTCACAGTGAATCATCCTCCCATTTTATTGCTGCTGATGATGGTGTTCTGAGGAGAATGCTGATGAAGGGGGATGGTCTAAAACAAACTAACTAGCGTCTGCATGTATCCCTGCTCCTAATTTGAGGAAATAAGTTAAAATAATAAATGTTAATGTAATGTAATAATAATATATGGTATTGTAAATATCTGTTGAGACTATTTTAAACCTTTTTCGCCTCCCCTTACAAAAAAAACAAACAACTAAGTATTCAGAATTAATAGAATTGGTTTCTGAAGTCACACGTTTGAAATTCCCATTTGCACGAGAGGCTCCTGAGGCAGGCAGCAGCGTCATAGCGAAAGAGCAATTCTGGGTTATGAAGTGGACGAGCCAAATAGTAGGATTTGGCCAAACAAAGAAGCTAGTTTAATGCTGAAGCAGGGAGGCAGGCTGCATGGAGAAAAGTTGGCAGGAAGGTCTTCCACATGGGTAAAGTCCCAAAGCAGATCTCATTACATCCAAGTGTATGTGTGTGGGCAAAAGGCAACAACTGTGTGGATTTTCTGGTGTTGCCCAGTTGAATTACTTATCAAACCCATAAGATGCAGGGAAGGATTAACTCATTAGAGCTTTCTTCCAATTTGTTTTTATAAACAACTCATAAATTGAAGGATTTTACTTGGCTACAGTGGGAGCAGATGAAAGACTGGTTTATCTGCACATATTTGTTTGTATTGTGCAGCAGCCAGATAGCCAGCAAGGCCAAGCACTGTGTAACAAGTTGACATGGAAAGCATGTGATTACATAAAGTTATCTGGAGGATGATGGAAAGCAGATCCTGAATATTTAGGGCAGAATATGAAATAAATCAAGGGTATTTAGACACTAATGGTGACCCAGACTATCATGTTAACTCCTTGTTTAGGACACCAGGCAATTGACATTGTGTTTTATACTTTTGATTACTGTCATGTTAAGCTGTTACCCACACATTTTGTGTAAAAGGTGTAAAAGCATAAAAACCGGATGAGGATCAACAGCTATCTTGGCAACAACATCTACCTGTATCAGCACATGTGAACCTCATGAATTACCACCTCATCTTGCTTGAGTAATTGTTATTTAACAAATAAAAATGCAAAAAAAAGTTGCATTTTTACTGGGTCGTTATTTACATTATTTTCTAGGTGACTGATGGATAGTTATGAAGTGATCAGTCAGTCATCTGACATAATTTACACTGATTTCTATTAATTTGTGTAGTTTGTCTTTATTCACTTACTGTTGTCAAACTGTTTCTTGAATTTAAGCTCTTTATTCTCAAAGAAGTAAGAAATCAGGGTTTTCGTATATTCTAAATGAGAAAATGCAATATATTCTAGATTTGTGTTTGCACATGCAGTCAACTTTCCTCCACAGGGTTACACTCAGCAAGATCAAGAATCTTATTATTGTTTTAATTTTCCTACCTGTAGAGATTGTTTGTTTTATCCGTATATCAGCAAATTATGCTTTCGGGATTCGTTCGTTCGTTTTCTGCCCCTTATCCGGGTCCGGGTCGCGGGAGCAACAGTTTGAGCAGGGAGATTCAGACGTTCCTCTACCCGGCCACTTCCACCAACTCCTCCGGGGGGACACCAAGACGTTCCCAAGACAGCCGAGAGATATAATCTCTCCAGCGTGTCCTTGGTCTGCCCCGGGGTCTCCTCCCGGATGGGCATGCCCGAAGCACCTCCCCAGGGAGACGTGCAGGAGGCATCCTGACCAGATGCCCGAACCACCTCAACTGGCTCCTCTCAACGCGGAGGAGCAGCGGCTCTACTCTGAGTCTCTCCCGGATGTCTGAGCTCCTCACCCTATCTCTAAGGCTGAGCCCAGCCACCCTGCGAAGGAAGCTCATTTCGGTCGCTTGTATTCGCAATCTCATTCTTTTTGTCACTACCCAGAGCTCATGACCATACGTGAGAGTTGGGACATGGATTGACCTGTAAATTGAAAGCTTTGCCTTCTGGCTCAGCTCTCTCTTCGCCACAACACATCACTTCAGCGTCCGCATCACTGCCGATGCTGCTCCAATCCGTCTGTCAATCTCCTGCTCCATTTTCCCCTCACTCGTGAACAAGACCCTGAGATACTTGAACTCCTCCACTTGGGGAAGCCTCAAGCCTCCAGGAACCGCCACCTTACCGTGGTGGAGGGGTTTGGGTGCCCTAATGATCCTAGGAGATATGTTGTCAGGGGCTGTTTGCCCCTGGTAGGGTCACCCAAGGCAAATTGGTCCTAGGTGAGGGGCCAGACAAAGCACGGTTCAAAAGACTTCTATGATGGTGACAAACAAGGACTTGTGTACCCTGCCCGGAGGGATACTGGGACCCCGCCCTGGAGCCAGGCCTGGGGAAGAGGTCCGTAGGCGAGCACCTGGTGGCCAGGCCTTTGTCCATGGGGTCCAGTCGGGCTCAGCCCGAAAAGGAGACATGGGTCCATCCTCACGTGGGCCCACCACCTACAGGACGAGCCACTGAGGTCTGGTGCTATGTGGATCGGGTGGCAGTCAAAGGCAGGGGCCTTGGCAGTCCGATCCCCGGGTGCTGAAGCTTTCGGGATTATGTTGCAAATATTTAGAAGATTGGCAATGTTTCCCACAGGCTTCCTCCCGCCCCGCTGGGAAAATGTGGCTATTGCTTTTTGTTGTGCCTTTAGCAAATCTCTTAGAGAGAAGGCGCAAATGAAAATTTCTGAGAACCACAGATTGGCTGTTCTATAGAATGTTAGGAAATGATTATGAGAAAATGGAGCTATTAAACAAGTAATGGCTCTGTATATTAGTTTTTGTTATTGCTAACAAAGAGGCGTGTGTGTGTGTGTGTGTTTGAGTAGTTTTAGTAAGTGAATGCATGTTGAGATAAATCAGTGTTATGTCTTTATGTCTTACCCTCCAGTGTCTCTACGTCTAAAAAAAAAAAAACAAAAAAACAATTTCGTAGTAAATATATTATCAAAGGGGTGGATGCACATTTGGGAAATACACTATTGAAGATAAACGAGAAGATGTCTGCCTCTCTGAAAGCTTTTTGAAATGGTTATGTACAAACTTTTGTTTGATTTGTTTGTTTGTCTTTAAAAGGTTTTATAAAAAATAAACACCTCAGATACCAGTTATCTAGTTTGTTTAATCAAGATATTTATTATTGTGATCATTAAAGGCACTGATAGAGCAGGTTAGCTGTGGATAAGCTAAGACTCCTGGCTGTAGTTTCATATTTAAGAAATCAATCAATCAATCAATCAATCAATCAATTAATCAAGGTTCATTTGTATAGCCCAAAATCACCAATAACAATTTGCCTCTGAGAGCTTTATTACAATCTGTACATAGCAACACCCTGTACGCTTAGACTCTCGAACCGGATGAGGAAAAACTCCAAAACCCCTAGGCAGGAAAAAAGAAGAAACCTTATGAAGAACCACCGAGGAGGGATCCCTTTCCTAGGACTGGTAGACGTAGCACAACAATATGACAGTCATTAGTCTATGGATAGTAAGATATGAGAAATGAGTCCAGAACCATGTTATTAAAGAGCAGAGTCCAGGAACGAGACAGTGATCCAGGTCAGGATTCCAGGCCACTCCATCTTTTGCTGGGTAGGAAAGGTGAAGTTGATCATGATGACAGACAAAAGTTCACATCTCCACCGGATAGCAGGTTGCTAGCAGAACCATCACGCCCACGTCACCAGGTGGCTTAGAGACAATAAGGCAGATGGACTCTGGGGAAAGACTCCCCTGGGTGAAGTTGGTAACACAAATACTGGGACATGACAGAGTAGAAGAAGTAGAATAGAGGGGCTCAGTGTATGATGGGAAATCCCACAACAGTCTAGACCAATAGCAGCATTACTATGGGCTGGCCCCTTGCCAGCCCTAACTATAAGCTTTATCAAAAAGGAAGCTTTTAAGCCTATTCTTAAACACAGAGTGGGTGTTTGCCCCACGGATTTGAACTGGGAGCTGTTTCTAGAGAACAGGGGCCTGAGAGCTGAAGGCTCTGCCTCCCAGATTACTTTTAGAGATCCTAGGAACTACCAGTAAGCCTGCACCTTGGGGGCCAGGCGCTTTAATTGGGTGATAAGGCACTATAAGTTCTTTAAGACACAAAGGTGCCTGACCATTTAGAACTTTGTAGATGAGAAGCAGAACTTTAAAATCTATTCTGAATTTCACTGGAACCAAATGCAGAGAAGCTAGAACAGGAGAGATATGATCTGTTTGTCGTGTTCCAGTGAGTACCTGAGCAGCATCGTTTTGAATCAGCTGGAGGGTCTTTAGTGACTCGGCGGTACAGTCTGATGATAAGGAGTTACACTAGTCAAGCCTGGACGTGAAAATGACCAAAGGCATGGACCAATTTCTCTGTATCATTTTGAGACAGAAAGTATCCGATTTTTGCAATATTACGTGAATGAAAAAAGGCAGATACAGAGATTAGTTTTATGTGGGAGTCAAAGGACAGATCCTCATCAAAGACAACTCCCAGATTTCTTACAGCGCTATTAGAGGTTAAGGAGATGTCGTCCAGAGTTACTGTATCATCCAATAATGTATTTCTGTGTATGTTTTAAGGCTATCCTGCCTCAGTAATTGTGGCTCATTTAATTTGGTGGAGTGCCATTTCTTCTCTAGTCTGTGGGTTTCTTGTTTCAGTTTGAGAGTTTGAAGACTATACCATGGTGCTAAATTACTACACTTAACAGTCTTCTTTTATGGAGAAGCTATGGAGTCTAGAGTTATTCGTAATGATTCTGAGACTGTGTCAACAAAGTTGTCAATCTGGGGAGGACTGGACTTAACCAATGATCTTCTACTCTAGTAGGACAAGGCACTGGAGACCATAATAAACAGTATTGGTTGTACTGTTTTCCAGGCTGGATGAGACAGACTAAGAATCAAGCTTTCAAGTGATTTATAGTTTAATTTAGGTTTAGGATTCATTAATAAAGCAGAATCATACATAGTAACTCCACAATCTCTGCCAGTATCTCGAGGGATGTGCATGTTGGTATGACTGGGAGGAGTGGATTCATTTAAACTCTAAACATATTCATCATGAGAGAGCCAGGTTTTTGTAAGACAGAATAGATCAATATGTTGACTTTATATCAGCTCACTTACTATCAGAGCTTCTGATGATAGAGATCTGATATTCAGGAGTCCACGTTTAATTTTCATGTTATTTGTTACTAGTGCATTGGTCGTGTTTATTTTAACTAGGTTTTAATGTGACGCTCCACGTTTGTTACATTAAATTTAATCAATTTAGGGGTCGGGTAATGTGAAATATGAGGTAACATTTTTTAAGTCAGCCTTATAGACAGAAAATGACTTAGTACATTTCCTTAAAATGTTCTGCTATTCTATAGTGTCTAAAAGGATATGTGACATACAGAGTCTGGACCCACAAGCGGACACAGGAAACTCAGGGGTCAAAGTACAAAATAAAGATTTATTAACAGAAACAAGAATCAAAACCAAACTGAGTAGCAACGAACACCAGGGAAGGACACGGCTGTGGTGGCTGAGCTCTCCAGTCCCGGCAGGGCTGGAACAACAAAAAATATAATTAACAAAAGGCGCAGGAAACTCCAGGAAGACGCGAAGACAAAGTACAAACAAAAGATCGCTAGGAAGGCTGAGCAAAGTATTGAACAGAAAATGTCTAGTAACACTAGGAACCACAGGATCAAAGTAGCAACAAAAATTCACGAGAGCAGAACTAGGAGACTCGGACGAGAAGAACATGGAAACAGGGAGTTCAAAAGTATCAGGATGTAGGGAGCGGTCGAGGTTTACCTTACTGGGAACAAGA
>KV751333.1:4983416-4996375 GCA_001698575.1 Mola mola
GAACCGCTTTAAGTCTTGAAACGAAGTAACACAAAACCGAAACACAACTACCAAACTAAAAGCAGAGGGCAGAACCATGACAGGATAAACATTAAGCTGAGTTATGACCCATTTCCATAACATTTGGGATGCTGCATAGAGACCAGTTGCAGTATTTTTGAAAATGGAATGGTTTCCCATTCTTACTTGATGTTGGATTTCAGCTGCTCATCAGTTCAGTGTCTGTATTGTCCTATCTTATGTATTATAATATGCTGAACATTTTCCGTTGTGAGGGTGGGTGACAAATCAGAACTGCAGGCAGGTCATTGTATCACCTGGATCCTTTGCTGTGGAGCCATGCTGTTGTAATACGTGCACAATGTGATTTGGCACTGTCTTGCTGAATCATCTTGACCTTGCCTTAAAAAGATTTTCAAACTTTGACTCATCAGACCACAGGACAGTTGTCCACTTCTCCTCAGTCCATCTTAAATGATCCCAGACCCAGGGGTGGCAGCAGTGTTTCTGGGTCTGGGTTTATATAGACTTTTAGCTGTCATTTGTGCATGCAGTGAAAAAAGATGTTCACAAATGATGGTTTTTGGAAGCACTGCCTCGCCAATGTCATGATGTCCACTACAGAATTGAGTCTGTTTTCAATGCTGCGCTGTCTCAGGGCCTGACGACCATCCAGTACTGGTTTTCAGCCTTGTCCCTTCTGAACAGATATTTCCCCACATCGTCTGAATTTTTGAATTATGTCATCTACTGCATGCAATGAAATCCCTGGATTTTTTACAATTTTATGTTGAGAAATTTTATTATTGCCCCTTTTGCCAGCACAGCCTTTCTCAGAGTGGCTGAACCCCTCCCTAAATCATCACATTCTGTTTATTGTCCCAACTATGTTTTGATAGCAGGATTGCAGAATAGAGGCTAAAATGTAAAAATGCTGTTCCTTAGGTGTAAACAGCGGAGGTGACGTTTAATTACTTTAATACGGTATGACTGCAGATTTGCATAATTGATCTGCCTCCCTGGAACTGAATGAGGTAATTTCATTGACCAAAGAGTCAGTAAAATGACGATATGGCCGATAAGATTGCAGTGCAGGCATCACTATAGAAACATAAAAACACCAACCACTGTTTTACACTATGCACTGGAATGTCACCCTCCTACACCCACAGTGTATCTTGTGGCAACAGAAGTATTTCCTGTGCTTTCCAGTTCACTACAACATTTTTCACAATAACCAGTTTTCCTAGAAGTCAAGATGACAGGTGTGATCTGGAATTTAACCATGAAGCCTGAACTTATTTGATATAGTTAACTTCAGCGTGGGGATTTTACACTTTTCTGAAGTGTGTGTAGTTGGGTCAAACTCTTCATCGCTGCTAAGTAGTGATTTTTACCTCTACATTTCTCACACATCAATACATGTTCAGATGCAAAGTACTTCTACTACTACATTTTAACTACATTTTCATACTCTTTATTCAGGAACGCTTGCTTTTAATGAAGTACTTTCATGCTGTTGCATTGGTACTTTTGATTAAGTAAAAGTACTTACAATGGTGCAGGGGTAACCTTTCTTTATCCCTTGTACACTGGCCATTAAACGATACAAACTCTAAGTCTGATAAACGCTAATCAGTGGTTGGCCAGGTAGGATGTTACTAATGCAATTAATAAGCTATATCATGTGCACTTATGTATCTATGCTGAATACATGTGACAGGCAAAAATAAAGTTTTACCTTTGTCCAATCTGATAATGTTTAGCAGGTTAGCAAAACAACAGCCCACGACCAGGGCGCAATCCTGCTATTTTGGCTTTACTTATGAGGATCTGGCCAACTCATTCTTCAAAAATTTGTCCTCTTATTTAAAAAAAAAAGGAGTATTTAGAATGAATTATTAAATAGAGTGAAGAATAAGACATTTAGTTGAAAGTCCAATCAAGTTAAAACATCACACAGAAGCAAGGCTGCTGGTGGGGTGGGGTAGGTGACCCGAAGCTATTTGCACTGGTCCTGGTCTGCACCCAAACCCCTGTTTTGCATCAGAACAATGATTCTTTTTTGTGTAGTACCTCCCTTGTGAGTATGATTTCATTAGTTTCAGCCAGCTCTTGGTACAGAGATCAACACAGAGAAACTAGTATCTGTTGCAGCAGCAGTGTTTTGCTAGTGTCACTTACTGGGATTTATTAACCAGAAAGAAATTCTAAATATAAATGTAACTAACTCTTTAAGACTGTGGACTTTTACAGCCTCCTTAATGGGACAGTTCATTTCCAAAACAAAAATCCATAGAAATATCGCCCTCCTAATCTCTGTCTGAGTACAATGGAACTACTATAGATAATAATTTGCCGTGCTCCAATAAAATAGCGCTAATAAAATAATTTATGGTATATTACGGCACTTTTACTGCTTCAAGTTCTGCTTTTTTTATGATTCACATTTTATTAGCGTATTCAGAAACTGAGCAATAGACTTTCAACTTCAACAGCATAATCGAATAAATGGGCAAGTAAATGTCTAAATTGAAGTGCTAAAAAAAAAACTTCAAACAAATAAATGTGTTTTAAATTAGGCAAGAACTGTCCCTTTAATGGTATAGACTGTCATAAATGTCACATGTAATTCACCAGTATTAATCATAGTTCTGGAATACAATACAACCAAAAAAATGTACATTAAGGGAGCAGCACTTGTCTCATCTTTCCATATGTCGAATGCAAAAATACTCAAAGAACCCAAAAGGCCACATTCTAGGTGAAACTCTTTAGGAAAAAAGTCCTTCTGTAGATATTAAAGTCTCATTCTAAGGTAACGATGACACAATAGTTCTATACATTTACACAGATTACACAAATGAAAGTATAGAATGAATATTATATTGACATTTCATTTATGCCCCTAAAGGTTGGTGTGTTAAGCCACTGTTGGCCTGCGAAGGCCTGTCAGTTTCCTGCAGTCATGTGCAGAGCTGCCATGAGGAGGTGTTGTTTCAAAGTATGTGTCTGCCTTTCCCTCCACATCAGCGGTTGTTTCAGCTCTAAAGACTTCCCAAAAGAGCCTGAGTGTAAAACAACACCCTGAGTATTATGTTTTTGAGTTTCGTTTTTTTTTGGCACAAATGAAGGCAGAATGTTTGGAAGCCGCAGACATGGCAGGTGCCGAGGCGTTTAGGTGCAGATGTCATAGAGAAATGGGCTCGTATTTGCACCTCCCCTGGAGAAGCCAGGACACCAATGAAATGAGCCCCACCCTTAGTCGTCTGCCTGCCATGATTCACACAAAGCTCACAGAGTTATCGCAGCTGAATGACTGACAGCGGCTTGTGAGGGAGCGACAGGGGAGTCAAGCAGCACACAATGTGAGTCAAGAATATTTTATTCATCTAATTTTGGCCAGATTGTGTATCAGTATTAGTCCTTAAAGCAATACGTTCATCTGACAAAGTTTTGGATGTTTTTATGGGAGATGCTGTAGATATTCATTCAGGATATTAATATTCTAATAATTATTATTATTAATATTACACTGGGAAAAAAATCTCATAACTTTTTTCCTGACACCCTGTTTAGTTGCTCATGAGCTTCTGTTCTGGCTTCCTTTACAAAGAACTATAGGACAATGGCTCCAATAGGCATGGGTAGCATCACGGCTTGGTTTACATCCCCAGAGGTGGCCATCATCTCCCTCATTGTCTTCCTCATCCTCAGCATTGCTCTTGTGGCTCTTTGCGCCAACTGTAAAAGGTGAGAGACAAGTTATGATGGAAAGAGGCTTTAATCTGAGTATAACTGTGCTGAGTCATGTCTACCTTACTTGTACCATAAAATATAAGCTGTGCTTCACTTCCTAAACTTTGGAACGTTTTCACTCAACGGCAATTGAAGGAATCAACGACGGCTGTCACCATATATGCATACCTATGATCAGCAGCATTAACGCATCTTCACCTGTTGCTGCTTGCAATAAACTGGCTTATTCATCTTTCCGACCTCAGAAGCGCATGACTGTAATTGCCATCCATCTCTTTTCAGCAGCACAGAATGCAGACTTGTTTGGCCTGAGAGGTGGTTTTCTAGATGAAGGGTGTTGTTTGTTTGAGGGAGTTTGAAGAATGAGGTGAGCTCAGCCAAACGGGCTGGGCTTGGATCACACAGATGTCATAATGATATCTGTGTGTGTGTGTGTGTGTGTGTGTGAGAGTGTGCTTGGGCGTGTATTGTGCACACACATGTCTGTTTGCACATTCATTGCTGCAGTGATCACACCAAACATACCAGCGACAGTGACACAGAGGTGCTGCGGAATGAAACAGTGGTCTTATCTGCTCTTGCACATTCCAGGGCTTGCTTGTCACTCAGAGGAATTGAGGAACTGTAGTGATAGATAGTGCTCCAAACCCATAACTCAAGCAAACGGAGGAGAACACACCTGTGCCAATGTGTGATAATCATGCGAACAAATGTTTTATAACCGAATACTTGAAAGAACCATATGTAGAAGACTTTGAAGTGACACTAGTCAGATTTGGGGATGCCCAATGAGACCTGAAAACTTTGTGAAGTGGAAATACTCTGTTTTTAAGTCTTTTCAGTATATTCCCACCCGTAACAAACCCTGGCCAAATCAGAAATCATGTCTCAAGTGGCATTCAGGGCTTCAAACAAGGAAGTTCAGGTCAAATCATATTTTATTCTGGACAAGTTACAAGTTAAAAGCTCAAGTATTGACTTTCCTTTTTCAAAGCAAGACCATTTCTTCACACCAGTGCTTATACAGGGTGTAAAGTGTGAGGGGAGAATACAGGTTTCTGGCACAACCTCACCCACTTTCAAGGTGTGCGGGGGAGCAAAGTGTCTGGAAACGTTCAAAAAGCTCCAGCACCACTTGTAGTATAAAGAACAACTTTATTAAAGCAACCCATTTCAGCTTGTGGCCTTCATCAGGGTCAAACTGTTACACACAAGTAAATGTTGCTGGAGCTTTTTGAACTCTTATGGGTATAATATGTAACATAGTGGATTGTTGAGACATTCAGTTTTGAGATTGTCAAATACTGACACTGAAATTTACACTAATACTTTGAGTTAGCGGCCGGTCCGAATGACCTAAGGTGGCACTATTTGACTATCTTAGAAACGGCTTAATTTTAAACACATCCAAGTCATCACAAGTCTTGACGCAGGTTGACAGTAAATCTGTGGCTGAAAACAATGAGTCCAGCCTTTCTTCTGAAAGCTTTCTAAGGTTGACTTGAACGTGACTTACTTTGCTAGTAGCAGTTTGCTCCATCAGGACCCTTTCGGTCGAATAAAGCCTGTGCTCAGATGAGCCCATCAAGTCTAATAGGTCATATCAAATGCAACTTTGGATATTGTTTGGGTATAAAGAGGGATTTACTAGATACTGAATAACTTTTTTGGAAGCTGAGCTGAGTGATGTGACCACAGGTTGGAGGATATCTCTGTGTGCATGAATCAGGAGAATAGGAACAATAAGTATACAAGAGACAGAACAGGTGAAAGCCATAAATCCAAGATATACTCTATGCAAATTAAAGCCTATGCACTTTTGTCCTGTACAAGACATGCCATCATAACGAAATAATTTAATTATATAATCTAATTTAAATCTCGTTTTCATCCACAGGAATGGCGGGAATGCGTATGACGTGAGTGGTGCAACGGTACGAGCCGCCTCTTTCTGATCCCTTCCCCTGTGGCTTATGACGTCACTCCTTTAAAGCAGCCTTAAATAACTAAATGTAGCGTACAGTGACTATTGCAGTTCATTATCTTCAATTAGGGGCAATAAGTGGCTGATTATCAGCAGTCAGCAGGAGGACAGTAGGAGGTTTGATAGTGTAGCTGCTGTTCGCCTTATTACATTCAAACCGTGCTGACGCACCAGAGAAATGAAAATATATAAGGCCATCAATGAAAATGTCTCATTAAGTAAAGTTTTTCCAAGGAGCATTAAAAAGAATTTTTCCAGGCCATTATTTAGTTAACAAAAGCCATTGATATAAATTACAGAATCAGTAATGTCAATTTCATATATTAGTTAGAATAGTGTTGTTTTTAGGGTTTGTTTTTTTTTTGTTTTTTTACCAAAATCCATAAAAATAATCGAAATTCTATTTTTATTTCAAGCTACTAACTGAGAATAGAACAAAACACATATCACTTACAGGTAATAAGATAACAATAAGAGATTGCGGTTAATTGGTGGTTGTCATTCTCAGATCGTTAAATGCTGATATTTTGGCTTTGTGGCCTGACGTTACTCAAAAATATCATCATCAGAAATATCTCAAATGTTGTGTTTTTCAACGACTGTGACCAAATGGTGGGTCTCAGAGCATCATCGAGTGGGCCTCAGAGGCATCTGTACTGCCAGTTTTTAGATTATTGTCATTGTTTATTTTTGTCATTTAAAAGTTTTACATCTTACAGTGTAAATTTACGCAAAAAAAAATTACTGAATTAAAATTAATCATTTCAATGACCAGTTACATTTGAAAATTACCAGAAAATCCCTGCCACTACTAGCTGATGTATTCAATAGGTAGTAACTGTGTGCCACAGCTAGCTAACGTTACCTCAGATGTAGTGGCACAAAATATTTTTTGTAACAAAAGAAACCGCTGTGGGCAACAACCCTGTGGCAGTAAAAGCTTCAAAGCCCGTGGTAAGAAATGACCCTGACCACAACTGACTGGGTTCATATTGGCAGATGCCTAGAGGCCTAAAGATGCTTGACCAGGCAAAGAGTCTTAATTGTAATGAAATCCTGCAACAGCTCAATCAATATATATATTTGATTATTTGTTGATACCATAGTTTTTAGTGTTATTTTGCAGGTGGTATATGGAAAACTTTGGGAACTTACATAGGGGAACTCCTGGTCTGAAAGGATGACCCCTGTCCTGCATTTTCAATAAGGAATTATTGGCTAAATTGCTGACAGGAGAAGTGCTGAATGTCTTACAAGCAATGGGAAAGAAATGACAGCCTCCAAATCTAATCAATACCACTAAACACAAATTTAAAGTTATAAAACTATAACACATGAAGGAAGTGTACTCCCTTTCAGATGCACATAGAGCCAACTCCTTTGTGCGTGACATCTACAGCTAGACACATTGAACAGATTTTGCACATCAAACAGACACAGGCATTTGAGGGCATGGAAGAAGGAAACTGCAGCCAAAGTGCACTGAAAAAAACTTGCTAGTTGTGAAAAATTGTTTTGTTTCGTGCTTTGTGAGTTGGAAAAACATGACTAGGCCTACATTCTGTGTATAGAGTCAGTTTCAAAACTTCTAAAACTTCTTTTTCTTCATTCATTTTAAGTGTAATAAATCCTATCTTGGTTCCTTCCGTCCTTGTGAGTCGGCTGCTGAACATTTGACATTTTTCTTCATTCATTTTAAGTGTAATAAATCCTATCTTGGTGAGTGTAAAGGTCTAGACATGCCATGACAAAACTAAATTTGGTCCAAAAAACAAGGAGGAACTTGGTGAAATTTGGTTATCCTGACGTAAGTGATGAGCTACAGACATTTAAATATTTAGATACAGCCCTCAGACTACGGCTAAAGGTTTGAAAGAATGATCTGATTGCAGTGTTTTTTAATATTGAGACTATATGATTTTAGTCATGGTGTTACCTTTGGGCAGATCCAGTTTAGCTATTTTGCCTTGCCTTTATGCTAAGCAATGCTAAACTTACTGACTGTATGATGTATTGTTCGTGAGTTATGTCCTTATTGTTGATTTCTTTTCTGTGTTTTCAGACTGATGGAGCAGGAGGACCAAATGGGACAGTTGGAACAAAATCAGGAGGAGCCATCAGTAAGTTCTGTATAAATGGAGACAACATTTGAATGAAACATTTGCATTTCACTGACTCATTTTCTTCATATACATTTCCAGACCCCGGGGCTGTGAGCTGGAGGAGCCACGCGGACATGCCTCCCAGCACGCTGGCGAGAACGCACGCCGTAACCAATTAAATCTGAACACTAACTCCGCAGTAACAAACACAAA
Organism: Mola mola; assembly: GCA_001698575.1. Taxonomy (NCBI): domain Eukaryota; kingdom Metazoa; phylum Chordata; class Actinopteri; order Tetraodontiformes; family Molidae; genus Mola; species Mola mola. The sequence continues at coordinate 4,991,475 of KV751333.1, forward strand.
AACAGAAGTTCTCAGTTGCTAAGGCAAGATGCAGGAAGGAGGACAAATTGCAATCAACATCCCACTGCATAAACCCCAGTTTTCCACACTACAGTTTCCAAATGGACAGATGGACAATAAAAGAGAGGAGGGGTGGGAGGGAAATTTGTTCCCTCACTGCTGTAACTTACTGGAAATGGAAGAACCTCTTTTTCTGTTTCCCCTGTTTTTCATGGCACCTGAATTCAAAAAGTGTCCATTTAATGACTGTTAACTACTGCCCGTCTGAGTGCCTAAGGTTATTTCCTTTTTTTTTAATATACTGTATTATTCTATCATTCTCCCAGTGCCTGCACAGGAGCTGTTAATGATTATTCACAAACTCCTCACAATCATCTGGGTTGATTTACATCTGGGATCGTAAAACTCCATGGGGCAGTCTTCTCTCTTCAGGATGTAGATGAAGTGAGCGAACATCCCACTCTTATGTTAAGCCAGCACAGGGCGCTGATCAAATTATGGAAAATGACATGACGTTCTTTGCTGATTAGAAAGCAGTGGAGAATAAGTTTGACAAACTGTAACTATTTCTTGGCCAGGACTTCCTGCATTATTTCATGTCTGTTTGAGTTGGCAAGGAAGTTAACAGGCCACGGCAGGAAATAGTCCGTCACATACGACCATCAAAGTCATAACACACCTTTGCATTTGCACTCTTCATTTGGATCAAATTAAACAAATGTTATATACCTCGTTAATTAGACAGCTTGTGCTAGTAGGCACATATTTCTACGTCCAAGGGTGGAGCCAGGCTAGCTGTTTGCCAATTATGCTAAGATAGGCTAGCTAGTCTTAGCTTCATGTTCAACAAAGAGATAAGGGGAGTGGTATCGATCTTCTTGTAATACCTTGGATGAGAAATACACAAACGCCAGCCATTTTCAAACTACAGACTGTTCTGAAGTTTAACAGAATTTGGTGTGTACACTCGTGTCTTTCACCATGTATTTGTACTATTTAACCGTTGCCACTCTTGTACTGGATTTGTGCTGACTTTTGGTTGTAAACTGTACGGGTTAACACCAGTAAATTGAGTTACTAGGGGATCTTTCTAAGCTTTGGTCATTATCAGTGAAGGGGTAGATTTTTGGTTTGTATTTGGTCTATAATTTTCTTCCATTTTTGTTCCAGCATTTCTCGGTCTGAACAGTCGTCAGTCTGGTCAGCTGGCACGGATGAAGTCTGTGCCGCACAATTACCTTTATCTTCTTGTGATACTTGCTCGGTCTGGAGTCAAAGACAGCTGAAAAGCCATCCTTCCACTCTATCCTGGTTGCTTGTGATGAGATGGGAGTGCCACCCAAGCTTGCTGAGAATTCAAAGTAGGCCAAAGGTCGCAAAACATCAAAGCAGGGTGGAGCTGTTGTTCTTGTAATGCCAGTTTGTCACATCATACACTGGACTCTTCAAATAAAACACACCCAACATGTCATTGATACTGCTTCTCTTGCCACATTAAAACACCCTGAAAATGTCCTCATGACTAATCAGTGCTGCTGTCCTACACAAACACAAAAGGTCCTTTGAGTTTACACAGTTTTCGCTGCAGGAGAGATTTAAGTTGTCGTTTTTGATTTGGTGACAGTGTTTGATCAGTTTTTTGGTAGTTGATTTTGCTTACTGTTAAGAGATCTTGATGAATCAAATCCGATAATAACTAATGACCAAACACACAAACATTAACTGCTTACTTGTTTAGTCGCTAGAAAAAGACTTGAAATAAAACAGATGGGCCGTTCATTCCCTCATAACGACGAAAATTACATTTAAAACAATTATGTCAAAAGTTGTCGTCATAGGGGCGAGCTCATGTTGCTCGGACGGGGTGGAGAAACAAAAGGAAAGTGTACGAACTGTGGGTGGGCAAAGGCATTGAAGCTAGAAGTGTATGTGTTTCGGTTTCCAACATGATGGCTGGGTAAAAAAATTGCGCAGCAATTCAAGATCAGATCATCAAACTAGACTGTGCAAATAATTTGAACTCAAGATTCTGTTACTGTGTTTCCATCCTAATTTTTTCTTGTCTTTTTTTCACGTATTATTGCACTCTTTAGCTGTAATATGAGAACATGTTTGGATTTGTGTTTCATTCATTCATTCTCTGCCCAGGATGCCACTATATATTTACATAGCATATAGCTGTTTGCTACTAATCTAATGTTTAAATATCATACATTTCATCTTCAAGGTCTTTAAGGGAATTTGGTTCAAATTGCAACAGGATTTTGGTTTGGTTAGCTAGATCAATGTCACCTGAATGCGACATTGATCAGCTGTGCGACTGAATCCCAGCGCCACCATTCTCTCACTAAACACTTTGTACACTTTATTGTTGTTGAAAGTGGCCACAAACAACTACTCCTGTAGTGCGGACTCAATGTTATTTTTAAATTCATGCTATTTTTTTTTTTTGGCCTCCGTTTACCCGTGATGCCCAATCTTTTGATTAATTTCCTATCACTGGTGCACCGCTTGGTCTCCTGTGCTAAACACATCTCCACTAAGTGTTGCATCTTCCACAGAGGTATCCAACAGGCCAGCTTTTTGCAGCATTTTTATCTGTCAAATCCATCTCTACATCCACCCAGACCTGTAACTCAAAAACTACAGCATCTTTTGACTTGAAAATTTTACACAAGTTAGGACCCCACAACACCTCGATCCTCTTTGAAAACGATCCGGATCAGGACCCAGATTCTAGATTTTTTTCTAAGGATTCTTCACCATTGGGAGATTCAAGGCCATGGGGAAGCAGTGCTGCAGCACCCCCTGTTGGAAAAGAGCAACATCACAGCACCGTCTGCCAAATGCATATTATTACCCATGAAGTTGATCAGAGGCAGCACAGTGGTGCAGTGGTTAGCACTGTCGCCTCACAGCAAGAAGGTCCTGGGTTTGATTCCGGGTCAGGGCGTTTCTGTGCTGAGTTTGCATGTTCTCCCTGTGTCTGCGTGGGTTCTCTCCGGGTACTCTGGCTTCCTCCCACAGTCCGAATACATGCAGACTGGGGGTTAGGGTTAATTGGTCACTGTAAATTGCCCGTAGGTGAGAATGTGAATGTGGATGGTTGTTTGTCTCTATATGTCAGCCCTGCGATGAACTTGGCGACTTGTCCAGGGTTTACCCCGCCTTTGCCCAAAGATGCTAAGATAGGCTCCAGCCCCCCTGCGACCCCTAACAGGATAAGCGGTAAAAAATAGATGGATGGATGGAAGTTGATCAGGATGTGGATTATAGAAATTTTTTTCAACGACTCTTTACTTTTTGTCCATTTTTTGTTGTTTTGTCTTATACATTTAACAGTCAAAGCACAAAGATAGAAAGAATGGGTCAAACCACCGCAACTATTCCCATTAAATGGTTAGTGTGATCCAGATCCAAGGATTCTTCTGGTTGTAACTGAAGTAAATTACACAAAATGGTTTACTTTAATATAAAACAGAAAATAGAAGCAATTCCATTAAGACCATGATCTGCATATTTTACACTATGTCACTTGGTACATGTCAAGACAACTAAAATGGAGTTGCATCAAAGAGGATGATGATCTGCAGTCCCCGTTTCAAACGTGGAGATGACCACTGACTTCATCAAGCATCATCATTATCTTGTAAACATTTTCATTTGTCCAATATTTTTGTTTCAACACTAATGGCAGTCGCATCAGCCTCAGTCAATATACTTAGTATTTAATACTAAATGGGAGGTGTTAGCATGCTAACATGTTAAAATAAGGGCATCAACGTGATCGACGTGAACTGTAGCCGTAAAATGAGAATTTGCGTTTCATGCTAAGCAAAATACTTTCCAGTTCTAAAAGTAAATGTCAGTCTGTGAGTAACCAGAAGGCCTGCTGAGCTTCCACAGTGTCATTGATGAATCAAACTGAAAGAGGAGGGTCTGGTTGAGGAATCAGATTGGGACTAGGATTGGGTTTCTCGCTCTCGCGCTGGCTTTGTCAGTGCTCAAACCCTAAAATCCCTGCTGACTGACTGTCTGGTGGAGAGGGTGCAGACAGCCGACACTAATCCGGCCTCTCAAACACACACACACACAATGGGGCACACATGCACGTCCTGTTTGATCTTCATGCAGGGAATTTATCATGTGATGTTGGGGGTTGATATGCTGTGTGCCACGGTGTAAGCAAGCATTAGCAGTTTTGAGCTTCTTGATTAAAAGTGTTGATGAAGGTCTTGGATCATTAATCTGTGTTTTTCTTTTTCAGAAAATCCAAATTACAGTTCTCTCTGTATGTATCCCATTAATGGCAACCTTACTGTACACAACATATACTTGCAACATCCCTCGTGATATTTGTATCGGCGCTTTATTTTATCTGTTATAAATGTTATTGCTTATTTGCATGTAAATTCGTATTTTCTTAGCAAAACAATGACATCATATCCTTTGGAACATGTTCGGCCTACTTCTTTATTCATGAAGGACAGAATCGAAACCGACAAATCAGTCTTTGGGGCTCATATGACTGAGGAACATCGGCTTGTTACAGACGGACAAGGAGACCGACAGAGAGACAGGGAGCGAGGATGCTGCTGGTCTGGTAACCTCTCACCTAGATCATCCGGGTTTTGCGCACAGCGAGCCGCAGCCCGCTCGGCGTCTCCGCGCTGCGTCCAGCTGTCACCGCCTGCATTGGCTCACCGAGCAGACGCACGTAGGCGCGTATCCGACCAACCCCCTCCTCACCCGGGCCGACAGGAGAGCCGGCTAGCTGCGGGACGAGCGAGGCAGCTCGGACGGGGGCGGACAGGTGCTGAAGGGCTTCACCGGACGCGTAAGTGCCGCATAATAACCGTGTGTTTGCCTGCCTTCGGATGTTTGTTGTTTGTGCGTTGCAG
>KV751333.1:5016762-5027264 GCA_001698575.1 Mola mola
ATATAGTATATATTATATATTATTTTTATATTTAACCCAAAATTCGAAATTCTGGACAAAATTGCCTGACTTGTATTTACTCTGGGACACGTACAATAGCACCCATGATGCACTGTCTTGTGGTCCACCTCCTATTGGTCCTGAACTTGGTCCCGTTTGCTTTCTTCTAATGAATCACAAAAAGGGTTCACTTGGAAGCGAACCAAGACCTTGTTTTCTGGCAGACCAGAGTTCATTTGATTCATCCGCACCAAAGTTCAACTGACCTTTACACCAGCTCAAATTAAACAAATGGGCTAAATGAGGAAACGCAGCAGGTTGCGTTTAAAGTGGACCAAAAAGCTCTGTGTGACTAAACACCAGACCCAAAGCCCCAAATGGACACGATTGGACTTGGTCGCTATGACAAGCAATTAAGATGATTGAACACATCATTTTCAATTCATCAAGAACATAAATATATGGCAGAATCCCGAAGGGACTAAATATACAGCAGACTGGACACAGAGCAACAGACCAAAAGTATACAGCAACAAGCAGGCATACATCAGACTTTAATATCCCCACTGCCATCTTAATATTGTTTTATACTTCATTTATTTTCTTTAGATGTTACTGCTGAACAGAACAACGCAGTATATCGCTGTATGAAGCCAGTTCCTTTGCCATCAGATCCCATCACTAGTTTTTAGGTTTGACTCAAAATCCTTAAACATTTACATGATAGCACTCGTTAACCACATTAAAATCCCCAACATATGTATTCTTCAATAGTGTCTTAAAGCTACAGCTTTATGGTCATTGTAGGGCAAAACTTATCAATAAGCTGAGTATAGCAAATATTTTTGACTTTTTATAACTGTCTGAATTTGATATGGCTAACTTGTTAGCGAGGCAAGACTTTTTACACATCCAGCAGCTAACTGGATCTCTTAGCTTTCATTCGCAATGATGTTTCTCGTCACATCTGGGCAGCTGTGGCTCAGTTGGTAGAGGGGTCGTCCAGTGAGCGGAAGGTTCCTGGTTCGATCCCAGACCCTGCAGTCAACATGTCGAAGTGTCCTTGAGCAAGACACTGAACCCAAATTGCTCCTGATGCTGTGCCATCATTGTACGAATGTGTGTGTGTGTGTGTGAATGGGTGAATGCAAAACCTGTGGTGTAAAGCGCTTTGAGTGGTCAACAATGACTAGAAAAGGGCTATATAAATACAGGACATTTACATTTACCATTCACACGATGAATATACAGTCAGTATAATATATACGCTTACATATGCATTTTGTTCTGTGTAGGCTTCCACCAATTTTTGAGATATTATAATTATCTCTTTAGAAGCTAATGCTCTGCTATTTTTACTTGCTAGTCGGTAAATTTGTTTGTTGTTAAGGGTTGGACTAGTGTTGTTAGCTTTAACTGGGTTTATTTGAACATTTCGAGCCGTTGCCTGTGGATGAGGTTGATGAGATCATAGCGTGACTAAGTCTTATTAATGACTTTTTTCAGGCAACAGTGCATCATTACCTGTTGTAGCATACCTATAATTTGACTTCTGTTACAATCAAAGTAATATTCACATTAAAAAGCTATGCTTTGATAAGCAACCACTTATTGCATGGTGAACCAGTCATTAGCAAATGTAATAATAATCAGAAGATACAGTAAAAAATTATTTCAGTTCCGATGCAGTTTGTCCGAACAGTTCTCCTGTGCCCAGCAATGCAAAATGGCGGCAACTCGGATCAAATATGAAAATGAGACTGAAAAAAATGATAAAAACAAAAAAAGCTAAACGATGCTAAAATGCTGCATATAATAAGGACTGGAGAGCTGGTTACTAAGTCTCTGGGCTTGTAACGAGCCCATTTAGTTATTAGGGCTACTGGGCATGTAAAAATATTGACCGGAGCAGCTTTGAAGACAATAATGGCCACTTTGTGTGCGCATAGTCTTATCAATAATCAGTCAAGCAGTGTGGATAGGTGACGTTAATAGCTCTTTAAAAAATTTTGCAGCTTAAAATGTTTTTAAAATTAAAAACAAAATCTGCAAAAACATAAATGTTCTTATTCATATAACTCATAATGTCCACATGACATTTTGTCTTTGGTCTGTTCAGTTATGGAATGTAGTCAGACAGCTTCACTACTTTTCCATTGGAGTATTATTACTTTGCTTGAGCCAGACCCAGGCTGAGAAAGCAGTCTTTTGACGTGGGAGATGAGTGGACCTTGTTCCTGCTGCTTTCAGCATATATGGAAAGCTGTGTGTCGCTATTAGTTGTCCATCATTTGATGAAGGTGACATCTACCTCTACAAAAATGATTGACAGCACAAAATTGGGAGAAATTACAAGTCAGTTTGAAGGACAGCGGGTAATTTATGCCCATTTTGTTTCCCAATTGGATCTTCCACTTCTCCTAATGATATATATAGCCTAGTGTTTTGAACTTTGGATATGAACTGCGTCAGTGCTGAAGTGACAGTTAATGATACTCATAACATTCCAGTCTTACTATTATTATTATTACACCTTTTGGCTTCATACCTGTCACTCCTGCAAGGACAAACCTCAACTTCACTAGTATAGCAGAGATGTATGAAAAACATTTGACTTTTTTATTGTTTTAATGAATTTTCCCAACTCAGTTCAGGTCTTTTTGTCTTTTTAACTTTGAGTTTTATTTTAAGCTACCTGAAAATAATCTCAACCTAATATTCAGCCTCAAAATAAGACTAAATGTATCTTTTATACCCTTAAATGCATTTGTGCTTCTTCAGACTAAGTAAGTAATCTAAAAGTCAGGCTCCAGCTGCCACACTATAGAGTTATACAGTATGCACACATGTAACTCCTTTCACTCCCCTCTTAAATTCATGGGTTTTACGAGTTAAATTTCTGCTTGAGGTAAGAAGCAAATCCCATTTACTTGTTAAATCTCACTCAAACGAGATAAATTGCATTGTTATCTGAAAACCTGCTCACATCAAAGGAATGAGAGAGGAGGGAGTTTTGCTGTGAATCTATCAGCGGAAATTAATTATCCATCGTAAATGAAATGAGTACACTAGGGGATCCTCCACGTCAGATCAATGGAGCAATCTAAAGGAGTTCATGAGTGAGAGCTGTTGTGATTATGTGTGCATGGACACGGTTGTGCAATAATATACTTGTGGGGCCTAGAGGATAAAAGGTTGCAAGAGATGGTTTAAAGGCTTTATTTTAGACTGGATATTATGGCTCAGGGTTGCCACTTCTATATAATATGAAGGTAAGAGGGACAGTTCGATTCAGGCCAGGGACCTTTGATACATGTCCCCCAAACCATCAAATGCATTTATTTATTTAAAAAAAAGAAGAAAAAAAAAAGGTTCTGGGGGACAGACAGAACTACAGTAGAATGGTTAAGGTCTGTTTCCATAAATGGCTGATGGCCATGTTAATGATCATTAATCCAGCATGTCTTAGGGCCGGGGCACACCAAGCTAACGACTGCTCATGAAGGTCATTAGGAACATCTAATGCCTACTATTTTTGTTAAAAAAAATTTCTGTGCTAATTGTTATTGTCGTTCCTTGTTTGCGTTTTTTGAGTGTCAGGCAGCAACACGGATCACTCTAACTGGCTATTCAGCTTAGCAAATGAGTGTACAAGACTAGAGACTGAAGAGATGAAAAGGCATCTAAATTTCACATGAACATTCTAAATATTCTGACAGCATGACCATCTGGAGACATTTTGATCTGGAGAGTTATGTCCCTGTGTGCAAGCTCAGAATATACATCCTAATTGGCATTTTTAAGGTTGTTTTTGCCTGGATGAATCTGAAGCCAGGCAACACAAACACTGATTTGCTAGTTCTTGATGTCGGGTTGGTGTGTTCCAGTCCAAAAGTGCTTTATACATAGGCATCTCAACTTCTTTTTGGTTCTTGAAGATGTCTAACCTCTTACCTTATAAGTTTCTTTGATTCTAAACAACTGGTCGTGGTTATCGCATGTTATCTTGCAAACCTTACAAGGAGGCCGAATTTGCAGGTACAGTTGAGACACCATCTTGCCAAGCTTCAGGCTATGCACTAGTGGCTGAATTACAGGGGTTTGGACAATTGAGGAGCTACTGGCTGTAACTACAGTGAATGAGCTTTTGGTTAGGAAACAACCCATACATTTTGCTTTCACCATGCACTTTTGTCCACCATCATACATGAAATCTCTCGAGATGGCACTTTTTCTACTATCTTTGTCATAGTCCACTCCTGGTTTTCCCCTCTACCGACCCACTCTACCTGCCTGCCTACCTCTCCTAATCAAGATCATTAGACTCACCTGTTCCCCCCCCAGTCAGCTCTATCACCCAGCCTCCTCTTAACCGGCTCCTCCACACTCACTCGCTGCCAGACTGTCGTTGCGTCATGCACTACCCTCCAGCACTCTTTTCCGGACGGATCTCCTGGTACCTGACCTGCTTTCTGTCCCTGACCACGTCTCCTCGTCTCTGCCCCGGTAACCTGACCTGCCTTCTGTCTTTGGACTTTGCATCTGCCCGCTCCCTGTCTGCCTGCTCTCTGTCTGGACTCCCTCTCCAGAGACTCCTGCCCCATTCAGAACTTGGACTGTGCTCACCGACCAGGTTTCCTGATTGTCGTCTGTTTGGACTCTTGAACATTGGAAAATGAAGTTCTGTCTAGGTTTGTGCTGTTCTTGGGTCCGCTCTCACCCCCATTACAATCTTGTCTTAATAATTGTTTAAAAGAATGAATAAACTCAAACGTTTGTCTTGGATAGTTGGTAGTTACCACTGTAGAAAACTGAAAATAACCCAGCTGCCTTATAATAGCAATACCAGCAATAAAACTACTTAGATATTTAAACTATAATTTTTTTTTTTTTTTTTTTTTAACCACAGTCCTTCTGTAAACATAATCATACCGTAGTTACCATGTGTGGATATTATATTATCAAGAAATTGATATTAAAAATAGTTGGTACTGGTCATATTGGCATCCTTGTCTGGTCATAGGGATAATCAGTATGTAACAAAGAGAACCAAAACACTCAAGATCAATAACTAAAACCAAATATATGTCTTACGAACTGGCTGAGTGCAGCACACACTTGTGCAGTGAAATATCGCTGTATTATTTTTAATGGTTAATGGCTGTTTTCATAGCATGTGTCAGGAGCAAGCCATAGTTTGACTATCATGATACATCAGAATTTATATTTGAAGGGGGAAATTAAGGACACTCCTGCAGTAGATACAACGTCGATATAGATTTATAATTCAGCATCACTTTTCAGCAGCTGATAGGAACAACAAATAAATGGCTGGTACCAGACCATATGGTGGGCTCAATACATTGCTCCCCACAGTAACTCTGTTTACGTTCTTCGCGTCATTACTGAATAGGAGCCTATTACCAAGTAATGGCGTGTAAGGTTTTTCAGTCATCGTTTATTTTCTCATCTCCACTGGCATTGGAAACTGAAAACACAAGCAAAGCTGACAGCAAAGTTCTTGTTGCCTCCATATGGTTTCTTGGTAGCTGACGAAGCTGTGGCATATACAGTAGGTATTTTCTTCAAAACATTTGCTAACTGGGCAAAGATGAAGTTTTGCTATAAGGTTCAACAAATCAAGCCTGGTTCCATTTTTAAAATAATCACACTGCTGTTCATCGGCCTACCATTTTTTAGTCTAATAAATACAAGTCATTAAAATCGCCTTTCAGTTATTGTATTGATCTCCTTTGTGGTTTCAAAAATGACTCCGATATTCCAGCACATAGACAGCGGTTCTCTAAGGGTTTCCTGTAGTACCTGGTACCTGGACATTAGCAAAGGATCCTTTGGGCCTTCTTGCTTAGGGTTAGTCAGGTTAGTCAGTTGGACTTTTGTTTCGAATTCCATGAATGCTTGATTGGACTGGGATCTAAGCGTTTTGGAGGACAGGGGGCCTTTTCATAATCCTTACACCATTCCTACGTGGTATTTGTGGTCTAGTGGGGCACATCATCCTGCTGGTGGTGGTCCCACTGCTGGGAGCGGTGTTGCCATGGGAGGTAGGCTTGATCTGCAGTAATGTTCGAGTTATACTCAAACTAAAATCCACATGAATACCATGACCCTGTTTCCCAGGAGGTTGCATTGTGTTGAGATGATCTTTGATATTCAGTTACCTTGCTGGTGGTTTTAATGTATTTAACTTCTTCTTGTGGTCCTTTCTACATTGGCTTGCTGATAATTCTGTATGATTCTGTTTACACTGTACATGGTTGTTGAGTCTCTTTGTACTGATATTTACTGTGTGCATTGACAATGAACTTGAATGTAAGCAGTCTGTAAGGTTTGTCCTCATACAAGTCACAACTGTGGACAAATGACCTCAACAGAGGTACAGATAATTTTTGTATATACAAAAGATAAAATATAACAGCTGCTCTGATATATATATATATATATAATAACTGTAGCACAAATTATCAGCACAAATGTAAACAAACACTGGCATTTACCTTTAAGATTACCATTAAGTAATTAATGTAGTGGAAAGGATGATACTATGAAAAGCTCAATGTGTGTGTGTGTGTAATGTGTGCCCATGTGCAAGCATAGATGCATTCAGGAGTGTGTATTAATAAATCGGTGGAGCTTGACATTATAAAAGACATTTGCAGCTTCACACAGACTTTCAGTAAGGAGTGGGAGACAATGGAATTGCTTAGTGGATTCCATCTGTGGCTCAATGGGGAGGTGACTAGCACAATGAGGAACCGATAAAATGTGTCAGTCACTGGTATAAGCCTGAGCTGATGATACTGAGCAGCAGTCAATTACAGAGTTTTATTACAACTCCCAGAAAGGTCCCAGCTGTCTTTCTCTGCATCATTATCAGCTAAATTAGCTGTCCTGCAGCTATTCATGAAAGAATGTTGATTATTTTTGCCTGCTAACGTCTGCTGCCCTGTTTGAAAATGAAATTGCATGTTGCACTGAAGTTTTGGTTTTGAGTTTGAGAGTGACCACATCCTATCATTGCAGTGGCTGGTGCATTTGTTGCTAGTCACAAAACACTGCACAAGTTCTGAAGATGCCTACACATGCAAATTGTTCCCCTCCAATGTGAGACACTTAGAGTGCAAGTATTTAAGGCAAGTATTTCAGGTGTCTCTCCAAAATACACACTGTGGAGAAGCTTGTGTATTGCTAAGTTGTTTTCCGCCATCTGAAGTTACAACCACCATGCAATAGGTTTAACTTACTAGAATTGTTTCAATTAATGTGGTTATCTTGTATGATTTCTCAAGTCTTGTTATTGCATAAAATTAATGAGCAATTACTGAAGTTGCAAGCCAAAAAATGAAAAAGTGCCCTATCTCCCAAAATCAAAGAATCCTTAAAGAAATTCCTGGATGCAGATCCGGATCCAGATCACCTGCAAGATGAAATGGGATCTTATTTGGTTGAAGCCCACTTCTAGTAAAAACTTTTCTGCAAATCCGCCGTGTGTTTTTTTTTTTTTATAATCCTGCTAACCAACATAAACACAAACAAATGAACTCACAGATAGTAAAACATAACCTCCTCGGAGGAGGTAAGAATGACTAAAACTCATTAAAAGTTGCATAACACACCAAACAGTCACACTATCTGCCACCCCCATATTAGCCCCCCATTACCAAAGTGTTGGACTGAAGTTACATGTCATTAACAGGTTGCATATTAATTCTAAAATAAAATTGTATTCTGTTACAGGCACTGAGAATAAAACATATGTCTTAGAAAAGCATTGGAGCAATAATATCTGTAACCCATGACATTTCAACAGAATGCTGTCCAACTGCACACAAAGTGTACACAGAAGGTGTTACCAAAATAAGCTGCTGAGACAAAAACCAAAAAACCCTTGAGCCAGGTGGTGGTGCAGCTCTATTAACACAGCATTTAGGTGCTTATCACCACAACTGGCAGTGACACACATACATACTCACCATGGTGTTGAAAGCTTTCTGCAGCTGCTGCTGCTGCAGGAGCAGACTGCAGGCCACGCACTCCCCCTGACAGTCGCTGCGTCCAGGGGTGAACAGACATGCCAGCAGCACCACCAGGTACCACAGAGGGATCTTCATAGCTCAGCACAACCAGACAGAGAGGGGTGGCAAGCAGGGGTCCAGCAGGTAAAGGAGAAGAGTCCTAAAAAGGGTCAACAAGGGTCAATAGGGTCAACAGCTTGAGAAACAGGGAGGTAAAGCCTGACAGGAACTGGGCCCAGTCTGCAGGGAGAATGCAAATAGAGCAATTGGAGCATTGCGTCAATTCAGAGGGATCATTAACTGGATTTGGGCGGTCAGTCAAAGCGTTGGTGTTGGGAGATGACCAGGAGATGGAAAACATGTGTGGGATGGAAAGTGAGAGAGAGCACAATCTGAGGCAATGAACAAAATGGGAATTTTCCTGTGGGCAGAAAAAGGCCACTGCAGGCTGGACGGGTGGATGACTGATGGAGATCTATAGGCCCCTTATGGAAGTTGCTTCTGTGAGGTGATCTGTGCATTTTATTGTGTTTTATGGGAGATGAAAGGGAGGAGATTGTTAGTATGCATGTTTGAATAAAACATTTAAACATTCTACATGGATATTACAGCTCAGTCACTGTGAAACTACAATCGTGTGTAAGCTGGTGGAAGATAAGTGTTGAATAAATTGGCTCCAGCTACAAATCCCTGAACCAGGTTTGCTGTGTTTGTAGCTTGACCTCCACTCCGTGACCCGCATTTACCCTGCCACACACCACAATATCACCAGTAGCACAGAGATAACAAAGAGAAAGCAGCCACTCAGGATATCAGAGATTGTTTCTGCACAGGACTGTTTCCTCATCAGGAACATCTGTGATTCCTCTGCAAGTTTATGAACCAACACCATGGCTGAGATGGTAGCGGTCGAAGAAAATATCAATACTCATATGTCATGCTATGTTGTGTCTTCTGATACTAATTTTCAAAAACACAGTATCGGCTTGTAATTAATAGCTCACATAAGATGATTTGTGTCAGTGGTTTACTTTCTTATTAAAATCCCGAGATGGCAGTGTTGTAAATCTATCTTTAGCAAATTTACTATTCTAACATAACATCAGCTGTGACAAGATTAGGCACTTACTGTACATATTGTTTATGAAATTTCCTTGCTTAAAGTATTGCATCAAAAAAATAATAAATCATACAACCTGCTTCTGATGTGTGTCTTGTTTCTTGTATCACCACATTCTTTCAGATGGTCACTCAATTATGAAGATTTAGGTAATTGTCATTTTAATAAGAATGAATAAACATAATTCAAAGATGTTCTGTGGTGTTTTAGACCTCGACCTATACAGCATTTCCAGAATTGTAGTAACAAGAGGCCCTGTTGATTGCAATAAACCAGATGGATAAGCAGCTAACTTCTCCTTAAGCAATCTATTAACTGAAATGGCGATACAAAATTTTATAAATTAGGCTTACCAAATGTTATCAGTTCCCACTTTCACAATATAAACTTATGGGAAATGGGTCACACCAAAGATGCCGTAAACATTGATGTAATCAATGCTTGGTTTAAAAAACACAGAAAATGCATTTGACACACTTTGAACTGTGAAACATTTTACGTGACACTTGTTAGTGCTCCTTTAAGCCTGCATTTACTGTTTTTCTGGCCACTTGGGAGCAACAGAAACAAAGCTGTGAACATAAAAGGCACGTATTATCGTACGTGAGTCTGACAACTTGCAGCGAAAAGCCGTTCATTTACACAGAGTAACATTAGACTACGTTTGGTTTTATGTTTGTTACCACCTGATAAACGTGATTCCAGGAATTATTCTTTCAGCTCGATTAAAGACTCTACCAACCCCTGAATAACGTGTCTGCCTCTCTAGTGAGCTGTCTGCTGGCTGAGGAGAAATGCAAATATTAATGCAAATATACATTTAAGATAAAAAAATAAAAAATAAAAAAATTTGCCATAGGCTCCTTGAAAATAAACATTCTCATTCATTTGGGTGGTGGTTGGGGGAGGTTCACCATTGAATTAATCTTAAAGTGGATGACAATCTCTTCGCCAAGCTTCATTTTGGTGTAGGACCTCTCACAGATCCAATTAATCCTGGTCCCCTAGACAATGCTCGAACTGTACAATCTCAGGAATGTTCCTGGTAAGAACAGTGTTCAGCTGCTGCATGATCAAAGAATCGACTAATTTTTTTCCAGTATAGCAGACAGTGTAATTTGAAAATCATTGTCTGCAGATAATAACATTTCCAATAGTAATAGTAACTGAATTTTGGCTTCGGTTTGAATGGGGTATTGATTTCCAGAGTATATGCTGCAGATATCATTAAATAACTAAACCAGCAACTCACGCAACTGTTCTGATTGTCCTTGTAATAAGTGCCCAATTATGATAAATTATTTACAATAAAAGTGATCAACTGTAGGAAGGAAAAGGACCCACAA
>KV751333.1:5027304-5083274 GCA_001698575.1 Mola mola
TAACAGTGTAAATTAAAGGACGTTCCTATGGATCATGGTTGAACCTACTGCTGCGGTCCTGTTTGACGTCTGCCGTCTTCAGACTACCGTTGTTATTATCTCCTATTATAAAGGTATAAATATAAATTTTAAAAACTTAGGGAGTAAAGGAGGCAAAGAGGAAGACCAAAGAGGTGATTCATGGATGTGGTGAGGGAGGACATGCAGATAGTTGGTGTGACAGAAGAAGATGCAGGGAGAGATGGAGGAGGATGATTCAATGTAGTGAATCCTAGAAAAACCTAGATAAAGCTGAAAGAGGAAAAAGATTAAGAAGAAAACAGTACGTCAATAAAACCTAATCATAAATGTGGGGAGGAGAAAGTCACAGGCAGTGAAACATGTAAAATACAATCCCACAGTAAAGCCATCATGAGACTGAATGGAAGTCTTTAACGATACACAGAGGTGTATTGATGAGTGCACTTAAGAAAAATTAATAAATAAGTAAAAACTAGCACACTGTAACCATCCAACACATTACCACTCAGTAGTAGTAGTCAATAGCATATGAAATAGGCAGAGTGTGACTGTGGCCCATTTACAAATAAATGAATGTCTTTATGGGAAATCATTACAGAGACCTGTTTCTTTGCCTTGCTGGGTGTTTTGTGCAATGATCATTTGCTGGCCTGCTGACTAAGCCCATTTAATATTGTTATGTTCGCCGTTAAGTGGCCCTCGCTAAGTAAGTTGAACAATTGAGTAAACCAGCACAATGTAAGTATTGGTGTGGGCTCTGGAGAACTACAAAGATGCAGTATACCCACATTAATAATATTCTACCCTTGTATTAATCTAAACTGTCAAACGGTGAGCTACGATATTATTATTAAGATTAATAAAATTATGCATGTCGTACGCTTTGTAATTAGACAATGGGCCTTCATTTGTTTGCACTTGCAGTATGTGTGGAGGCACAACAATCACCACAATGAGCGGACACTGAACAGCATTATCAGTGTTGATAATTATCACTGACTGAGACAACGTATACACATGTGGACATAAAGCGTTCCACTTACTACACAACTGCATTTGTTTCTTCAGGATTTTAAGAATATGTTTTTAGTGACTTAATGCACTGCAGACGGAGCAATGAGCAGAGACAAAACGGAGGTAAATATGTAGTATTACAAAAGAGAAATGAGGATTTAAAGATGTAATCAGTGGCTGGAGCAGGACTTTAAGAAGTGTTTAAGGATTGTGGGAAGTGAGAGAGAATTGAGGACGATGGAACCTGTTTTTTTTAAGCTTGACCCACTATAGGGAATTATCAATTAACTGTATATAAAGAGAAGAGTTCCATTATCGTGAAGCCTAAGAATCTTGATCTCACCTCTTATTTTATTAGATTTATTATATAATTTTATCATATCTAAGATGTGGGCCAACTAGAAACTCAAAATTCATCTCAGACAAAATTTATCAAGAGATGCTTTCTGTCATTTCAAGTAGTTCTTATTTCAATGATGTACTGTATGTTCAAGTGTACATTTTTTGGGATCAGTTCACGTTTAATTAGTTAATGGCTTAGGTTAGTTACTATCACTGCCTCTATTGTTTGAAGTTTGACAATTCTCTTCTTTTTCATCCATCCTTCATAGCTCTGGAAACTTAATGTAGTTTGAAAGCCAAAGTGCTTGTTTAAATCTTTTTATTCACCGACGTGAGCAATGGCTAACTTTAAGTTGGTCTACAATGACATTGTTGCATTGTAGAAGTAAGTTGGTCTATGACTTTAGCCCAAAAAATAGATTTTGTATGTACTGTATTTAATGGTAATAAACACAAATTTCAATGACTCTCGTTCTCTTAAAGTCTACTCGAATCAAGTCAATTTTACTTATATACATAGTTCCAAGTTAAAATAAATTTCATTGCATGAAACTTCACATGTAAGAGCAGTTGTAGACCAAAGTACATAACCTCAACTGCATAGAAATGAAGTCCATTCAGAAAAATTGAAAAATTTCTGCAGTTGCTTTAGAGGCCAATTGAAGCTTCATGTTAAAAAGTCAAAGTTTCCTGTAGAAACAAAAATGTTTACAGGCTAAATTAAGGTTTAATTCACTTACTGAAGTTGTATTAAGTCATGAATCTATGTAAAAGTAAGGGCCTGGAAATTTTACAACTCAATTTGACCTCTGAGCTGAAATTTTACATAGATTTGTTGTGTTTTTAAATGTTCCAATAGACTGTACACAAAGTCTGTGCTCCAACCCCTTTCATTTAGTTAGATAGGGTTGGACCCCATCATGATGGCAACACTCAGAGCCACCACAGTGAGCTTCACAATGACTCTTCAGGAATTTATGGGCGACCGCATCCATGTTCTACATTAGCATGCGTTCATTAGCATTTACCTAAACTACGGTAGCTAGCATGGCTGTATAGTCAAACGTGATCATAATCATGTTCAATTTGAAAATTTCTATGCATTCCTATTTAGAACTCAATATTCGTGAGTAGAAATTGTTCAGAGCAGTAAAGCTGTAAGCTCTAATCAAAATCACTAAAAGAAACTTTTTTCACATAAAACGAGGTCAGGCCATCAGGTCAACATTACATTTAAAGGATGGCCAACCATACAGCATAAAATACAAATGAAAATTCTTGTCAGACAGACCCATTGGATCATATGAAATAATTGAAGCTTAAATAAACCCACATACAATTATCAAATAATAAATATTTTACATGTATCTGTTCACGGAATAACCAATTGGCCCCCCGGAGCTCCTGACAAGGCCACAGGACTCACAATTTTTCCACATCTCAATAACTTCAAATTGAATCTTCATGTCTGTGACACTTTGAGGCATGAACCTATATACAAGTCTCTCTGCTCTATTTTGGTAATGATATGGTAATTGATCTGGAACTGCTGCCATTGAAGCCAGCCCTGCCTATAAATTTGCATAGTATTTCAGCTTCTTTAACATTTCATATCATTTCTGTAATCTATCTAATAGAGCAGGTACTTGACTTGGTGCACTGGGGCTGATATATGACCTACTGTACATCCATTATGTGGTAAGTGCAGGGAAAGGGAGCCCCCTACCAGGCCTTCCCCCAGTGTAATCCGTCCAAGAACCCAAGAGCTCATACAGAAAGTTTAATTCAAAAACTGATCATCATTTCCAAATATAAACAGCCTTGCCCATCGAAATGAATGATTGCTAGAAAGCAAAAAGGAAATGGAATATAGCAGAGGTCCTTTTGTCCTTCTACGTCTGGATGAGTCTCTCCATCTTGCGCAAATGAATGCTTTTACCCAGTTCTTTCCAAAACAAATGTGCCGTTTTGTGCTTCCATTAGAGCTGACTAGTACCCTGAAAATGTCAGGTGTTTTCATGACAGAATGTATCTTAGCTTTCAAGCGCGGCATTCATGAAAGACCACTGGTCTCATTTGGGTTTGCTCTCTAAGTAAGTAAGTAGTTTGGGTTAGCTGAAAATAGGCTTCATTGCTTTTTATTAAAGAAAAGGGTAGAACACTTTGGGATAACTAAAGAAGGTCTACATTTTGAAGGCCTGAAAATACATGTTATGGGTTTTGGCCATTTGGGGCGAGGACAGCTTTTAGAACATGCAAAAACTAGTATAACCTCCAAAAATGTGAGTGGTGTTTGTTGTGCACAAGAAACCAGCGGGCCAATGTGACTCACCCATGGCCGTGAAAGATCCATAAAACGTGTACTTTTAGGCTTTCAAAACTCCCAGTTCTACCAAAATCTCTTACTATTCTTTTAATGAAAGCTCCTATGTATTTTAAGCTCAAAAATATATATATATATTTAGACGGAAAAGCATAAATGAGACGAAGGGTCTACTCCGAAAGCTTTGCTTCTGCTTTGATTGAAAGCAAACAAACATTCTGTCTTGAAAAACACCTATCAGATAGCAGCTGTTATTTACTCTCTCACTATTTCCTAAAGTTGGCCATAAATATCCTGTCTTCAGATATTACAGGGAGGGAACTGCAACGTTTTTCAAAAATCAGTGGCATGAAAGGCTGGTCTTGCCTTTTCATAAAATTACATTCAGGCCCAGATGCTCTTTGCGCACTCCTCAAAGAAAGACCTGTTTGCCAACAAGTCAATAGACAAGCTGTCTGTGGACTATTTGCAGAGCTGCAAAATTAAGTATTTCAATAAGGCTAACAGGAGGATAAATTAGCATTAGCAGCTTTAATGAAGGGTGGAGATGGGGCCAAGGTGTTATGAATGTGACTGCGGGAGAAGAAAGGCTCTGTCCTCATCTCTGACAAAGCTCTGACTCACTCCATCTCATCCATTAGTCGTCTGCACAGAGTCAAACAACACAAAGGAGTCTGCTAATGCACAGATAACCTAAAGGTCGCTTTCCCTCTGTTTCCTTCTTGTTTCTGCTTCGCATCCACTTTGTGTATTTTCACACATCATTGTCTCTCCTCAGCACTCCCTTTCTACCCCCCCTCATCTTCCAGTGCTTCTCCATCTCCACATATGTGGATTATGGCTGAAATCTTTTATCTTTAATGACATTGCATGGGTGTCCAGTCTCCTGGTGGCAAGTAGATCTTAACTCCTGTTCATTAAGGCCAAGATGAAACCAGGAGCCTCCAAAGACTTAAAATTTCTATCTATCTATTACTTCTCATGGGCCATTAAGTGTACCCGATTAATTCTTTATAACCAGAGAAGATTCATGAGTGTTTTATCACCTTTTACTCTGAAACCGCTTGTTGGAAATTTGTTGACCGGATATAATGGGCCAATAAAGGATGGTTCAGTATTACAGAGAGTGCAAGACAAGGACATGTCTCATAATTTCGATTCAAAATTCATAGTTTGGCCCATTCCTTGGAAGAGAGTACAAAGTCAATCAAGCTAAAGTCTGTTCTTTTAACTGTTTGCTAAAATTATATATTTAAAAAAATGTATTTATTCATTTATTTATTCAATCGTTTATTTTACATGGTCAACGTACTTTTTAAACTGGCTCTAGTTCTGCTTTAATGACAGCTGTGTTCAAATATCCAATTATACCTACAATATTTAGTACCATTTCTTCCAGACAGCAAATACACACATACTGGAAAAAAAAAAAAAATCACCTTTATTATGTTTTTTAATCAACATACTAAAAGGAACTGCTAATATTGTACCTGACAACTAGTAAAATGTTTAAGCAACATGATTGAGATGAAGGAGCACAGATGCTGAACTTTACATTGAAGTCCTGTTCCTGCGGTTGATTAAACCTTAATTAAGTCTTTTCTACTTTGCAAAATTGTATATTTCTCTTTTGGTTCCATGAAAATTTCTTCATGGCCTTGAAATGGCTGGATGTAATTCTACACCTTTACCTCATCTGCTGTAGGCTATGAGGATCAATGAATCTAACCCCATCTCCGCTCACTGCTCAGCCCCTCACCTGGAGCCGAGGCTTACCTGCTCTGTCAGCTTCTGACTTTTAAACTAGTCTACTATATGCTGCACTGGCAATAATGTACTGGGAGTAATTCAGTCATACATGTTTGAACCAGACACAGATTCTCAAGAAGAACAGGAGGTGGTACTTGTACAAGGTTGACAACAAGGTGACGAATCAGAATGGTTTAGGTTCTACAACAGAAATCTTCAACCATCACACAGACTGCTTATTTCAGTCATGATGTGTGTCAAAGTACATTAAAAAAAAAACACCCAGTGAGGTGGTCTTCACTGAAAAATCCAGAGATGATAAAAACACGTTATCTTTCCCCATCCTACCTTTTTCCAACGTGACTTTTTTTTTTTTTTTTTTGTCAGAAGAAAAAAAACAGACGTTACTCTGACATCCAAATCCTACACTCAGCACACCCCGACCTCTACATATAACTTCCGCGTGGCACTAAAAGCACTTATATTGGTGGAAAATTATTGTCTGTAAATATCACTCTGGCAGCAATTATGTTTTCCATCAGAACATAACTGGCGAAATAGAGGTATGCCAACATGACGTCTGGGAGACAGGTTTGCTCAGGACACAGCTTTATTTCTGTTTTTTTTCTTTGGAAGAACATAGTTCCTCTGAAAACTGTTCAATTCAGATTAACACAGGCATTGACCTGGCAAGGCACATCAATATCTAATTTTCTGAATGCGATTTTTAAATAAGTAGTGTAAACAAAATTCCATTGACCTCCGTTGCATCGCCTGGAGTCAGAAATTTCAGAGCCATGCTGAATAAATCCAAGACTATCATCATTAGTAGATAGACACGTTTAAATCATCTAATTTTTTGATAGGAGTTAATCATTTTTCAATTATAAGAGAAATCATTGTGATTCTTTCTTTAACAACTGACCTAAGTCTAGCTGCTGTGGAAGACTGCATCATGGGGTTCAAAGCTAAGGAATAAGATTGTTAAGATTACTGAAACACTATAAGCACAGCCATATTGGTGCCTTCATTTTACAATCCTCTGCTCCATTCAGCTCACATTGTTCTAGGTCTCCTTCTGCCTAGCCTATGTAAAGATGATACAATGATGATTGTAAATGTCCTAGATTGGCTCCAGTATGCCAAACTGGCTAGCATTTAGCTCCTTCCATCCTTCAACAAAACAAGAGCAGCATGCATTCACTACAGCTGGTCTCAGAATTAAGAATTTAAGCGCTTTCGCTGCAACATCAACTGCAGTTGTAGATCAATGGTGCAAATTCATGTTAACCTTAAATGCTTAAGTTTGTCTTAAACCATTAAGTCTTCTAAACCGGGCTCCAAAATATTGGCACTTGTCTTGTGTTAACTCACCAGACCAGCCGACATGACAGTATCCTTCGTCAGTCACCGGTTGCTTGCAAAGAAGATGATTTTCAACTAATTTTCAGCACACACCGATTCTTTTTAAATGATCAGTTATCCTGCCTCCAAATATTTATTTAGAGCAAGTCGTGAAGGTAGAAATTTTACTTGGTGTTGGAGTAGGCGCCAGACCGGCGCAACTTGTCCTCAGCCCTTTCTGGGGAAAAACAAAGACCTGTCACCATAAACTTTATTAGATTTATTAGCAAAATATTAGCAAATTGAAATAAATTAGGTTATAAAAGGACTCTTTTTGAAGTAATGCCCAATCTACGTGGAATACATTGCTCAAAACACAAAGCAAACATTAATTTATCCATCTTCAGAGGCTTGTAGCTAACAGTTTTTACCCAAATAGATGACTGATGAACTTCTCCAGTAATGTCTCTGAAGAGTTTACAGATTAGCGATTGGTGAATGCTAATCCAATGCTGATCTGCCAGTTGTGTCAGCAAGTGGAAGATCACGCTAAGGGCGGGCAAACAGAAAGCCAACGATTGGCAACTCGGAGCATCTGTCGCTCTTTCATCTTTATGGTGTGATCTCAGCATCTTTCTTTTTGTCGATATTTTTTTTTCAGCCGTTTTAACATGTTGAATCTGTGTTGAATCGGGCAGTGATCACTATAGTAGCAAATGAAGGCACAGCAATAGAGAAGGAATTGATAAAAATACAAAGATGGAAAGCACATGGAGGCTGTGCCTATAAAATCCAAGATTTCACCTATTTAGTGTGATATCATCTTAATTTTTTACTCTTTTTTCTTCCACGACCAATAGACAAACAGCTGACAATGCCAACGCCAATTTGATTTAATCATCAGCCATATTGAGTAAACAAGCGACGGTAATACAGAACAGTTTTTATCTCCATCTTCTGGTTTTCCTTATTGTGCAGAGCAAACACTGGTTTGCAGTTTGCCAACAGTTTTGCAGTTTGTTCCAGTGCAACTGTACACAGCGTAGGGCACCACAACAGGGGGTCTCTCCGTCTGCCTGTAGTAGGAACTACAGGCTTAACCCAGAGCATCATTATCTGATGACCCAGGAATATGAGTCACCTTACAAATTCCCATTTAATCCTGGCCTGAAAGATACTAGAATTGAACAGAACATCCATCTGTAACAGAAAACAAGGAACTGTCCCCGATAAACCTTTATATTTGAGAGGCCTAAACAAGCACATGATTGAATTCAACCATTTATCAAAAGTGACAATCCTTTTTCTGTTATTTTGTCACTTCAGTGCACCTGCACCACCTCAAAACTAACACAGACCACCACCAAATTCTACACCAAACATAGCACCTACCCGCCAAAAAAATATTCAGTTTGGGGTATATTTACTGACAGGTTGATCCCTCCCACAGCAGTGTGTGTGTGGCCACAGACAGGCACTTGTGTGATTCACCGGGGAGTTCAGTGGAGGAAAGATCCTTAACGTGTAGCCTGCCTAAAAGCGGGCCTATAACTGCAGCATTCAAGTCTCTGTCGTCACACAAACGCAGAGCTGACGAATCATACAGGGCTCAAGGTAAAGAGCACGGGGCATCGGGTCTACAATTCAAATATAGAAACAAATTTAAAAATAATGTGCAATTACAGTAGAGACACTTTTTTAAATCTCTTTGCCTCTGTGATCAGACCTGCTGGAAGAATCACAACTCCTGCTCAGAGATAATGACTTGCTCTTATCCTTTCTGGACTGAAAAGCACACAAATTAAGTGAATCTATCTCTATTTCTCTCAATATCCCGCATAGCCTTTAACACTCTAACATTCTTAGAGACATTAAGTGGAGCTATGGCGCTTTATATTAATATATTATTCCCTCCGAGGCGCCATCCAGGCTGATCAATTGAGCATATGATTAGTATCCATCAGCCGTGCTTGCAGGGTTTCTCCTAATTGCAAACACATTGGCACCTGAGGGCACGCGCCCCACCGGGCGACATTTCCGCCGCAATCATCGTTGGCTTCAAATTTTTTGCTGCACGCCGGGAAATCACACCAGAAATCATCTCATTTGGTGCTCGTTTCATCGTGGAAAAACAATAAGCGTCTCGGCGCGGCGCGACTCGCATGACCACGTGCTGCGGGAGGCGGATTAACGCGAATCTGTGTGTTTCACGACGCGTCCACTGCAGAGAGTTGACCGGAAAGGTCAGAAATGTCCAAACTTTAGTAAAAGGGAGTTAATAATGCAGCTGACACGGTGTCATCATCGATCCGACTGCCGCTAAACTGGGTTGACACCTGCACTAACCCATCCGACACGCACGCGGCCGACGGAAGGCAATCTAGCAAGGCCAGACACACTTTTGTCAAGGTGAGGACACAGGGACTGGGAAAATAACTCGTGAAGTGCAAGAAAATGAAAAAAATAAGTTGTTTGAGTAGGAGGGAATATGTTCACTTTGCTCTTATTTCTCATTAAAGCTCAAGGTGGTACAAGGATTTTTGCAAAAACAAGCCACCGAGTTTACTGGCAGAAGCCTTTGAACAGAGTAATGGGCTTAATTTTAGTGTAGGCGGAAAAAAATAGCTTTTCATTTTAAGCCTATTAAAGAATGTATTGGCAAGGCAACCGAATGGTTGTTTTTTTTGTTTTTTTTTTGATAATATAGAGGGGCCTCCTGAGTAGATTTTGTAGCTGTTATGGTGGGAAAATTGGGGGGGGGGATAAGCACAGGTACATTAAAATGAAACAAAATATGTTCTCAGTTTTTATAGAGGATGAACACTCTCCACAGAAATTTGGTAACTTGCTTTTTATATTACTTACCTCTAAAATACAGTACTTGCAACCATTCTGTCAACATGTTTGACTCTCCGTGAAACACTTCCCCAGTGTGGAGTCATTTATCTGCCAATGGCACATTAAGCACCCGTTTTCTCCCCTGACTGCTTGAGTATCGTCTCTACTGATAATGGCAAAAGATTATGCACATTCATTACCATTATCATTAAAATCATCATTATGTGCTTAGCATAATAACCAATGATTCACTTCTCCAGCTTTTTTTTTTCATTTTATGCTTCAGGAAAATCAAAATAGCTCTGCTCAGTGTTTTTGTTTTTTGTTTTAAGCTGTGATGTATTTAATATGGGATACAATACTCCACAATAAGCATAAATAAACTGCTTATGGAGTTTTGATGAATTGGGATGAACTATTGGGAAGATTAATGAGTGGATGAACACCTCTTTGTATTAGTTTGGATATCTTTTAACATTTTATTATGAAGTCAGGTATATTTCAGCTAAATCTAGAGTGAACTGATTTCTTAACATGATCTGGGACTTTCCCTCTTCTTAATTAAGTAGTAATCAGGCAGGTTCTGCTGACTGGCTATGGTGCCTTTTAGAGCCACAGGGGAGTTGAACAATGATGGAAAAAGAAGGAAAAACAAAAAGATGACTCCAGGTGAGGAGTTTACAGAATTACATCTGAGGTCAAAATCACAAACTGACCAACAGCAGAAATTATAGGCTGGAGAGGAAATGAAAAGGAGAGAATCCTAACAGTAATTGTTCTTAAACAACGGTACTCCTCCAGGATCTATTTACCAGCGAGTTAGTTAACGTGAGATACAACAAGTCCTTCTCTAATTAGCTCATCTGTTTCTCATTTATCACTACACAGGTAAGCTTACGCTCGCATGAAAGGAAGGTCGAGCACTTCCCTACCTGCGTTGGCAGCGTCCAGATGTTCTCTCACTCTGTGGCAACGGTGAATTTCGGTGGCTCAGCTCGTATCCTTAGGCTAAGGGTTTCAACAACTGAATGCATGCCTCCTCTGAGGCTTCTTATAATGGCACACCCCTTCCCTCCTGGCTCAGCCCTCTGGTTCTCTCCCTCCTCCCATCCCTTCCTCTGTATATCGCAATCACCATAGAGGAGAGCTAGAAAGAGGGTGGATTTCCCCATACTGTTACGCACAAACCCTAGGCAGACACACAAGCTGTGGCCCATGCTGACGTAGGAGGTATTGCCTACGCCACCGGTTTCATCTTCATTGAGCTACCTAATGGGGCTCAAAAAATATGCATCATCCAGCATGAGATTGATCCAGAATTTGCTACAGTATGTCTAAAGTGTCCATAGAACCCACAACCTTGACACTAACCTGCTGCCAAGGTCAGGGGAAACAAAACCAACTTGAATTGGACATTTAAGTCCATTTTTTGTGCCACGGCAAAGATAATAAACCTCTCTGTGATGGCACACCTGAATAGGTGAATTTAGTCCTCTTGGGAAGGAAAGAATGTACACTGTAGAGAAGGACGGTGGAACCGCCAGTCACGCAGACAGAGCTTCAGTGGCCTGTGGTCTGTCGGACATGTTGAGTGTTTGCTTTAAGTGGTGATGATGGTAGTCTTAAAGACAACAAATAATGGAGATGAAACACATTGGCAGATAGAAATGAGTGGAAGAAAAGGAGACAAGCAGCAGGGTAAGGATATGTTAATTGTCTATAAACAATATTTTTAGAATAACAAAGTACTTAGAGTACATTAAAATGTTCAGATACATTTTTTAATAGTTCAAAGTTAACTCATTTTGTCTATTTAAGTTGGCACATACTCAGCTCCCTTTGTCTCTGTCTGCCTCTTTTGGTTTTGCACTGGGAAAATTTGGTACCTGGCACAATGTTTAGTACCACCATGGTCAAGGTACCAAGCAAGCAAACACTATCCCATATTATAAATGTTGGATGCCCTTTAGGTGGACGAAATCCAGGAAAATGCCCTTTCATTTGAAGATGGGTTTCTAACAAATTTAATTGAAACAATTTTATTGTATTGGTGCCCCACTGCATACACCTGGTGCCCCTTTAATAGTTTCCACCCCTCAAACATTCTGAATCTGTCACTGCACGTGATGGCACTAAAAGAAAGTCATAGGATGGCTAAAGTCATTAGGATTTATCCTCTGGAACCTATGAATATCTTAAGAAAATTGTTGAATATTTCAATCTTCTCAAGAGTTTTGGACCAACCTTTGATCAATTGACCGACATTGTAATCTCTAGAGCCATGCTACTAGTGTTGCTAACAGATTAGTAACAGAAATAACAACCATCACAGTAGACGAAACAAACACATACTTTTTTGGTCTTGAGGGTACACCCCTAAATTCAACTGAATCTCCTCATCATTAGTTGATGTTAGCTCTAGCTACCTGCATAAGTGTGCGTCCTGGCCCTGGACCTGCGTGTGGTCTGATAGGGATGGATGAATTGGGTAGGTAGACAGAGCCCTCAGTGTGGCTGAGATAAGGAGGCCAGAGGAACAAGCAGCCGTTGCGAGGCCTGACTGTCATTGATATCGCTGTTATCCACTGGGTGCCTGCTGTCAACAAACGCTTCCTCCATGGGCCAAGAGGCAGTGATTACCCTGACGAAGAGGAGGGTCGGGCTTACCTTGGCACTGCGTCACAATAAACCCTTGCAAGTCCAGTTTTGATATGAGTCCTTTCCAATTTTTTATTTCAGCAATCATGTGCACAAAGTTGGAAAAATACAGCCAAACCAGATTTTGTCTTAAAATTTGCATAGTCATTGTTAAAATAAATTCTTTCCTAGCTGTGAGAGTTTCAACCAAGGACTCTTTGTCACTATTGTTGAGGTTTCTGTCACTGACTTGATTTATGAACTGACCCCAAGTATCGATTAAAGGGTGATTAATAATTTTTCTGAAGATAATCTTTAAAAGGAGACATTTCTTGCTGGCAGCATAGAAGCCAACCTTCTCCTTCTGTGGAAAAACTATTGTCTGTGACTGGAGCTTTCATCTGTCAGTAATTCTCCTTGTGGATTAGAAACACAAATAACCCTCCATAGAAATTTGTAATTGGTTTCCCAACCACCATGTCACAACATTACAGCTGTAGAAGGTTTTTCTGCTGTGATATAATCAAAGCATATTGATAGGTGTCATTGGAAACATGATGAATGATTTCTTCTATAATTCTTTATGAATCAAAATTCTATCTATAAAATTTATAGCACATTTTAATATGTATTGCAAGGGATTTTAATATGAACCATTTCAAAGTGGAATTAGACTTCTTGCATTTCCAAGTGCTGTTATTGCAATGGCACCACAGCTGTAAATACAGCATTAGCAATAAGCTTATTGTTAGCATCCCGGCCAAAGCAAATGTAAGAATTCCAGTTGGACGAAAATCTCGGGTCTGAGGGCTGTGATTAGGGAAGAGTAAACACCAGGTTATGTTAATAATTAGTCAGGTCTTGTAACTTACCAATGCAGTAGAAAGAAGGTCGGTTTGAGCCCTCTAAAGTCATTATGTCATTATCGACGGGAGTACAGATTTCAGTGAATCCCCCTGCCTTTTTCATCGAATGGATACTCGTCTGTTCGCTCTCTTTTTATTTCAGTTTGTATCACTCTTCTCCCACACCCACATTAACTTCTGTCTGCTGGGTTCTTTTTTTTTGTGGGGTAGAGATTCCACCATTATTGCTTCAACTATCAAGGTAATGATTTTGGTATGGTTTATTCATTTTTGCCTTCTGTTCACAATTTTGGATGAATCATCCTGATTTTTTTTTTTTTCAGTGAGGTCCTATTAGCAGAGGCTTTGAATGATTAAATGTCCTTTGTGGGTGAAAGGTCACGGTTAGGAAAAATCCCCTGATTCACAAAGTTCACATTACACCAACATTTAACACAAATTTCAAACAACCCTATCTCAGCCAAAACACAACCAATATACTTTTAGCTTACACTAAATGTGTATAGTGTCAAGATTTGATCACTAAAGAAGTTTGACCTTGAAATGTCAAAGTTCAAAGTCACAACAGGCAGTTTTGTAAAAAGTCATACATATCGCAAAATTCTTCCAGATTTCAACTGAGGTATCTTTTTAGCTGGTGTTGCTGTTGGAAAAAATATCTGTAATTTTAATTGCAGCTATTTTTTCTTTTATATAACTAGAGAAAGCTTGAAGGAAAATTGAATGGATATGAAGAAAAGCTCGATGTCAAAAAAGATACATAAAATCGCAGTGAAATTAAAAAGTGCTACAGCACTTGTAATTAGTATTTTTTTTTTTTTCACTTTTCTACCCTTTTTCTATCCTCTTAGCCATGTGTCCCACACAAGAGAGGGATTGCTTGGCCTTGGTGGAGGTATGTGCTCTGATTGCTCTGATTGCTCTAGCTTCATTTGCTCCAGTGTCCTGGAGATAGCGACCTGACAGAAAATGCTTCTTCCTGTTGTCCTTCTAACATGGCTGACTGCAGAGGTATCCCTCCCTATAATCTAACTAGGCCACTAAGGGGCCCCCAAACTGACCTCAGCTCTGAGTCTGAACTGGCGTTCTAAACCTACCTGTACGCAACATGTCAACAGGGTGTTCCCCCCATTTAGGTAATGAGTGAACAATTTACAAGTTAGGTGATGAGATCTAAAAGAGTTTATCTATCAGGCACAGAGGAAAGGAAAAAAAAAACATGAAGAAGCAAGTTAGCAAGCACAAGGTACAGATGAATTCCGCAATATCAAGCGAGTGAAGGACGTTTAGCGGCAAAAAACCACGACAGTATTTTTTGTCTAACCTGTTTAAATAGATGCCAACATGTTTGTATGCTACACTATCTGACGGTCTGTAGGCATTCACAGTGAAAATAAACAGTGTTCATGGTGTGTGTGTGCTCAACAACGAGGATAACAATATTTTACGTTTAGGTCAACAGATATTTAAGGCTAAATTTGACCTGTTTGTTAT
This sequence comes from Mola mola, assembly GCA_001698575.1. NCBI lineage: Eukaryota > Metazoa > Chordata > Actinopteri > Tetraodontiformes > Molidae > Mola > Mola mola. Next base: position 5,041,933 of record KV751333.1, read on the forward strand.
TTTAAAGTAACTAAACACCTTAAACTATATTATATTAATTTTCCCTGAAATGTCATAATTTTTCCTAAATAACTATTGTTTTGTGCATTATTTTTTTGACATGCAGAGCAGTACGTTGTTTAGTTGCAGGGTTGTTTGTGTCTCATTGGTTTAACAGGAAATAAAGGCATGTGGTTTGATCAGTGTTGGTTGAAATAGTCATTGTCAGCGCTACCATTCAATAAGGCTTAGGCAAGCTTCACATTCTGTCATATTCATTGAAATAATTATGCCTGTTCATGTTCTCGTATAATAACATTTCATCACAATTGTGAATGTATTTTCTGTACTAATAAACATTGTCAAACCTAACAAACATTCTATAACATTCCTGGAGGATTCTCACGTTTATTGATTATAAGATGATTAGATATCTATAGATGCAAAATACGTCTGTGGGCAAATTTCAGTATAATTGTAAATGAATTGGTCAGTAACCTGTGTCATACTGTTAAGTGTAAACTGAGGATATAATCCATTTCTGTATCAAACAGTCAATGCCATTATAAAAGTTTCAAAACTCTTGAAGTATAAAATGACAGACGCAGTTAGTCAGCCTCACTGTGAGTGCGTTTAATTAGTAATAAAGTAATTGTGACCCATCGTGTTCATAGGGGTATAAATTAAATTAAAATAATTGTTATACTTGTATATGGTATTGTTCTGTGGATATTTCTATCCACTGCAAAGTAAGGCCCCCAAAACCTATCTTGCTTAGGGCCCAATGATGTCCAGGGCCGGCCCTGCTGATTGCTTCCTTTGTGCCGTAAATTTTTTACTCAAAGAAATCTAGCCAGGTGGTAGCATGAATTGCATAGTTAAAGTGAGAATTACAGGTAACAATTCTAAATGTGGGTGGTGTCATTTGTTTAGCACTTACACTGTGATGTATTTTTAGTTTGCAATGAGAAAACAAAACAGTTTTGTAGCCCCTCTTTAAACATTTGAGCTTATTATGCATTCACTCTACTGTAATGCATTGACTGCACTATCTGTCACAAGGCACTTCCTTATAATTAACTTTTCATGCAATAAAAAGATATAAGCACTTGCACTAAATTTGCATATAAATTAGCATATACAGTAGATTCCACTTTGTTGAGTTAGAAAGTTGTACTTTCGCTTTCTACACTAACAGTTAACAGAGAATCTTGGATTCCAAAGTGATTCCAAGGAAGAGAATTGCTGACTAATGGTTGGTGGGCTCCCAGCGAAAATAGTTTATAGAACTCGCAGACGGCTACAATGAAAACTTACTGGGTGAGTTTGGCTCATGCTTGCTGGTATCCTCAGCATCTCATCCAGCTGAAGTACTTTACTGCCCTTCTCCACAATTAAACTCAATGATGTGAAACCATGGCAGGAGGAAGGGGGAGGCTGGGGATCTCTGCAAGGTTTATGGCAGCACTGGGCTGCCACCTTTCAAGTCGTAAGTGACTGTTGTTTGCAGCAGGGCTGAAAAATGATGAAAAATTACATTTCTTTCCCAAAAATCCCACAAGAAGAATTTGCACCTCTGCTCGGATAATCTGCAGTGTCAAGCTCCAAAACACTCCGAGAGTGGGAGCAGTCAGTAAAACACAGGGCAGTAATTTATGTTGATCTCATTTCTTTTCAGCTGCAAGGACCATCTGAATCAGAAAGCACTGTATTTCTCCAAAAAGATGGCAATGTAAAACAACAGAAACATGAGATTTGTTTTACACAGTGTGACATGCTACTGAGGAAGAAAAGCATCTATAAAAGCGCTACTGCCTTGAAATTAAATATGAGGTGCTGACAAGTTGTTTACTGATGATTACTCCCTGGGTTTGAGGAGGGATAGACCTCAGGATTAAATGCAAAGGTTTTGACCTCAATCAGGGAAATAATTACTGGTGCCCCCACTGTTGGTGGACTTCATAATTAGCAAGCAAAAAAACAGAGGTGATTAAAACTATATTTCTAAGTGGACTCATTAATGTGTTTGTGTTTGAGGGTGCCTGGAATTCTTTATTGAATTTGTAGGGAATGCTGGCTCCATTGTGTGGTTCAGACAAAATACTTCCCAATAAATTCCCCTGCACCCAATGTTATGCTTAAAGTCTGCATCCTGATACCTGTCAAAGCAAGTGAGATATGATAATAGAACAGAGGGCATTTCCTTCTAGATGGAAATAAGTCAAGTGTGACTGACTCCATCTTTCTCAAGCAATGAAGAGTATTCATGATTGCCATCACTGATAAAAGCTATGGATCAGAAAAGTGTGCGCAAACACTGCACACACACATTCGCTGCAAAGCTGCCTTTTTCTTTCAGAGTGCTTCAGTGCAATGAATCACAGTGTTTCTTATTATATTCTCTCTGAACAACACACACACACACACACACACGCCAATGCTGTTACTTGTCATCACCACTGTTGTTGCCCCAGTCGATACTGATGCAGCACCCACTCTTTTGTATGTCTGTATATGTGTGTTTTGTTTCGAAGGTCTTTTGTGATTAAAGGGGACATTATAAGGATTATAAGGGAAGTTTGGTGTTTTTTGTATTCTCTGTGCTTTTTATTCAAAGGAAACAGCTCGATTACAGAAATGCCCAGGCTTATAATAGAGTACTGCTTAGAAAGCCATCCTCGGCATATGTTCTCCATATGTTCACCTACCACAATAGGCCCAAATTCTTGTCTTGAGTAGCAATTTAAGTATGTGCCTGATGGTTCATTGAATATGGCAAAATTTAGCCTACTTTAAATCTGAAAAATGTCAGAAAATTGAGAAAAACTTGGGTTTATTTAACTAAAGTTAAACACTTGATAAAAAAAAAAACTTTAATGTCAGTTATGCCCGACTCACTTGTCTGACAAACCAAATTGGCTCAAAATATTTTTTGTATTTAATCAAAAAAAGTTAAACTGTCATGTATTCTGTATTCACTACACAATTTGAATTATTTTTGTATTTAATTTTGACAAGGCATATACAGTTACAGTGAAATATTATTGGCTAGTAAAAATGTTTGAAACATTTTAATTAGCAAGGACACGCTGGGGAGATTATATCTCTCGGCTGGCTTGGGAACGTCTTGGTGTCCCCCCGGAGTAGTTGGTGGCCTGGGAGAGGGACGTCTGGATCTCCCTGCTCAAACTGTTGCCCGCGAGATAAGCGGCAGGAAACAAAACGAAACTAAAGGAAATGTATTTCTTTTTAACGCTTTTGTACTCATGTTGCTTGAAGTGTTTTGAGTGTTTTGTTTTTTTTTTTAAATTCTGTGTCAATGTTTATGCACCCTAACACTAAGTCAAATTCTTTCTATATGTAAACATACTTGCCAATAAATCCAATTTCGATTGTTATTGTCACTTTAGACAGCTGCCAATTCATCTGACGTCAACAGTCCCTTTACGTCGTTTTAAAGGCTTGTATCACGTGACAATTTCCTGGTTTGTGCAATTCGAATAAGAATACAAACAACGGTCCTCCTGCCAGCCAATCACAGCACGCCGTTGAACGTCAACAGCCAATCACGACGCGCGCACCCACAGAGCGGCCCGCTTTTAAGTTAGAAACGGAAATGTGTCGCGTTTGCTAACTGCGATTTAGTGCCATTTTATTTCAATTTTTTTATGAGCCGTAAAAAAAGGTCTGAATTCGTTGCGTGGCTCCCTGTCATCCACGGAAATAGCGTGTTTACCCGGAGTCGTTGCGGGTAATGTAGGCTAAAGTTTTGCAGGTAAGTCTAAAAAAACAATAACGAGGGTTCACCAAAAACTAGAGCTCTGAGTGTTCTTCCATTTTAAAGTTAACGCTGCTGTGGCCTTAGGCAGCGCCACGTTAAATTTGACCACAAACTAACTCAACATGGTCGCTTTAAACATTAATGTTATTGTTCGTGTACTCGGGTTTATACAAAATGTGTCGTTACCTTTAACTTGAAAAATACCGGGTAACGTTAAAGCAGCACCTTTTTTAAAAATCCCAGCTGAGTTTAATCAAGCTCTGTCGGACTCGGTTATAACGTAACGTTTGGTTAAACACTCGGAGGAACAGCAAAGCGTTATTTGACATGTACGCTGTTGTTTATACTAGAAACTTACAGTATTGTGCTTGAACGCTTTCTCCAGTGCTAACCTTAGTAATTATTGTCCTCGCAACTGTGTCAGTTTGCAGCTCCTGTGAGAGATGGAAGAGCTGTTCACTTTGGAGAAGGAGGTCGGACGAGGCAGCTATGGTGTGGTCTTTGAGGGTCATGTGGCCAAAACAGGACAGAGGGTGGCCATTAAGCGGCTTCCCTGCAGCAACCCGGAGTCCATAGAACTCTACCTGCAGGAACTGTGGGCCATGAGAACCACAGCCAAGAATCACGTCAATGTCATTGCGCTCCACGGCTGCCTCATGCAGACTGGGACCAGGAGCCTAAAGCCCCTCAAACCTGGAAATTTGCCTCTGCGTCTGGTGGAGAGCGTGCTGAAAGGCAGTGTAGTCAGAGCGCTGCAGAGTCAGGAGAGGACAAACTCCCCGTGTAATACCCGGAGGAGAAGTATCTCTGCCTGTAGACTTCAGGACAGGACCAACACCATCCAGGCCAAGGCTAAGCTCCAACACAAGTCTAAAGAATCATCATCTGATTCTTCAACTCCACAAAGGCCTCAAAACAGACGCAGAAAGAGACCAGCTCCGACACAGGAGGACCAGACGGGATCACTGCGCTGCCTGGCCCTATGGCTGGTGATGGAGTACTGTGACGGTGGTGACTTGAATCAGTACCTACTCTCCAGGCCCCCGGACACCCAGCGTAACCACAGAGTGGTGCAGCAGTTATGCAGCGCTATGGCCTTCTTGCATAGACTGGGTATCACCCACCGAGACCTAAAGCCCGATAATGTTCTGGTGTGTGTGACAGCCAAAGGCCCAGTTATCAAGGTCGGTAGTTCATGAATTGTGCCCAAGTGTGATTTGATATGTAAATCTTTTTATCTCCTTTTCTAATCAACATATAATTCTAATGCACATTAGGACTAATATTTGCCAATTTTCTTTTGAAATTTTTGGAGTTGATACTGATACGAACATCAGGAAGAGAAAAACGTTCCGATATTCAATATTGCAAATACATGCAAATTTTTCACAATGTTCCCTCAAATGAAGTTATCAAATATTTATAACAAAAGATACAATGGAGGCAAAATATTTGATAGAAAAACAATGAACTTTTGCTGACTTAAATGACAGCAGTGTCCTGAAACAGTGACCTTCTCTGGAAAATTCAATATGAATCACCCCATTTATTTCCGTAATGTGTCCTTTAAAACCACATTTTTTTGATATTTGTCTATTGATATAGAATATCCCAATACCGATATATATCTGTGCCAGGCCAATATCAGCCAAACCAATATGTCGAACAGGCTTTACAATTTTCAGTTTATTGTATTTTAATGATTCATGGGTTAGTCTATAAAATGCCAAAAAATGGTGAAATCTATTTATCGTAATTTCCCAAGCATGAAGTCACATCTTCATATTTCTTCTTTGTTTCATACACTCTCCAAGATTCCTTCATTGCTATCAAACAACATCAGCAAATTCTTATATTGTATTGATGTGATCCATGATATGTCAATCTACCATCAAAAAATTGGCAAGATACGAGCTTTTTGCATCTGTGTTTTAGACTATACACAATACTTAGAGCCATTAGATTACAAGCAACCCTGACCCCCCGGCTCAAATAATCCCATGCGACAATCTATACATCAGATGTTCTATTTGTGTTTTTTTGATGATTGTAGAGATTTAAATGACAATTTATCAAAATTTATTGGTTGTCAGTTCTCTTTGACTCAGTTTGATTGACTTACTGGCACAGTTTCATTACCCCTAAAAATGTTTTTTTTTCTGTAAAGCCAATATGCCAAATTTGGTTTTTATTCTTTATGAATTCATCTGTCTCTCAATTTTTCAATCATTTGGTCCATAAAATAACAGAAAAAAAATTATTAATTATAGGAGAGAAAGGAATAAAAAAATTCCACATTTGAAAAACAATCAAAATATATGGAGGTTTTTTAAAATGTGTAGTTATTTCTGCTCTTCTCTCTTAACATTGTTAAATGGTATTTTTCCAGCAGAAGAAAAAAGACTAAAGCGTGAAAATGTATTTTTTACTTATGTGCAGATTTTCGCCAAAGGGAAAGTTTCTAAATTCATATATCTGTAGAAAAATCAATGCAAAGCATGTTGTATTTTTTTAATGAATTTCCCTGTCCATCCTCTAGGTGGCAGACTTTGGTCTGAGTAAGATGAGTGAATGTGTGGTGGATGGTGATCTGACCAGGCAGCACTTCTCCTCCACCTGTGGCTCTGACTTTTACATGGCTCCAGAGGTGTGGGGCGGACTGACCTACACGGCCCAGGCAGACATCTTTTCGCTGGGTGTGATGTTCTGGGCTGTTCTGGAGAGAATCACCTTTGTGGAAGAAGGGACGACGCAGGAACAACTGGGTGAGTGTCTAATGGAGAGTCAACAGTGTAGGCTAGAGGATGAAAATACATATTTTTCTGAAGAGATGAGCAACCAAAGTAGCACTCACAGCAGGTATACAATCCTACAATACACCTCGATTTGCAAATATGGGAATAAAGTTTGTGCATTTGGACAGTGCGGACATGTTGGATAACACATCTGCCTGGCATCCTCTACTCTATCCTGCTCACAGAAAGGTTGAGTGTGTGTGGTCAACTGATGACGCATCATGCTGAATCGAGTTTGACTTAATTAACTGGAACATATTAAAAATGTCACATGCTATATATCATGCATTCATCAGACATGGATGGTGTAATCAGGAATCTAAATGGCAAAGAGATGATTAATGGTATGTACCATTTGATATGGGTTATAATAGCTCTGTTTCCTATAATCCAAATTGACAGTGTGTAATTCAGTCTTTCCTACTTGAAAAGTGCTGTTGTTGGTTAGACATCAATTTATTTGGAATAATTTGGCAGTGTTTTTCCCTCTCTTACCCATCTTTGAGTCTCGACTAAGTACATTTAATAACACCAGCTTACATTATTGAAGATCAGGGGTTTCCTTGGGTTTCTGGAGCTGCTTGATTTGTGGTGCTCCACGAGACTAATTGATTAACTGAAATAATTAGCAGATTATTTTTGCTGAACACTAGTCTTTTCAAAGTCAGAGTTAAGCCACGAACCAGCTGTAGCTAAAGTCTAGCTTACTTTAGTATACTAAATATTATTTGGTACATCAGTTCTTGAATTTTTTTGTTATTATTAGTAAAGGTATATCTGTCTTTTAAAATTAAAATCTTTAGAAAATAATTCATTTTCGTTGCTACCCTACCCTAAGGTATTAAGTATAGATACCCAGCCTTAGTGCTAACATAGTCAACAGCACATTTTAGATTACTCTTGGCATCTTTTTTTTTTTTTTTTTAATAATCCAGCTACAGTGCTGTAAAAATACTTCAACCCATGTGCCTAAGTGTTATAATGGTAAGGGAATGCTTTTTATATAATTTGATTGTCTGTGCTGTAAATCACATAAATTGCTTGTCATTGCACAGGGCTTTGATGGTGTGAATTCAAGTCTGCAATACAGTGGTCAGTTTAATATGAGCAAAAAGGAGCACTTTACCAAGCATTTAAGTGTAACTCTGTAACAACAGCTTTTAGATTTGAATCTTTTTTTTTTTTTTTTAATGTCCTCCTTCCTGTCAGAATTCCCTTGTGGCATCAGGATGAGGAAGCATCTTAATGGACCCAGAAATGAAATGTAATGAAATGGCTGTGAATGGATGGGATTTTTTTTTTTCCACAAAAAATGTGTCTGACTGACCTGGACGCAGATGACTACATACCACTACCCCCATGTTTAGTGACAGAGAACCTCTTTGAGTCACTGAGTCTATTAAATGCAGTGGAAAAGGTGATAATCGGAGCAGGGCTGGGGTTCCAGTGGATTTTAAGGAAAAAAGGGCAAAATGGAATTGAGCAGCGCTGATGATGATCTTCTTTGTCAGTGATGAAAATTGGCAGAGGCAGCTAAAATGGTCCATTATTTTACTTTATCCACTCTCAAGACCCACACAGTTATTTGACGAGGCAATGGAGTAACGAGAGAGTCAAGGAGCAAGACAAAATCGCTCCCGTTTAGGCTCTGTGAAGCCTGGTGCTGGATTTCTGCTCAGTCAGGATAGGACGTTATTACTGGCCTCTTACCAGGCCAGTCCTGCACTTAACTACAGACTTTTTCACCCCAAGTGTTTAAGCCAGGGTTCAGTGTTTTTCATGGGAAGAAGGCATGCGCTTGCATGACAGAGGTGTTACTAAAACTTGATTTCAAACTGAAAACAGCTTGTGATTAAGTATCAATCGCTGCATTTTAATTACTTTCACAGAGAATCCTCTTCTAATTTTTCCAATCAATCATTAAGTGTTAAAATTGTGTATTCATTTAAGACTTCCTAAATATTATTTTAAACATTAATCTAAACAGTTTTAGTTGTGAGAAAATGCACATCAAAATTTCCCAACAGATGAAATTATGCCTTCAAACTAAGTTTTTTTTTTTTTTTTTTTTTTGTCAAAACAACAGTCCAAAACTCGGAGGCTCTTTCTTGTCATAATGATCAACATAAATAAAGATGGACGATGCATGCCTACTGTAAAAAGTGAAGCCGAATATCACTGATTTAAGTGCAGCCATCAATACCATCAATATCAGTGCACCAATATGACCCGATTATGTTATTTTGACCAAAAATGCAACACGTTTCATTATATGTATACAAAATGTAATTATTTAGATTTTGTATTTTCATTTTTTCTTTTAATATAATAAGTGATGATGAAATTGGGGACCAAATGCAAAGCAACCAGTCCCTCCTGAAGCCCAAGGAATAATGCAAAACTAGAAACTGCTTAATGATTCAGTACTTTATTTACACAAACAAAATGAAAATGTCTCATTTATATTCATCCAAACAGCACTTCTTGTATTGGCAACATAATTAAAGTGAGCTTTGTTTCATTGGCATTTTATCTGTGTATTGCTCATAGAGCCTCACACTGTTTGTCCTCTGGTTTTCATTTATTCTTAGTTGATTGTAATTGTATTGTTGCTGTTTAATAATTCTGTCATTCTGAGTCACAGTGTCATTGTGTTCTTAAAACCCTCCAGACTTACTATTGTAAGGGTACTGGGTCTGTGTTGGTGATTCTGTAAATTTGACCAGTAGCCGCTCAACTGCTTGCAGATACCTGTGTGGCTCACAGACGCTCAGATCCAGCAGCATCCTGCCAAGAACTCAATAGTGTCTGTCTTGTCTTTCCTCTGTAGGTGCTTATGTGTGCAAGGGTCGCTCCAGTTGGTTGATGCCGCTGGGGGAAGCTTTGTGGGAGAATGCTGAGCTCCAGCTGTGTATCCCTATGAAGTTTAAGAGGGCGCCCCCGCTGCCACCGCCTCCCGGTCCAGCCATGTGCACCCTGCTTTTAGACATGCTCGCTTCAGATCCGGATGCCCGCCCCCTGGCCGACCAGCTGGAAGCCAGAGTGTGCCGTGCTCTGAAAGAGGACTCCCACTGACACAAAGTGGGCTGACGAGACCATTATGACTATAAACACTATGGACACAACACGGAAATATTGAGCAAGAACCCCCTGACTGCACTGTTTCTAACATGTGTAAGCAATAGCCACTTTACTGCTGCTGGCAAAAGGGGCTTCGAAGTATGTATGATTATATGGGATTTCAGGTGCTATTTGTATCACAGGCACAATTCATAAAGGGAAGAGAGGTCTGTGGGAGATCTGGTTGGACTTTGCCAAGCTGTATTTGATGGAAGCACCATGCTGTTTCCTGGACCTTGAATGCTTGACATAGAAAGTCAATTTTACTGTGTATATAACGTTGAAATGACATGCAAAGACCTATTGCTGCTGTTGTCTGGATGTGATTTCATTATGGAGTGGGTAAAGCAGGTTGTCCTCTGATTGGGGGACCTAAAAGGCGCCGTTTAAATAAATGGCCATATACCATTATCTCGCTTTATTTCCGGTGTTTATTTTGACTCCATGTTGTCTCTACTTGTTAAAAAAAAATTGTAGCTACATTTAATTCTTTCGTTTTATGGTTTGGTTTTTTTTTTTATCTTTCAACTGATGTAGCACGGATAACGTCTCACTGGGTTTCATCAAACCCCAAAAATATCCAAATGTTTGTCAGCTGCAATGAAATTCAGGGCAGGAGTCTGCTGATGACTACTACCTTTGTGACACTAATAGGCCTTAATTGTTATTGACGCTGTCAGCAACATGACTAATGCTGTAGCACCTTTCAGGACATAGTTTGTGTTTATCTCCGAATACATGTAAATATAACAGCCTAACTCACCACCACCAAAAGATGGAGCTGCAAAATATTAAAACGGCCTTGAACAAATATTGAGGTAACTTAAGTAGTGCCTGTGTATTTTTTTTTCTGCTGCCTGTGTATTTAAGTGTTAAATACTGCTTCAGTTATACTGGTGTATGTCGATAGGTACTTTCACTTGAAAATGTGTGGAGGATTTTTATGTTCACACAAACTTGTCACTGTCAGTTTTTTGTGATGTATCTGCACTAAAATGTGAACAGTGCCGGCAACATGAGGTCAAGGTGTGTAACGATCACTAATAATAGCATTCCCCTCATGAACAGGAAATAAATGCAGCCATTAGAAATGTTGCCAATCATATCCATGCTTAGTCTGCAACATTTATTACTGGCCATCAGTCATTGACTGTCTATCTTACTGCTACTGCGGCTGCTTATTTCTTACTACTTTGTTCACATGCTTGAGGTAAATGAAAAACATGTACAGAAACCCCTTTTAAAATTGTGTTTACATAAACATGACAACTATTTGTCATATTCATGCTTTGCAGTTTTTTCTGAAGAGGGAACAGTGACTGATGCAGCATTTACATAAAAGTAAGTCCCCTCCCAGCTTTCCTGTCAGCTTCTCTGTGGGATATCTCCTGAGCTCAGCAGTGTCTGCTGAGGAGATTTAAGCGAGTGCTCCCGGCTCAATGATGCCACCTGTGACGTTTTACTGCTGTGACTCCTTATGCTTTGCTGAATAGCCAATTGCTCGCTCAGACCACCTCTGACCTCCAGTGGAGTGGATGGTCCCGGAGTATTTGAGATTTTATGAGTTGAGATTCAAAACACAGCTTTTATGTGGTACTATGTGCATTCGTATAGTAACAGTAAAGTGATTAATTTCAACAATCTGACTTAAAGCAACAAGTTTTTTAAGTTATGGTCCTTCATACAAAATGACAAACATTGGACGATTTTAGAGGGTGTGCATTTGATTTGTCCAACTTGTACTGCTGAATGCATTATTCAACTATAAGATGCGTTTTTATAGGTTGAAGAATGTGGCTTTGCTCTTCCATTTGTCGCAATTAGAATTGCATTTGGAAAAGATGGAAGGCCAGCACTGAGTCTTCCAATGAACAGTACATATGGGCGACGTCAAGTAGCAGATAAGTCATGTCTGCCCAAACTGAGAGAACTTGTGGTGGAATACATCGCTTCAAATATGAATGTGGCGGAAAGAAGATCAAAGTTATGGAACATGTTCAATATGTATACAATCAGCACTGTTTAATGGTGGAAACCCAAGATTCATTATGTCTGACCAAATATGAAATCAAATGGTTACAACCGTGGCCAGAAAATATTATCACGTCATCATTCTATCCTACATTTGTTTGAAATGTATTGCGTAAGTAGCGTTTCTTAATTTATGGCTAAAAATGATTGGGGGGTCATAACCCTAAACAAAGGTTTTTGTCAAATGCGAACGAGTTCCCTTGAGGCATTTTTTGAGATATTGGATGCCTAAGAACGGGATGAGGAGTTGGACGTACAACCTGCAAAATTAAAGTCTTGATCTAGCCGCATCTACTGCTGTTGCAAACCGACACAGTACAAACGTTTGTCAGTAAGGGGGAACGAAAGCAGAAAGGAGCAATACTGTGTCATCAGCGTGGCTGGGTCAGCAGTCACACACCATTTTCCCACGAGCCTTTTGTGTAGGGGAGCCAATATAAATGCAGATAGTGTCATTACATATTACATTTTCCAATCCAATTTTCTCCATAATGACAATTTGGAAAGAAAAAAAAGGCCAGTTTAAATGTGTTAGCATTCTAACTTGATTATTATTATTAAACTCTGAGTTCTAGGGCTGATGGCAGATGTTTCTTATGTGGATAAATGAACCATTAAAATCTAGTTCTACTACAGAGAACAAGCAGACATCTATACTGCTGATACATCCAAAACTATCCAGACAGTTGAACAGCTCTACAAATAAGAGAAAAATGTTTTTTATTTTGATTTGATTTTTGTGTTAATTGGCTATTTAATCTGTCCTCCTAAGGCAAACTTCATATATATTTAGTGCAGGTATATCTGTACCTGTACCTGAGTCCTGGTAACATCTGACATGACTGAACATCACCACTGTCCCATCCGCATCCTTTTCTTCTGCTCAGGTGATTGCTGCAGTCGGGCCCCATATCCCTCACATGAGCAGAGTTTAACTGGACTCTACACTTTTGCTCATGTTGCAGTGCGGATTAGAGCTTCCTCTGCAGCGCCAATAAGCTCAGCACAGACTCAGCGAACATGAGCGCCGGGAAAAGTCCTTTCAGATTTCACAAGTGATATCAGCAGGGAGAGAGAGAGAGAGGCTGAGGGTGGCCCACTCCTTCAGTGCGTCAGGGCTGCAACACCGACACAAAGCGCAGTCACGACACAGGGGCCGCATCCAGGAAATTACGCATGGTCGTTCAGCTTCAGTTACCTTGTCCAGTTACAAATCTATATGAGACACGGGTTGCCCCCCGAGCCTTTTGTACTTTACTGGGGGCTATTTCTCAAATGACTAAGCCTTTCTAGCAACAGTGTGGCTTTGAGCATGGTGTTCAGGCAATGTGCAATGGGTAGTTAACAGAGATGTAACTGGAATGGCGGCCTCAAATGAGCCAGTAAAACACCATCATAGGGCAATCATCAGGGGTCTGCCACCCCTGACATCACAGTAGCCCTTCTCACCATGTGCCCTTTCCGTGTGGGCTGAAACCTTTTTGGATATTCTGTCATTTAAATATTGAAAACTCTTCTGAAGCAGTACACCACCGGAAACTGAGAAATACTTTATTCTTTGAGGATGTTGTTTGTCATATAGAATTTAGCAGTATGCATGACATAAAACAAACAGGATTAGCCGAGAGGCTTTGAAAAGCTATTTATGTAACGCTAATATTCAATTTCCTGTCCTGTAAATTAAAATCGGGGATTTAAACAACAGCTGCCCAGGCAAGGACGCTCTCCATTCTTCACTCATCCACAGCCAGCCGTTAACAAGTGCACCACTCATAACGGGGTTTCTCTTTAATTGTAACATAAACATGATTAAGTCAGACTGTGATGTTAAACATGTTTCTCATTGCAGGCTGACAAAAACGATTCAAGGGACACTGACACGTTCAGATGCGAGGAAGCATCTCAGCAGGAGTGTCCTCGCGCTCAGGCGGAACAAGGCACTGGTGGTACCCGCTATTTCAGTGTGGACAGTTATAAATACCCACATGCTGATGCTGAAGCATCGTAAAATTGAAAAATTTCGAACCACTCATTTGCTGTGGCAGTAAAGAATGTTTGCATCTAAAACGGAGCGTGACATAATTTTTATCCTCACATTGTCTCCTTATCTGCATGAAACAGGAGCACCGGCTGCTGATAATCAGATAAAAACCACGAGTGAAAGAGAAAAAAGCCGACCTCTATCTGCTCTGATAATGGAAACAAATTTCCCCTAAAAACACTCCAGAAACTCTGTGATAAACTAAATACCGTGTGTGTGAGTGTATCCAATGTCCTGATTAAAAACACAGTCCAGGTTTACTCCATTCCAGGTCCATAGAGGTCCTTCACCATATATGGCCCCTCCAGCTCGTAGCCCATCTTCCTGTAGTAGTTCCTTGTTCCTACACCTGTCAGACAGCATTGAAGATGCTCAGTGTAGAAACGCAAACCCATGAAACAGCAACTGTGACAATATTACCAGTCAGCTTTAGCTTGTTATAGATGTTATAGATATATCAGTATGTGTGTACTGATATGTTTCAGCTGAGAAATTACAAGAAATTATTAAATATGTTTGAGTCATTTAGACAACACCGGTGAGGTACTGTTACTCAGTACATTTACTCAAATACAATGTTAGTTATTTAATTTCCATTTTCTGCAACTTTAAACGTCTAATAAACTAAAATATTGGTCTTTAATTCCACTGCATTAATTGAATAACTCTAGTAAAGAGTTTGCAGATTACATGCAACGGAATTGCATTTTAAATTAATTTATTTTTATTGACAATCAGATAAACACGCAGTATACTGGTTTTGGGTTTTTGTTTTTTATAACACTGGACAGCTCAAAGATTTACTAGTAGAGTAGACTGATCCCCGATCCCTCGCCCTCCAGCCCCCGCAGGGGCGGGGCTTAAAGGCAGAGCGAGACTACAGGTCGTTCAAGTCTGCAGGCTGAGTTCTTTCTCCTCTCAAACTTACCGACTGCAGCTTTCATTTAATAATGTTTGAATATATTAACAGCTTTACATGTTTGATTGTCTGCAGCACGTTGGAACACAATAAATATTGCGTCTGCAGTGAACATGTTGTTTTCGAAAACTAACAACTAGTATTGCTTGAAGCAGAACTGTCAGAACATTTTGTGAATTTAGATGTGCTCATTTTTAATGACCTCAAACATATGAAGGTTGCATGTGGTACCTAAATATGTAAATTAGGAAAATCATTTTATTCAGCTTATTTCTTAGTTATAATAAGCTAATAAGCTAGCTGAGCATGTTTATGTTCATATGTGCAGAATTTAATTTGTATCAGTCATCCCTCAGTCATGAGCGAATCACTGTTGTGACACAATTAAAGTACAGCTTATTAACATGAAATTTCATGTAAGCACAAGTGTATTTAATACGTTTTATAAAGGTTCTGTGCCATTTAGCACAGCAGAGATTATCATGTGAGTCAACAAGCCTAAGAGCAGCACATGGACTCTATTTGACCTGAACAAAAGAGAAAATAATTAGTATCATTAAGCACCCCTGTGTTTAGCCTGATTTTTCGTGGCAAATTAGCAGCTGTGAAAAAGGGCTATTGCAACTTTTTTTTTCCCCCGATATCAGATGATTATTCTGTTGGAACCACAGCCCTAAATCATCCTCTACTGACTAATTTAAAGTAGCACTTTGTAAACTTCCTGAACGAAATTGTGAACATGTGATATAATCCTTTTTGTACTGACGTATTAAACATGTCTACAATGCTGTTTAAGTTCTTACCTGAAATAACAGCCAATTTGCTTGAGCCATGCTCCTCTCTGGCAATTCTCTCAGCCTCCTCCATCAGCATCATGCCAAAACCCTAAACAAGCCAGGGGGAACAAATGAGAGAAGCTGTGTGGTTATCTTACAAACATTAAGCTATTTTTTGCATTTTTGTGTGATTGTTCATGTGGGTCGAGGAGATGCAGGCCAGCAGAGATGCTGAAGAAAGACATTCAGATTCACAGCTGGTGAAGGAATCTGTCTGGGTGGCTATGTAATGTGCATCATATGTGCGTGAGAACCTGATGCTGGAACTTGCTGGGGTCTCGGCCGCTGACGGGGACAACGCTGCCATACACGTGGAGCTCGCGGACAATGGATGTGCCTCCTTTCAGTTCCGGACGGAAGGACTGTGGGGAGCAGCGTCGCAAACGCAGCAGACCAATCAGGATGTCTTGCTCTGGGTCCTCGTAGGACAGGAAGGTCTCCCAGCCGCCGTTAGCCACGTACTCCCTCCGCACCAGCTCCACCTGAGCGCACAATTGTCTTTGTTAGATTGATTGGTAAACAGAAGCCTTTTGTTTTGTAAAGAAGGTCTTGAGCATCACACCAAGCTTCAAGTCCAGGGTGCTTTCTTTTACCTGGTAAGGCCTGACTTTGTGGTGGATCTCCTGAATGCCCACTTCTCTGGTTCTGACGTCTCGACACTGCACACACAGAAACATTCACATGCTTCAAACCAGTTAACACTAAATCTTGGGATTTCCAGAGGAGCTTAATGTCTGTGGGGACTTAATTTGTTTTGATTTTTAATGAACATGTGAACATTTTAAAGAAATACCCATTTGTTGTATGTAACAGACATTGACATTGAGATGACATAAAGATGGGAGATGGAATATGTCTCAATTTCTTCCCACTGTCCAAAATATTGGAAGCATGAGTGCAGGGGACGTCATTTGGAGCCAAGTTTACACAGTAGTGAACAGGTGGCAGAAGCACAGTATTGATTTCCTACTGATAAAAGCACCCACCTTAATTTGTGAAGGCTCAACTGTCAATCATGAAGTTTCACGTCCTTTTTCAAGCAACAAATAACTATTCAAAACCAAATATGAACATACATCAGTAGGAAAAGAGCCACCTAAAATCACAGAATCCAACTTAAGGAGAAATTTATTTGACATTTATTTTCAGGCTTTATTTTCACATTTCAGTTTGGCACATGTTTTAGCTTACATAGAGGGGCAGGATTCACCAGCCACAGAAATGTTTTGGTTTGACTTTGGGGAGCTGTCACATTGTCCTCCTCCCCAGCAAGGTAACCAAATGTACTGTGACACGCCGCTGTGTGGTCAAATGCTTGCACAGCGGCAAATGTGGAATCAGACTGTGTGACTGTTCATCTCATGATGGAAAAACTTTCTTTAATGAAATAATATGAATTTATTTGGATGCACTGTAAACAGACAGATGCGCTCCTTTTTTTGACACGCTGTTCATGTAGCTACTCAAGAAATGTTTGAGATCACAAGAAGTCTGGGACATGTACTTTTAGGCCACTAATGTTGAAACTGAGAGATTTCATTGTTTTTTTAAAAACTGTATCCTCATTTAGAATTGTATGCCAGCAACAAAATTTCAAAGAAGTTGACAAAATCGGAAATAAAACACTAAAAAAGACGTGAAATGCTAAAATAAAATAGCTGGTGGAATATCTCACAATTAATGAGGTTCACTGGTAACATTCACTGGTAACTGGTTAGTGACATGACTGGGTATAAACAGAGCATTGAGAGAGGCTGGCTCTTTCTGAGGTAAAGATGGTGAATGGTTCACCACAATTTCATTGTATACCGTGCCTAATATTCTAAGTGTCAGACAATCTAAAGTAATCTCTGTACACACGAGACAAGGCTGAAAGCCAACACTGGATGGCCATGTTCTTCCCAACACTGCTTTGAAAACAGAAACGATTCCGTAGTGGACATCGCTGGATGGGTGGGGGAACGCTTCCAAAAACCATCATCTTTTAAATTCTTTTTGAAAATCATGGATGCCATACCCTCCAAGCTAAATGGAGAAGACCCATTCAACTTGTTAACAACACATAGTTCAAAAGCCAGCATCCATGATATTGATGGGGGTGCACTGGTGTACATGGCATTATGCCTAACCTGCACATTTGTGAAGGCACCACTATTGCTGAACAATATATACAAGTTTTGGAGCAACATATGCAAAAAAATATGGAGCTCATATCATTTCTGCAAAACAATGCCAAAACACATTCTGCATATATTACAACAGCATGGCTCTAAATTAAAAGAGTCCTGTTGTTAAAATGGCCTGCCTGCAGTCTTGACTTGTATATGTTTGACGCATTATGAAATACAAAGTACGATATAGGAGACCCCAAACGGTTGAGCAGCTGAAATCCTACATTAAGCAAGAATTGGAAAACATTCTTCTTTCAAAATGAAAGCAGTTGGTGTCCTCAGTTCCCAAACACACAAAGAGTGTTGTTAAAACAAGAGGCGATGCAACAGAGTGGTAAATATGACCCTGTCACATCTTTTTGTGTTGCTGGCATTAAATTCTTAATGAGGATATATTTTCAAAAAAACAAATTCTTTTGCCTGTGTGTATGGAGATACATTGTAAAAAGTAAGGTTGTGTGGACAGGAGAATTTTTTTTCGTTATTCACTTAAAACAAATATCCATTAAAATATGGACAAGGGCATTACTACAGGTGCTGCCTCATTAACTTTATTACCACAAAGGCTTTCCGTTACATGGATGAGTTCCAATGGAAAAAAATAATGTTTTGAAAGATGCATTAGGATGCAAGCTAGTTGGAAAAGTAAAACCCAGTGAGAAAGGATGTCAGCAGAAGATATAGACTGGTGGAAATGCGGTGCAATATGTGACATAAAATGTAACCCATCTGTCGAGGTGGTGGCCACCACTTTGTTAAAGAGATGTTGCGATGATCAATGATGTGATAAGAATGTACTGAGGACAAAGTGTGAAAATCTTCACTAAATATGGTGGTGGTGGCGGGAGAAGAGCCACAGAATTCACCGTGGCGTTATTTCAGCACAGCAGCCAATAAAAGCTTTTTGGTAACAGAAGCGTCAAGGAGAGGTTGTACCCCATGGCTGTGTTCTGATGAACAGTGTGGATAAGCTCTTTAATCCTGAGGCTTTTTTGATGGAAGTTGGTGAGGGGTCGTACGCTTCATGTGTGCACTGCAGCCTAGTGTGTTCAGGCTGAATGAGTTCAATGATTTTCTTCACAAATTCATTAATGTGGAATGTGGAAGGGAGGGTGCTCCAATTCCATGCTTGAAATGCATGCTGAAAGCTTGAAACCATGCATGGGTTTAATCTGTCATCTTACTCTGTCAAATTATTCAGTCAGGTGCCGACACCACCGCAGTTTTACGGTACCCACTTGGATGACATCTGGAAAAGTCTGCTACCTTCAATGCTTGAAATAAGATGACACAGGGATTGTGAGGGCTATTTGAGTCTTACCTCAGTGCCCATGTCCTTCATCCTGGCTAGTGCCAACTCTCTAAGGTTTCCATGCTCCACTCCTGAGCTTACTAGTGGCATAGGGATGTCCCTAATGGGTGGGACAAAAGCAGAAAGACACATGGTACATTACATAAAAGATGAATAGCTGGAAAAAGGGATTACAGACATCTCTGTCTTGATCAGTCTAAATTTATTTCAGCTTGTTATGTACTGATGAATACATTTCATGTTCACTCAAAAAGTTTGCCAGTCACCTGTCAAACAAGAATAACTGTGGACAAAGAGATGAATGAAACATGATATCATCCACAGCAACAGGATCAGCCCTGGCTTTTCTTCTTGCTCAGGAGTCTTGTTTGTTATTTAGCTCACTAAAAGCTCTGTGAAAATGTTTTAGTTCCACCCAGGAGGCCACCAGCTAGATAAAATCCTCTGTGAGAAGCTTTAGGACTTCCTCTATCAGAAGCAGAGAATGAGATCAAACTAATGAAACAGACCCCTGAAACATATTTCACTTTTAAGATGTTTTGGGTAAGTGTGCTTGATTTAGTCAGCAATGGCGCTTTTCCATTGGAAATTCTGGTCAAATCTCAAACTGTGTTGTACTGATTTGCGTTTAAAATGTAACCACACTAATGTATTGTTCTAGATCCATGCGTTACCTTTACAGATACCCTATCTTAAAGCTGCAGCTGCAGAGGTTTGACCTTAAACAGGCTTAAAAAGAGATATTTTGGATATAACGTTAGCCAGTGACCATCGACAGAATCACTAAAGCAGACAGAGAAAGAAATACTAACCAGTATCTTGTTTTTGACTGTAAAGTGGTTTGGTTTCTAGTGAGTCCTGGGGAATACATCGCCCTTTAAAGCTCAGCCAGAGTGTTTTAGAGGATTGTTTTGCCTGCCAGTTTTGGGACATGTAGTTAGAGTTTGATTTCATTTTGATGTTATATATGATCGGGAGTCCATCTAGGGTGTTTTATTTTGGAAAAACAAGTGGATTTTTATGCTACTTCTGTGTCCTACTTCCCATCTGGCTTAATATGTTCTGTGTAGACTGATATATAAGTCTATGTTTTACAGGCAGCCATAGTCAATGTGTGATTTTGATTGTTAATAAAATATGCCATTTGAACATTTTGACTAAGCATCTAATTTTTTTTGTGTGCATCAGGAGAAAGCTTCGCCTTAGAACCCTAAGATCAGCCAGTGTTCTGCTCTTTACACTTCACACACGAGGTATAAAAAATATTTAACATGTGTTGTATTAACTTGTGTTCTTTTTAAACCCAATTATCCATTATCAATCTCACCTCTGTACCCGGTAGACTCGTGTCCAGGGCGGCACCAGTGCCAGGATCCTAGCCACAAGGTCCACTAGGTCACTGGGTGTGTAACTCTTGTACCGGCCTGTTTTCCATAGCTCGTACAGACCCGTACCTCGAATCACCAGTGTTGGATACAGCTTCAATCCATCAGGCCTGAATGCTGGATTTTCAAAAAACTCCTACAAAAAACACACAGATCAATACACTTTTTAACATTATGAGCAACAATGAATGAATTAACATTGTTTTACCACACTTTTGGGACAGAAGTTTATTGAACATTACCATATTTTCTCGGTTAAATTGATGCTTAGATTTTTTAAATTGAGAAAAAAAACTGAACTGACAGGAAGTGATCCTAAATATGTGACTGCAGTTCTTATATCATTGAGATGGCCTTCCATATTTGTTCAGACAGCGTTAACAAAAAATGTCAGAACATCAAATAAAGGTGGGTCCATTTGTGAAGGCAGTGCATCCACTCAGAGTGCATAAAGCAGATATCAAGGAGAGAGCACAAGAGCGCTCGGTTATTCAATTGAAGGAAACATATTTTGGGGTCTGGTTTAGTGCAGTGAAGGGAATCAGTGTGATTTCCAGGCATTCTCCCACCGCCCACCACTGTACTGACTATCACCATCATAACCGTGAAGATCTGGAATGGAGGCCAGTCAGACCACATTATCAATATCTCACAATCTCTCTCATCACAGCTCACAATCTCATGGGGGCATGTGGCATGTCCCATATGGCACTGAAACAAAAGCTTGTTTGGGGGGGGGCAGTGTGATAAATAACAATGCTTACATAGAAAAATAAGAGACTAGATGGTATTTTGCACCTGCTACCCTTTTGGATCACATATCAGAGCTCATGTTGATCAGTAGAGAGGAGCCCTGTTAAGGATGCCTCCCCCGGGAACGGGGAGCATCTGTACATAAGAGATAAGTGAGAGAGGATCTCAGGCTGGGAGGAAGTTGTAATCGAATTTCATTATCAGGGCGCGAGAAGGATCCAACAGTCGTCCTGCTGCTGCTGACTGCGCTCCACATACTGACCAGGACGTTACATACAGGCGAGACAGAATGGATGAAAAGGACAGCACTATGTCTAAATGAGACTAACGCAAAAAGAAAAGAAAATTCAAGAGCATCCTAAAACCTGGCAACCGGTCCTAATGGACTCTGTGCCCAAACGGCCTAAATGGATATTATTTGTGCCAATTTTTGGTGGAGGAGGTTTTGCATGTAGACAAACATTGATTGCATCATGTTTGTGGCTTTTGCTTGTCATTACATTGGGCAGTGTAAGCAAGCAAAAGCTGTGTGTTAAAATTTCTTTTAAAATAATAGATATTTGGTGGTGCAGTGGTTAGCACTGTTGCCTCACATCAAGAAGGTCCTGGGTTCGATTCCGAGTCAGGGCGTTTCTGTGTGGAGTTTGCGTGTTCTCCCTGTGTCTGCATGGGTTCTCTCCGGGTACTCCAGCTTTCTCCCACAGTCCAAAAACATGCAAACTGGGGGTTAGGGTTAATTGGTCACTCTAAATTGCCCGTAGGTGTGAATGTGAGTGTGGATAGTTGTTCGTCTCTATATGTCAGCCCTGCGATGAACTGGTGACTTGTCCAGGGTGTCCCCCACCTTCACCCCAAAATGCTGAGATAAGCTCCAGCCCCCCCCGCGACCCCTAACCGGATAAGCGGTAGAAAATGGATGAATAATAGATATTCATTCAGATTTGTTAAATTCATTAAAAAAAGCCTTTTTTCCATTAAAGCCACTATACATTCTTTTTATTTTAAACAAAATATAATCATATAACCTTTAAAATGATTCTGGTGGATTAAGTTTTGGGTTGTAGATGCAGACATATCATTGCCACTGTCCCGAGGTCAAATTCATATAATTTATTTCTGAATTTGATGATATCTGATATTGGACAATTCATAATGATCCCTCAAATGAGGTTGTGAAATACTTGTAACTAAGATTATGAAATGGAGGCAAAATATTTTATAGATTAACAATGAACTTTTACTGACTTAAATGACAGAAGTGTACTGAAACAGTGACCTCTGGACATTTAATATAAATCACCCCATCTGGCTCTACTATATGTTCTTTAAACCATATATTTTTTTTTTATATTTGATGATATTGATAACATATAAGCCGATTCAATATATCTGTGATAGGCCAATATTGGCCAAACCGATATATTGGTCGGGCTCTACTAGACACACTCCATGTTCAAAGTGTAGCAGTACATTTCAAAGCTCCAAGAAAAGATCCTGAGATGTTTGGTTTGGATCCTGCAGTGAAGCTATTTTTCACAGGCCCTAACACAAAGTGTGACATTGAAGATTAGATATGATGAGGAGGAGCTCAGGCGAGCCGCAACACAAGTTGTATTATCTGATAATGTCTGTGTGATAAAAGACGAGGGGGGAGAGGAGACAGAAAAAAAGTAAAGAGAGACTGTCTTAAAAGTTACAACTGGAGAGGAACGAGAAAAGACAGATCAAGTGAAAGATAAAGGACAAAAGCATGAGGGAGAAAAAAGACAAACAAGGAGATGGGAGTGGGAAAATACAGAGTCTGCACAGATGGAAATTAAGTCTGGGCAGAGGAGAGGTGACTAAGAAAGTGTTCGCCCTCTGTCACTGTGCCCTCCACATTACCATCAAACAAACATTCAACACGAAACAGTTCAGTAAACACACATAGACACTGATGTCCCCACACTCTCCTCCACAATGAAATCAGAGTTGTTGGTGCATGAATTGAGAAGTTTAGCCTTCATTATCACCACACAGTACACATCTACTCTGCTTTCACACATCTCCAGCATCTAAATGCGAATTTTCAGGAAAGTCCACAAGACAAAACGTCTCTTCTTTGACATCTTGTCTTGTTAATGAGGGCAAACGTTGTTTTGGTTTCTCTGTTGAGTTTCAGCTCAGTAAACCTACTTTTGCTCCTTCTATGCTATCTCTGATCAAATACAGTCTAACAGGATTAAATGAAAAATCTGCACATACATAATAATTTTAGTGTTAAAATATTGCTTGGCATCCATCATCAGATGCACAAAATTAGCGACTATCTGGTGTTTTTATCATGTGTAATTTACGGTCAAGCCAGTTATATCCGACAACATTATGAGAGATAGAGGTCAAGAGATTAGCCGACAAGCTAAGGAGCCGCCCTCTTTCCAACGAGAGTGCAGACAAGCTCCGTTTCGTTCGTTGTAATCAACATTTTCGAATGAAAGTACAAGGGGAAAATAATAGTTCAAAAGCCAAGCGTCTATATGCTTAATTTGATGTTTAGTTACAGAGTTCTATATTTATAAGTGATGCACTGATATATTGGCCCAGTATCAGTACTGGTCAATATTGACGTTACCGGTAGATATTCGTTATGAGCGAATACCAGGCTGATAATAATCTGTTGTTTCTCATTAATTTTACACCGGCTACATTCACTAATCTACACCTGGCTGCAGCAAGGGTGGGGTGTAACGTTGTAGTTGAAGTTTAGTTATTTTTTCATTTAGAAGATTTCTTTATTTCCTTGAAATAAGAGTATTGGTTATCAGGCAATTTGTTATTTTAAATATCGTAATCGGCATTGGCCCAAAATTTCCAGAATATTCATTAAGCCTTAGCCCCGCAAGTTGTCCCGACTGCTTCCTTAGGTTTTAAAAAATAGTTTTTCATATATCTTTATTAGCATAGACATACTCTTACAATCCATCAGTCAGCACCTCTGAGCAGAACAAAGCAATTTCTGAATGTTTTACCTCTTGTTGTCTTTTCTTGTTTCATTTGAAGCTCACTACAGAAGAAAATCAAGTTTTTTTACTTTTTCCCCTTGTAGACTGCGTCATTGTAATGTAAAACTTTGAAGCACCACTTTGCCGACAATCAAGAAACAGCAATGAAAAAAAGGAAGAGTTAAATTAACAGGCAAAGAAGACAGAAACTGTTCCTGTTGTTGCTTCTGAGACAAAAACTGACATATTTTGACACTGTCTCACCTACACCAACCAATAACATCTTTTCATTTGCTCCATTGCTGTTTTCAACCACTTAATTTTGTATTTTATCAATGTCAAAATAAACCAAATGAGGCTCAAAATGAGGCTTCATTTACATCCTACAGTCAGACGTGCTTGGAAAAAGCACATTCACGCAATAGCTTGGTTTTCAATCAGAGCTCTAAAGTGAGCCTGCTGCTGAGAGATATCTGACAGGAGATTCTATTCAGTCACATCACAGTTGGAACAGCAGGCTGACTCTCACAGCTTCTCCATTTCTATTTTAGGATGCTACATGTAGGACTTTGTTGTTATTATACAACTGTGAGATGATAAGTAATGACGCACCTGCATGCTGAGCAAAAGAAGAAGACATGAATGCTAATGTCACAAACAATAACTAATTAATGATCAACCTACTGCAGAACTCTACTGGTATTGCTTCAAGTTTGGAACCAATT
This sequence comes from Mola mola, assembly GCA_001698575.1. Classification (NCBI taxonomy): domain Eukaryota; kingdom Metazoa; phylum Chordata; class Actinopteri; order Tetraodontiformes; family Molidae; genus Mola; species Mola mola. The sequence continues at coordinate 5,066,762 of KV751333.1, forward strand.
TCATTTAATTTCTAATTACAGTATATAACTTAAATGTTTAACCTTTTAACTGAAACTCAAAGGAAAAAATAATTTTCCAACAAATATTAATGAAAAATTTTGATTATAGTGTCAAAATATCTGCAGGCTATGCAGTGACAGGCTCCAATCCCACTAACCTCTTTGATCAGCACAAACATAAACTTGTCTGTGAGCATGATAAATATTTAAGAAAATGCCCTGATTGGCATTCTGGTAATGTGGTTAAGCCACATACCAGCCCCATTCTCAAAAAACTGAGAGAATAAGCGAAGAGAATATTAATAAAACTGAATGTAATGATTGACTAATCATTTTGGCATTCAATTCAAATAAGAACAGTGCAAAGACAATATATTTAATGGAGCTACAGGGAATAAAAATCATAAAATGACTGATTCCAATTTCATCTGAGATTAAGGAAACATGCTATGCTGAAATACTGGTTTGTCTGACAGTAATGCTACAGTGAGGATATTTTACTATGATATTCATATATGATATTCACTCATATTACTATGATGATAAGATCCGAGTAAACATAGTGTGCTGAAGCCATAGAAGCAAGCAAACATCAACAAGCATCAACATGGTACAAACAAGTTGGATAAGGGCATCAAAAGAACGAAAATGTTGTGGAACGCTCAAAAAACACCTGATTGGAACATTCCACAGGTAAAAAAGTTTATTGTTAACAGGAGATAATATCATTATTGAGCATGGAAAGTGGTATCCTAAAAAGGCGTCCCAAAAGGCAACAGCAACGATGGGCACAGGTTCACGACTTGTGAAAATTTGCATGGCCAAATAGTCCAACAGTTGAAGTATTTAGGAATTTCACCATCTTCAGCCTTTAATAGAATCAAAAGATTTGGAGAATTTGCAGAAGTCTCAACATTTCAGATAGACTGACACAAAGTGGAAAAGGGTCCTTTGGTCTGACAAGGCCACATTACAAACAGGGTGAAGGAAGATGATGATCCAGACTGATACAAGCGTAAGTTTAACAGCCAGCAGCTGTTATGAGGGTGTGTAAGTGTCCATTACATGACTAATTTACGCATTCTGCTGTCTTACAACTGCCTGCTTACAATCCAAAATTGGCCCAGTGGCCAGTCCAACTGGGCACAGTGTAAGATCTACACAAATTGACTGTCCAAGAATAGCAAAAATGCTAATTTGTATGACCATGTGATTGCATAATATTGTATTATATATTTAAGGTAATATCATCCAATCCCAAATCCACCAGTAACAAATTATGCTAGAAAACACTCTTGAGCCTTCTAGGAAACATAGTATGCAAGAATAATTCTAAATAAAACCATCACATAAATTTTTCCAAATTCAAATATCACTATCATGATATCACTTATTCAGGGATGGTGTTGCCCTGACCCCAGTCCACTATTTCAACAACAAATTATCAGCAATTAGGCTAACAGCTAAAAGCTGAGGGATCTATACAAACAGCCACTTGGTAGGTAGAAAACACAACAGATGATCAACTCAAATACACCCTTACAAATTATACATGGGAATGCTTACAATGAACTGCTCCACGTCCCTCTCCATGCCCACGTTAGGGAGATCAGGCATCATGTGGGCGACCACTTTGAAACCAGCGTCCTTTGAGAGGTGAAAAGATTCGCAAACAGCTCGCACTGTGTGGCCTCTGGAAGAAACGCACAAATACAGGAATGCACAGTTAAACTGTAAAGCCCGATGGTTAGGAATGGGCAACGATAACAGCACCTCCACTGGTGCGCTTAACTGGATACAAACACCAATTAAGTATTTATTTGAAACCTATCATGTGAATGGAAGCCTTCAGTTGTGTGAAATACCACCAGCAAAACTACAAACTCTGTCAAAGAGACCATATTACCATTTGTTAAGGGTTGTAGCTGCTGCTTCTACTTGTAGATCTGGATTTAAAAATTAGTTGATATGACACTGTGTCTTATCCCCATCTGCCCCGTTGCTGCCCTGCTGACCTGTTGGTGTCACGGGCCACGTCTTCATACACACTCTGGACTCCTATCTCCAGCCGTGTGCAGCCATAGCCCAGCATGTCACTAAGATGTCGCTTCAGGCAGTAGTCGGGTCGTGTCTCGATGGTGATTCCTACACACTTGGTGTAACTGCGCTCAGAGTATCTGCAGAAGGAAACCGTCTTTGTCATCTGTGTTCCTTTTAATCTCTGTTCATAAGCCCTCATATCTTATACATGCGTTGATATAATAAGGCTTTTTAAAAATTGGACTACTTAGTCCTACCAACTCTGGTGGAGTGCTAGGATCATTTAGCAACATTAATTGCATGCTTTGAGCCTGCACGGCTCATTATCTAGACCGTTAACGCTAACCTCACATTAAGGACACTATATTACACTAAAGGAAACAGATGACGGTGAGAAAAAAGTCTGTAATGCAAAAACAATTGATTAGACGTTAATGAGTGTTTGCTTTAAGTCAAGTTAAACACGTAAATAATGTAGTTGTTCATAAGCCCTGGCTGCTGTGACGTCAGAGCTGTGTTTACAGGTTGTTGCACTGCTCCCAAGTGGACAAAGAAAAGGAAATTACAGATAATGTACAGTTAGGGTTGAAATTACGAGAGATATGGAACATTTTCCTAAAATTCTGACCATTGTTTGGATCATTAATAAAACTTGCTATGAGAAATGTAAGGGCCATCATAACTAACATTTTGTTTAAAACAAAAATAAAAAAACAGGTTTGCCATACAACAAATATATTAAAAATTAGTGAGGTCAAAATCATCAAAACCCAAGTGAAAACATTTTTTAAACTTATATACTACACCTGGCCACTAAATGGACTCAAGTGATTGAGACTAAGAGGAAATACTTTTACATTCTTCATGTAATTGCATCATTCCGAAAAGCTAGGGAGGCTTTGTTCCTTTGGCGAGTCCTGCAAGACACTGGCCTGAAGCAAACATCCATGTGGGTCCAAGACTTTTTAAAGGACACCAAATTGGCCAGATCGTTATCCTCTCAAGAGTCTATGGAAGGAACTCAAGGTTAAGGCCCATATCCAACCAAATTAGGCCATAGAACGGCTATGATTCCTAAAGATATACCAAACTATACAGGAAATATGGTTTACAGGTTATTGACAGCTTTTAGACAGGTTACACTGTTGACTAATGATTGTTAGAGTGCAAATAATTTTGGCCTTGTCATGTTTAATTTTTCTTGGTTCAACTCAGTAGCTCAGTAAAAATATCAATAAATTTGTGCATATTATGTTCCAGTTCTTTTGTACGTAATCATACTGCACACACTTTTAGGGGTTAATAATTTTGACCTTAACAGCAGGTTTTAAATTAACAATTTCTATGTGCTGACTTCATTTACTATTAATATTCACTTTAAACCTTTTCACACAGAAGGAGGAACATATATAAACCTAGCACAAAAAGTAAGGAAATTTGTCTTTGGTTGATTATTTCTTTGTTGTAACAATGCTTCTTGGCAATAAATCTTATACCTGTTTATTTCCCATGTAATTGGTGGCACATTTGTAAGGAAAATTCATTTGTGTGATGAGCAGCAGAGCGGAGTATTTAGATTGCACCTTTAAAAAAATTTGCCAAATCTTCTCTGCCAATGGTAAACAGCTTATTCTGCAATTGACTTTTGTTTGGTGTTGTTAATTGGATTGGATCATTGAAGTATGAAGAAAGAAGACATATTGGCAATTTAACAATTTATTCATTTAACAAACAAGGTCCTCAGTAGCATGTGGAAGAATCATACATAGCAACAACAGCCTGGCTCGTGCTGGTCACCAGCTTGGTCACACACTGCTGTGGGATGGCATCCCATTGCAGTGTGTGACCAAGCAGGTTACGGCTGTATTAACAGGTTTTCCAACAGTCGATTATTTCTTTGTTGTGACAAAGAAATAATCGACCAAACACAAATTTCCTTACTTTTTATTCTTAACAATTCAATGTCCCACCTGTGAGCCAGAACTACATCATTTACTAGAGCTAAATAATGTTACAGTTTTTTTCCTTTCAAGAGACTAAAACCAGGCCTCTATACAAAATGGTTTTAGAACAAGTTTTAAATTACTTTTGGTGTGCCCTAGATTGGCATTTCAGCGTACTTTTCACTACTGTTTGATCACGAGCAAAAGTTAAACAAGTCATCCACAAGTCACATGCCAAATTTCATCCACATCCGTGCACAACTTTTTGAGTTATGTTGTTAAAATATAAACTTACACAGGTGAAAAACAAAGTCCCCCAACGTTTTGTGGTGGAGGTAATTAATAATCAATCATTACTGGCAGCCAGGAAAAGTCCTCCAGTGTGTCTCTTTCATGTCGCCACCTCTTCCCAATTCCTAACCTAGTTATTTTACAAACAAAAGTTAAATATTAGGAAAAAAAAATGATCAAACTGATTCCCCATCAGCAACTTATAAAGTTTGCCACTGATAATTGAAATAGTTTGAAAAGCGTGTTGTGCAAACTGGAGTTCACTGAAAACTAATTACGTCTACACGGCAGCAGGTCTGTTGCCTCAAGAAGCTAAAATAAGGAGCCTTGAGAGGAGGGCAGTGCAATCCCTCATTTCTCTTTAAATGCAATCTTAAAACTGATTTTCAGCCTCATCTAACCTGACTCTGACTGCCCTGCCACTTCTAAACTTCGCTGATAAAACTTAAAAACAGAAGCCGGCGGACCCAACATGTCTTTTCCTAGCACACATGCCAGCTGTCATTCTCTCCACTCTAGCTGTTCCAATGACCATTAGCTCCCCTCATGCCACCTAATATTCCTTCTGATTTTAGATCTGCTGGCAATAAATGTCCATCTTTTACAGTCTGCTGACTGATTTACACCAACTACAGGAGTTTATGCTCCACAGAGAATTGTCAGATTATATGAGATGAATCAATAGAAAGTTTATTCTCTGGAGGTGTTTTGCTGTCGTGACCAGATTGGAAAGCAGGGTGAGAAACGTAGACGTGGGCATCGGGCATCCACACCTTCACAAACACATCAAATATAACACACACACACACACACACACACACACACACACACACACACACTCACACACACAGGTGGAGAAAAGGGCCATCACCAGTAAAGCCAAGAGCCTCCTCCTTCACAAACTGAGCAGCAGCCCCCCCAGTTACCGCAATGAGGCATCTTAATGAATGACATTGACAACAGCACAGGGCAGATTCAGGCAAGCTCAGCGTACTCACACATGAAGGGTGACACAAACACAAACACACACCGGCCAGTCTTATCAAACTTTAAGGAATTAAAGAGGCCCTGCTGAAAAACAAACAGCGTCTGCCCTGTGACAAAGCCATTATTTGCTCGAGCTGTCAATATGAAGTCCTCAGCTTTTCATCAAATCGCTGCTTCTAATCTCCCTTGAAAAAAATCTTCTTCAAGTCATCTGAAGAGCAGCTGCTCATCCATACAGAGCACGCGCACAGGTCAATTTCATTCAGAGCTGCTCGAAGTCCGCAAGTGAATTATCAGGAGTTTATTTTCCTTCCTGAGCTGTGATTGTGCTCATTCAACAGTTTTAATCTGTGAGGATAATCATCATATCAGCAGGTTGTTTGGTGTTTAGTTGTGGCAAGGTTAGTGGAATAATAGGAGTGAAGTCAACATGTCACAGCATAAATTCGTATGACAATATGGATAATACATCCAGCCTTGCATAATACAAAGAGGGTACACTGGTAGTGATGGGGAGGGTGATAAATAGGATCAATATTAAAAGAGGAGACATGAACACAACTAGCCAAAAATCGGATTAGTTAAAAGGCAGGAAATGCAGCAGTTTTTAGAATTTGGTGATTATTCAGGTCATGTATGAACGAAAAATACCAAACGTGGCATTTTCTCTAGAAACTGAGTAACGTTCAGGTTTGAACTAGTGGCTCTAAAAACAAGGAATTAAAAAAAATCAATTGTAAACTGAAGCTTTATTCTCCAAATTGAGCTTATTTTTTCATTTTCAGGTGATGAAAATAAATGTGGATGATGTCACTCACTGGCACTCAGCAGCAGAGGAAAGCTAAATGAACAAGTGAAGGATGGGGAAATGTAACAAATTGTACACTAGCTTCCCCTGGTGGATATTTTTGTTCAATTCTATCAGATAGATTACCGGCAGATGCAATGTATAACACGTGGGGATGAACACGGACACCCTTTTATAATGAAAATATAAAAGTATAAAAAATAACTTTTACTCGCATAGATCTGTAGTTAAAATCTGTAACTAAATAAAATCTAAACAAGTACTCAATACTTTAGCTAGGAATCTGAATTTTCAGCTAGTTTATACTTCCTCTCTATAGTATGTTTCGAAAGCAAATGTACTTTTTACCGTGCAGCATTCTTGTGATAGCTTTAGTCATTTTGCAGATTCAGATTACTTTGCTTTTGACAGACGATGTTGTAGTTGGGACACTAAGCTCAAAGTGTCACTACTAACAGAGAGAGTCAGCTAAATAATAAGGGTGTGATATCAAAAGTGATAACAGTGATAACAATTAGAAAAATACCAAATATCAGATATGATAATCATGTTATCTCAATCCTTGATGTGGTTTTACATAGGGCAGGTGTTTTTTGTAACACCTTATGCCCAGCAATGCAAGATTTGATCATTTTTCCCAAAACCTCTGATTCTCCTTAAATACACAGCATGTTTCCATGGTAATGAACTGTGTCTCAGTCATTCACTAACTCTAGCTAACTAGCAGGCTACGATGCCACTAGCAAAAAGCACTCTAGTTTTTATTGTTGACCTGAAAGATGCTTGTGTGGAGGGCATGCAAGTAAGTACTAAGTGGACAGCTGATGGTGAAAATATAAAGCAAACATTTCATGTCATGTCAGGGCCATTCAAATGTTCCTGAGGTCCGTCACAGTCACACAGGGCACACTATGAGAAAACAGGTATCATGTAAGTGAGAGAACAAATACCACACAGTACAAACAATAGATGTTGCAACTGAAGCCCATAGTGACACAGTACAAATAAAGCTTCCCACAGGTGACACATCATTGAAACATCAATTATGACACATCACTGAAAGTACCTGACAGCCTCGGCCACGTTGTTGGAGGTGTGTCCCGACAGCGCATCGTGCAGGTTTCTGATGAAGTAGTCTCTGTACTCCTCGGGCAGAGACATGAAGGTCCCGCCCATCACGATGAACTCCACCTTGTCCACGCTGTGACCAAGCTGTTTCAGCTATGCATTAAACACAGTGCATGAAAGGTTTTTAACTTTTAGCAGACATTTTATGGGAGTACAGTTAAATGTAACTGATGAACTGAGTTAACTAAAAAAAATGACATATTCTCTACAATCACAGTTATTATCTATTCATTGAAAATACAATGAAAATGATGAAATGCATTGTAGATAAAAATCCAGGGAGATTTTCATATGAACTGTTGCTTTAAAGGCTGGATTTGTGCTACTGCATTAAACTACTGTGGTCATAAATTAATAAATGGCATAATTGGGGTCAGGTTCAGACAGGAGGATTAAACTCATCACTGTATAGTAAATATAGCATCCCTTCACAGAGGCTGGTGTAGGAAAATATCAGCTTCCACAACAGGTACATATTGGACTGGTTTTTGTGTAATGTGTGGTCCACAGCACTGACCTGCTCCACCCGGTGTCTAGTCTGAAGGTAAGGGTCATAACGTGCCCGGATTGCTCTCATGGATGTGGGCTATAATAAAGAGAGAGGCACGGAAATGATTCAAAACACTGTAATAAAAAAAAAAAAATGTATTCCTTAAGATTTTGAGATCACACCAAAACAAAAATTGCTTGACTTTTCCAGGAGAAATCGAGACCAAATTGTATGACTGTCAGCTGAGTACTGTGAATGATGGCCTTGTCTAGGCAGGACGAAGGTAACTCACCTCATAGCCGGTGTAAGACTGTGTTGAGTACTCAAAGTCTGAGTCTGGTCCACCAGGACAGTAGCTGTAATAGGAGAAGACCATTTATATTGAACAACAAGTCAATAAGCACATCATCAGTGTAAGTTCAATTCCCTCCTGAGGGCTCCTCTTAAGAGACTCTCTGTCTTTCAACTTGTGTGTACTTTAAATATAAAAATCAACATACTCATATTCTTCTAACAGCTGCAGACAATAATATCCAAGTCAATTTTAATGTAATTGACTTAAACTTAAAAAACAAAAACACTCACACACAGATGTTGCCTGTAAAGCTGATGTGGGGACATCTGTGTGGTTTACACATGACAGCAACAACTGCGATCTGCGACACAGACAAAAGCACTGAACACTTGAAAGATTCATCTATTCTTCAGTGGTATATTGGTAATAATGGAGCTTTTGACTGGGCCTCCTAAATATAATCTGTTACATCAAACTACTACTTACTGTTTGGTTAGAACCTTACCGAGATCAGCATTTAACTGCTGACCCCATTCAGAGTGAGGGCTACTGTACATACCCCGCTGGCAGTGCGGATGGGTTTGGCCTTCAGCTTGGGCACCAGAGCTCGGCGGTACTGTGGTGGAACGGCAGCAATGATGTCGACCAATCGAGGCTGTGCCTCAAGTCCATATTTGGCTGAAGTCTTCGTCTTCACTCTATTGAACACATCCACTGTCATGAACAGTGCAGTCTCATGCACACAGAGGGCAACTTTTCACTTTTTCCAGAGTCTTATCCTAAATTGAATGCAGTACCTACTCACTGAGATTAACTAATAATAATAATAATAATAATAAACTTTGTCAGTAAATCTCAAGTTTTTGATGGCAAAACCATTACAGGTACTGAATATTTCATACAGAAAGCAGAATGGACATTAAAAAAGGAAGATAAAAATCATTGTTCACTTTAAAGTCGGGCTACACAATATGGTCAATAAAGGAATTTTGTTTGATTTGTAAAATATTGTGTTGGTGACATAATTCATGGAAAATTTTGCATCAAAATTTTCATTTTCACTTAAAATACTATTAAAATTGGTGAAATACTGACATTCTGGTGGAAAAACGTTAATTCCATAACAACAAATAAAAGCGAATACGATTTTTTAAAAATCCTAAATTTTGTGTAATGTAAACTGCATACAATGTGAACTCTGCATTTCACTGAAATTAAAATGTTATAGTGTTAAGTTTTAACAGATGAAGATTTACTTGTTGAGGTTGATGTCTTTTCCGTCTTCATGGGCTTCAACCAGCTGCTTGATGACATCAGCGATGGTCATCATCATCAGTTCAGCTCGGCTGAGATCACCTAAAACACCGAAAATCAATACAGTGACATTAGTTGTAGTATTAATTCATCCATTAATTCATTCATTAAAAATGCACTACAAATGCTGGAGTTTTTCAATTGAGATACATAGAATTAAAAAGGCTGTGCACACATTAGTTACAGCTACTATTAGCTTAATATCGTATTGATTAACAATGTAGTTTAGACACTTCTTGATGGGTGACTGGACCAGTAGAGGATTTACAACATATTGTTGTGACACAAGGAACTAACTGAAAAAAAGATTTACCAGCTTCACAGAACTATCTAGCTGTCATTCTACCCTACCATGAGACATGCAGTTAGCATTAGCAACAAGCTACAACCAGCCTGGGCACTTTGGGCAACAGTTTCAGACATTTTTAAACACTTTGTCACACACTCACTCCTTTTCTTTGGCTTCCCCATTTGTTCCTTTAAGCACAGACTCCAATTCCCAGCTTATGGAAGCGTGTTTCAGGAATTACATCATTTTCTTGCCGAACGAGACTGTCAGAAATAATAAACAACTCCTGGTTGTGTCGAAATACGGCGTCCGTCGTACGACAATTAAAACTGTCGTAAAACAGCGCAAACGCACCTTTACTTGAAGAGCGATAATAGTGTGAGAACAAAACAGCGCTAAAAATCCTCCCGTAGTGTGTCACTTTATTTGACAGTTAATAAGAGAGTGTTTGTTACTTTCCCCCCACATTTTAAAGAAATCTCTGTAGAAGGAAAAGCACAGATTTGTATGGTATGTGGATCCACACTGAGGCGCTGGTTCTCCTCTTGAACCACCTGCGCGGGGGTGTGCACAGCAGCGGAGCGCAGGACACTTGGTTGTTAAAACCTCCTCAGCAAATCCCTTTAGCTGCGAGCTGACATGGCTTGACTGATCTCTGTGGGAACTTTCAGGAAATGCAACAGGTGGAATGACCGAGGGAATGAACTGTGTGTTACCGTGAGTGTTCTGCAGACCTGTAAAGACAAACCGGAGTTGATACACGGCACTGTGCTGAGGTCAGTTACATTTATCGGCGGTCAGTGTAAATAAGTTTGACCTTTCTCTCTGTGTGTTTGCTGTTAGCTAGCTGCTGTGTGCTCTTAATGTGTCCGTGGTCGCCGTACAGGGAAACACCTTTTCACACTGTTTGTACACTCCTCTGAACAATGTAGTTTTTTATTTCAGCTTGGATTTTACCTTTATAATAGTTTTTTTTTTCAGTGTGAGTGACGTTAATGTTGTTCTAAGGAGCAGGAACAGGAGTCCGTGGCTTAATGTGTTTATTTAAAGACACTTGTGTCTCACGCAATGAAGCACCGGTGTAAAAATAAGATGATGTGTTCAGGTGTCATTCTAAAAGGGTATGAAGTAGCGTATGACTGTTTTTTTCTGGTATCCATTCGTTCACCACAGGTCAGGTGCCAGCATGGATGACAACAGCCCCAATGTCTCCAATGTGAAGGTCGCTGTTCGTGTGCGGCCAATGAACAGGAGAGGTGAGCAAAATGGCACACACGTCTCGTGACAGTCAGTTAAGAAGTTTTCAGTTGTCCCATACACACTCTTTAACGGCGCTGCCCTACTCCAGAGAGACCTCTTTGTAGTATCCAACAATCAGACATAAATAGAGGCTTCAATCATGCTCTTCTGCAGTCTGTTTTCTTGTCTTAAAAGATTTACAACACCCCTCTTTGGGAAGTTTTTGGCTGAAGTTTTGTGGGAGTGGAAATGTGGAAGATCCGGTGACTCCAGACAGAAAAGGGACTACTATATAATATTATTAATGCATGTACCATGACATGCATTAATAAACTTTCACTGCCAACAGCAGGACTGAAGCGCCAGTAGCCCTGTAGCCCCTTTAACCTACTTTTTACTTAATATTCCCAAGTAGTTTCCCACAAAAGTTTCAATATGACCTTCACAAAAACTTCACAAAAGAGGTGTAACAGTGGAACTCTAAAGAAGCATGTGTTGTAATGTTTGCTCTGACAGGAAGTTTCAGCACTTTCTCTAACATATTGTTGGAATGAGGAAGAGAACCTGCAAACCCCTACTTTTCCTGGCTGTCTGCACAGGGAGTACTAAATTGGTTAGAATGTTTGTACAGGCCAGTCCTGGATGAATCAGCACCAATAAAACTATTTCCTGCCTCTCCATAGCGGGGTGTTCACGAGGAACTGGCACACACACGTTGTATGGCACCTGTTGTCCTGTGTGAGAGTTGGGTCAGTGATGCTTATGATAACCACTGCATACATGCTCTATTAACTAGTTGAATAGGATATTACAAAGTAAATTATGAGCCCCTTTGTGACAACATGTCTTTGCAACATGTACTATCGGAGGCAGGAGGTATTTTTCATGTTACAATTTAAACCAATTCTTTATTGGCTTCTGTTCAAATCTAGAAAAAGACCTAAAGACAAAATGTGTGGTGGAGATGGAGGGGAACCAGACAGTTCTGCATCCAGCTATCACTAATATGAACAACCGGTAAGATGCAAAGAGTTTCACACACTAGTTTCACACATCATGTTTACATTATCACTTTCACACATTACTTTTCAACTTGGGAAAGCCAAGTCATTTTGCAGTTTATTTTTAATTATTTTATTTTGACCTCATCGTGGGTCTCGACTTAACTTTACTTGGGACTACACTCAGGACTTGTCAGTTTTGACTTGAGACTTACTTTGGATTTGTTTGTTTTATCTGGTAAATTGCCTTTTTTTAAATTTTTGCCTGACTGGTACTAGGGTCTATACTGGAGACTTGCCATGACTGTTTGGTCTTGACTTGGGACTGGACTTTAGTTTAGTCGGTCTTACTTTGGGTATTAGCTTGTTGGTCTTGTTAGGGTACTCTGACATACAAATCAAATCAAATCAAATCAAATTTTCTTTGTATAGCCCAAAATCACAATTTACACATTATCTCACTGGGATTTGACAAACTGTACAGATGTGACATCCTCTGCCCTTAGACCCTTGAACCGGGTGAGGAAAAACTTAAAAAACCCTAAACAGGGAAAATAAGAAACCTCAGGAAGAACCACAGAGGAGGGATCCTTCTTCCTAGGACGGACAGACGTGCAATAGATGTCACTTGTACAGAAGACAAAAACATGATAATAACAGTTTACTTAGAATGTATAAAACATCCATGAGTCCCAGAGTCTGTGGATTCTATAAATCCAGATGCAGGTGTACTCTGTTGGTCCAGGAGTCATTGTACTCCATGTTGCAAGATCTGAGTGTTGCTGATGTAGTCACTGAGTCCAAGAGTATGTCGAATCTGTAAATCCAGGGATATGTGAAGCGTAGTGATCGAGAAGCAGGTGTAGTCTATTGATCCAGAAGCCATTGTGATCTGTGGATCCCCATTTGCACTTTGAAATCCAGCCTAGGATCCAAGTCACAGGATCTCCTTTCCTAATGTGGTCAGGAGGCATCAGGCAGGACCACAGCAGCAGCTCCCACCGCGACCTAGAAAAACCTGCAGGAGGATAAAGCACAACGACTCCGGGGAAGAAGTAAAGTTAGTGTAAGGATATGGACATTTAGAAGAGCAGAGAAGGAGTCTGAGTCAGAGGGGGGAGAGAAGAAAGCTCAGTGAATCATGGAGTGTTCCCCCAGCAACCTAAGCCTATAGCAGCATAACTAAGGGCTAGATAGGCCAGCCTTAACTATAAGCTTTATCAAAAAGGAAGGTTTTAAGCCTACTCTTAAAATCAGAGAGTGTGTCTGCCTCCCATACCAAGACTGGAAGATAGTTCCACAGGAAAGGAGCTTGATAGCTGAAAGCTCTGCCTCCCATTCGACTTTTGGAAATTCTTGGGATCACCAATAACCCTGCATCCTGGGAGCGTAAGGTTCTGGATGGGCGATAGGGTACTATGAGCTGTTCAAGATAAGATGGTGACAGACCATGAATAGCTTTGTAGGTGAGAAAAAGAATTTAAAATTTTTTTAACTGGGAGCCAGTGCAGAGAAGCCAGTATGGGGGAAATATGGTCTCTGATATTAGTTCTAGTCAGTACACGCGCTGCTGCATTTTGGATTAACTGAAGAGTTTTTAAAATTTTGTTAGGGCAACCCGAAAATAAAGAATTACAATAATCCAGCCTAGAAGTAACAAATGCGTGAACTAGTTTTTCTGCATCTTGTTGAGACAGGATGTGCCGGATTTTAGCAATGTTACGGAGGTGAAAGAAGGCGGTCCTTGAAATCTGTTTAACATGTGATTTAAAAGACAGCTCTTGGTCTAGGGCCCAGCAAAACGTTTAACGTTAAAAGGTTATGAAACATCCAGTTTTTAATGTCCTTAAGACATGTCTGTAGATTAGCTAACTGGTGGGTTTCATCTGGCTTCATTGATAAGTATAGTTGTGTGTCATCTGCATAACAGTGAAAATGTATGGAGTGCTTTCTAATACTTTTACCTAAAGGAAGCATATATAGAGTAAATAGCAATGGTCCAAGCACAGAACCTTGTGGGACTCCATGACTAACCTTGTCATATCTTGATGATTCATCATTAACATGAACAAAATTATATCTATCAGATAGGTATGACTTAAATTATCTTAGAGCAGATCCTTTAATGCCAATTTGGTGTTCCATCCTCTGTAGTAAGATGATCGATAGTGTCGAAAGCTGCGCTAAGATCTAATGAGACTAGTATAGAGATAAGTCCCTCATCAGATGCAGTGAAGAGGTCATTTGTAACTTTTACCAATGCCGTTTCTGTGCTGCGATGCTTTCTAAAACCTGACTGAAACTCTTCAAATAGACTATTATCCTGAAGAAAGCCACATCTTCTGGGTCTAGGGTAGGTTTTTTTAGGAGCGGTTTAATTACAGCTACTTTAAATGACTGGGGCACATAACCTGTTACAAGGGATAGATTGATAATGTTTAGTAGTGGATTTCTAATTAGGGGTAAAACCTCTTTGAGCAACCTAGTAGGTATGGGGTCTAGTATACAGGTTGATGATTTAGATGAAGATAATGTTGTCGTTAGTTCCTTAAGGTCAATTGGATGGAAGCTTTCCAAACACACATCAGGACTAATAACAGCCTCTATAATTCCTGTTGCTGAACTGGAATCTGTGGAGTGTAGGATATTTTCTCTGATAAGTCTAATTTTATTATTGAAGAAGTTCATAAAATCATTACAGGTGAGGGCTCTAGGAATGCATGGTTCAATAGAATGATGGCTCTCAGTCAGCCTGGCTACAGTGCTGAAAAGGATCCTGGGCTTATTCTTGTTTTCTTCTATCAACGCTGAATAGTAGTCTTTTCTTGCTCGGCGAAGGGCCTTCCTGTATACTTTAAGGCTATCCTGCCAGGCCATGTGTGGCTCTTCCAGTTTAGTGGAACGCCATTTCTTTTCAAGTTTATGAGTTTTCTGTTTTAACTTGCGAGTGTTAAGATTATACCACGGAGCTAGTCTCTTTACTGGTTTTGTTTTCTTTTTAACTGGGGCAATGGAATCGAGTGAAGCACGTAGAGAGCCGGCAGTGAAATCGGCAAGGTGATCAAGCTGGGAGGGGCTAAATTTAAGATATGACTCCTCTGTTATTTTGGGATATGGCACTGAAATTAATGCAGAGGGAATAATTTCTTTAAAATTTTCAACAGTGTCCTCAGATATGCATCTGCTATAATAACTAGTGACTCTTGGTTTATAGTTGATGAGCAGAAATTCAAATGTTAGAAGATAATGATCTGATAAAAGCAGATTTTGCGCAGAGACATTTAAATGCTCAATTTCAATGCCATATGTCAGAACAAGATCAAGGGTGTGATTAAAAGTGTGTGTTGATTCTTGTACACACTGACAGAAGCCGAATGAATCTAATAGTGAGAGAAATGCCGTACCAAGGCTGTCGTTTTCAATGTCTACATGGATATTAAAGTCACCTACAATAATGACTTTATCTGTTTTGAGGACCAAAGCTGAGAGAAACTCTGAAAATTCAGATAAGAATTCAGTGTAGGGTCCAGGTGCTCGATACACTATAACAAACATAATTGGAGTTTTCATGGTTGGATCGGAAATGCTAAGAATGAGATTTTCAAATGAACTAAATTTTTGTTTGGGCTTAGGGTTTATTAATAGGGCAGAATTGAAAATGGCTGCAACTCCACCACCTCTGTGTCTCTGGGAATGTGTGTGTTAATGTGACTGGGAGGAGTGGATTTATTAAGACTTACATATTCGTCTTGGCACAGCCAAGTTTCAGTAAGGCAGAATAAATCAATATTGTTATCTGATATAAGCTCATTTATTAATACACCTTTAGATGATAGGGATCTGATATTCGAGAGTCCACATTTAAGTCTCTTTACTTTGTAAACTGCCTCATTAGTGGTGTTGATTTTTATTAAGTTCCTATGTGAACTCTTATTTGATTTAGTGAATTTAGTGAATTTATGTGGACGGGGGACAGACACAGTCTCTATGGGGTTGTAGGTGGATGACTCTAAAGGAAGCGCGGAGAAGCGTGTAAAGCGGGGAGAAGCGTGTAAGACTGCAACTCTGAATTGTCAATTTGGCTGACTAATAAATCTGGCCATATTTCTAGAAATGAGAGCAGCTCCTTCCCAAGTAGGATGGATGCCGTCTCTCCTAATTAGACCAGGTCTTCCCCAGAAAGTTTGCCAATTATTAGTGAAACCCACGTCGTTTGCTGGACGCCACCTTGACAGCCAGCGGTTGAATGACGACATGCGGCTAAACATGTCGTCGCTGGTCATATGAGTAAAGTAGCTGTTATGATCAGCTTTTGTAGGATTCTGTTAATTTTTTTCAGCTTTTCTTACTAGCTTTGTACAGAGATTTGACTTTATAATATAAACATCTCAATCATTGGATGGAGAAGTCATGTGAAGTTGCCCTGAATTGTCATTGATGCATTTCTAAGACCTATGACCTAGGCATTGCTATGACCATTATGGGCACAATGAATTACTTCAACCAAATCTTATGTAATTTAATTTTTAATGGAGTTATAGAATGATTATTATTTTGCTTATTATCTGGAAGTTACTTATGAAATATGTGAGAATAAGGTAATATTCCTCGATAGCCCCGTCACCTTACTAAAAACTTGGCAGTAGTTGTCTTTACATGTTTTTAATAATGATTCTTCTCTTTTCCCT
>KV751333.1:5083295-5102140 GCA_001698575.1 Mola mola
CAATTTGCTAATTTGCTGTAATTTAAATAGTCTCCTGAGGTATGATGGCAACAAGGTGGAACTATTACTTGAATTTGAACCCAGTTCATATGTTAATGTTTTGCCCATCAAGTTCGTCCACAAAATAACTAATTATCGTATTGGAGCTCCACAAATTTAATTGCCTCAGGATTACTGGTGGACCAGCCAGTCTGGTTAGCATCTAACTCCCCGGATGAAGCTTGAAACTAACCCTCACCCCACCCATTCTCTCTCTCGCACTGCTTTCCACTCGTCATTCCCTCAACATTCCTTTCTTTACATAGGGTGTGTCTATTCCAGCGCGGTCTTGCTCAGGTAGACAAGTCAGTGTTTAAAGGAATTTGAACAAAAAGCAAGACGTAAAGATTCAGATTCAAGACTGACTTACAATTTTTGCATCCACTCAACAGAGAGATTTGTCTTTGGTTTAATATCATGATATCAAAACTCAAATCATTGCAGCGCTTCAAGGGGGGAACAGAGCATGAATTGACTGACTTAAATTGTTAATGTGCCAGTGGGCACATATTTCATTTCTCCATATTTATTATGTGTGCTGCTGTCATATCAGTTTGGTTTTCTGTCGGCCTTGCTGTTAGGTAGGCGGTGAAACAGAGCAGCAGAGGTAGATACTCCCTGTAGGATTGGGGCCCTTCTCAGGTTACCTTGCTCAGTATATAAGCCTCTTGGCAATCCCCCTCCCAACGTTAGAGAACGAATCTCTCTCTTTGTAGACAGACACAGTCTCATATTTCATAGTTATCCCATGCATTTATTTGTGTGAGTGTCTGTCCGTATGTGTCTCTTCTGTGCTGACACGCTACAGTCTTGATGAGCTTTCCCTTTGGGGCTCAATGCAAACAGGTTTTACAGGCTTGGTGGAACACAAACGACTGCAGTGGGAGAAGTGAACTGATTCTGAGCAGCAAGTATTTTTAACTGGAAAGCATCAGATTCTGTATGAAGGCCCTCTTGATCAGTTTCCCAGTAGACTGTTTTCTGTTTGTGAGCACATTTGGTGTTACAGAAAGTGTTGTTTTTTCAGGGAATCATTCACGGGCAGTTTGCACAAGGTTTCTGCTTACTCAGCTCACCTCCTGACAAGTTTAACTGAATGGCTGAATGATCCTTAGGGGTTTTTGATATGTCCTGGGAACCCTTGGTCACTGCAACCAGGATTACAGCAGTGCTCCAAAGATGCTAGAGGTTAGTAAAGCCTTGGGTCTGCTGGCCTGTAAAGCTGTAGTTTCATAGATCAAACTTTACTGGTTACTATATAACAGACCTGGAATTGTTGCTGGAATATTTATCTGCCCCTGCAGAATGATGAGTGGAACACCTAAGCCATCTTTCCTATCTGTATTACCCCCACTATGACCTTTTTATGGCATCGCGACTATCCTGATTTTGAGAACTTGTGCATACATACAGAATCTGTATTACGCTACCCTCCACCCAGAGGGGCTGTGCATTTTCAATCTGCATAAGGATGGTATGGTCTAGTTGTGTTGGCCTACATGTTGTTATTGATAGACTCCCTGACCCTCCATGCTCCTCCCACTCCTTTAGTGACTCCTTGGCGCTGCTGGGCTCTGCCAGTTATGCCAGGAATGTCTTCGCCAGCCCAGAGTGAACTTAATGTTGCTCTTTCGTGGAACAGCCAAGTCTCACATAGTTTCATTATAGCTCCCCATGAGTGTGTCCATGACTAAATTTGCAGACTTTATCGTTATTTCTGCCTGATTGAAGACTGAAGTTAAGTATGGCACTAAACTTTAAGAGAGCTTCCATGGATGGCTGCATTTAGGTATGAGTGATTTTTTTTTTTAATGTTTCTTTATAATTTTTCAATTTCAAAAACAAACAAAAAAATACAATACATCAAACACAAAAACTGACAGTCTGCTACTTCGTGAAAACAAAGGGTAAAAAGGTAGATAAATGTGAAGGTCCATGTCAAGCCACACAGTGTATAGGTTACAGGTTGCATGTACAGTACAGTAGC
This sequence comes from Mola mola, assembly GCA_001698575.1. Lineage (NCBI taxonomy): Eukaryota > Metazoa > Chordata > Actinopteri > Tetraodontiformes > Molidae > Mola > Mola mola. Next base: position 5,085,322 of record KV751333.1, read on the forward strand.
ACAGAGTAGAGAGCTGGGGTTGAATCCAAATGACCAACGCCCGATAGGGTCAAGATGATTAAAATGCAGGTCAGTCAACAGTGCTACGTTGCATCCGCCCTTTAATGTACTCAATGAAGGGCCCCCAAAACTTTAAGAATTTAGCATGTGCATTAGACATGGTGTACAGAACTTCCTCAAGATTTGCTATAACCATACAGAACATTTGAGCTTGCTGCAATGCAGGGGGAAAGGTCAAAGAAAAGTCAGAATAGCCCGGTATCACCAGGACGCCATCAGGTTCCAACTGTCTGTTGTATATATCGCTATACAAACAAAATATATTAATCCAGAACTTCCTGAGCTTGGGACAATGTCTGAAGAGATGAGCCAGAATGCCAACATCTGTCTCACACCTAGGAGAGACCAAGGGGAAGATCTTATTAAATTTTGGTCTGGAAAAATGCAATCGATGAATGACTTTAAATTGGATGAGCTGGTGTCTAGTGTTGATAGAGCAAATTCTAATCCTCTTTAATCCCTCCTCCCATAACTCATCTGAAATATCTTCACCCATGTCTTCAATCCATTTCTCCTTCAGGTGCAGAGAAGGGGCCACCGTAGAAAAAAGATCAGCAAATTGTGAAATTAAATGTATAGAAGTAGGAGATTTAGTCATAATTTAGTAAAAATTGTGTTGCTCCGGTATATTTTCAAATTGTGGTAGTGTGTAACGCACAAAGTTTCTGATTTGTAAATATCGGAAAAAGTGACCGGGAGGAAGGTTAAATTTTGCCTTTAAGCAAAGGAAGCAAAATTGTTATTAATGTAAATGTCCTTAATAGTGGTCAGGCCCTTGTCCGACCAGTGTAAAAAATCGGGATCCCATGGCTTAAAGCGGGGATTTTGATTAAGAAGCATAGATAGAGAATTCTGGAAGGTTCAGCACCAGCTTGATTTGATTTGATTTAAAATCTTAAATGAATTCCATAGAATGAAGTTACCCTTCAACTGTCTGTTATTTACACATGATTGAACAAATAAAAGGGAAGTTAAGGAGACTCCAGTATGCGCTACTGCAGCACACAACTTAATTAGAGGCCAACTGGGGCAGAGAGCACCCACCTGCCCAGTCACAGAAGGAGTATGGTTCCAATAGACCCACGTCCTCGCATTGCAGGCCCAATAATAATGCCGAAAGACAGGAAGGCCCAGTCCACCCTCAGCTGGAGACCTCTGCAAATGTGCCTTAGAAATACGGGGCGGTTTTTAAGACCAAATAAAGGGCATAACGATGGAATCTATTGTTTTGAGGAAGGAGGCAGTAAGAAATATTGAAATATTTTGGAAAAGATAAAGAAACTTTGGAAGAAATACCATCTTGATAATATTAAAACACCCACTCAAAGACATAGGTAGGTGCTTTCATTTACTTATCATCTCCCTGAATCCGTCAATCATGTCCAAATAAATTAGTTTAAAGAGAAGCTTTGGATTCCTGGGAACTTTGATACCTAAATACACAAAATGATCAATAGAGATTTTTAACGGTAAGTTATCTAGAAAACCAGAGTCAAGTCCATCAGCCAAGGGCATCAATAGACTTTTCTGCCAGTTAAGGGCAAACCCAGAAAGTTGTCCAAACCTGCTTATAAGGTCAAGAAGAGGGTAGAAGGATGTCCTCACATCAGACAAAGTCATAACCACATCATCCGCATACAGACCAATGGTGGATTTAGATCTGCCGTGTTGTATGCCAGCTATTAAAGGATTAGCTGTAATGGAGATGGCCAGGGGTTCAAGGGCCCGGGCGAAAAGCATAGGAAAGAGACGACATCCCTGTCTGGTCCCGTGGTGAAGCAGGAAAGGGCAAACCTGTTAGTCAGAACACCATATTTAGGGGATGTATACAGCATTTTCAACAGAGTCATAAATTTGTTACCGAAATCAAATTTTTTAAGAGTTGCAAACATATATTTTCATTCAATTTGATCAAACGCCTGTTGGGCGTCCAACAAAATCACTGCAGAACGGGCCGATTTGGTTGAGTATATAATGTTCAATAAGCGTCGAGTGTTGGAGAAAGAAAATCTATTTGTTGGGAGGAACCCTGTTTGGTCGGGATGAACTAGTGCACAAATGTGCTTATTTAGCCTATTAGTCATTATTTTTGCAATAACTTTCTGATCGCTGTTCAGTAGGCTTAGAGGACTATATGATATAACATTGGTCTCGTCCCTATCCCTCTTCAGGAGAAGGCAAATTTGTGTGTCGTACAAAGTCTTGGGAAAGGTAACGTCTTTCACAGAGCAATTACCATACGGAGCAAAAGGGGTGCAACTAAGTCTATACGGGCTTTGTAGAATTTTATTCTGAATCCATCGGGACCACATGCTTTACCATTGGGATTAGAACATATTGCAACTTTAATTTTTCAAGGGTGAAATCAGCTTCCATCGCTAAGGACCGGGATGTCAAATGAGTTCAGTAAACCATCAATGTCCAAATCAGTGGCATTAGATTTAGAGTTGTAAAATTGAGAATAGAAACTAAAAAACCTGTCATTTATCAATTTAGGATTGGTTATCAGATGACCTGAGGAGGAAGAGATTTTCTGCATTGCCCTGTCCACTTGAACACCTTTTAACTGCCTAGCCAGCAGTTTATCAGGTTTATCACCAAGCTCAAAACATTTCCGTTTTATCTTACAGATGTAGTTGCCAACCTGCTCCTTGTGAAAATGATCAATTTCAGAATTAGAATTACGATAGGATTCCTCTAAGATAGACATCTGCACTTCAATTTCTGCTAAATGTTTCAACTTAGCTTTTTTACTAAATGATTGGTACAAGATAATGTTGCCCCGCAAAACAGCCTTGAAGGACTCCCAGAGAGTTGAATCTGAAACTGCACCATTATCATTAATAAGCAGGAAATTCGCAATCTTCGCCGATATGTAGTCACAGAAACTCCCCTCTGAGTTTAACTATGGGTTAAATGTCCAATTGTATTGACACGTTGTGAGATTAAAGTTAATTTGAATTGAGAGCGGAGCATGGTCCGATATTAAAATACTTTGATACGATGAACTAATTGTATTTGGGATTAATTCGGGATTTGAGTCGACTGAAAAATGATAAATTCTAGAGAAACTGTGATGACCTGGAGAAAAAAAAAGAGTATTGTCTCTCGTGTGGGTGCTGAAGTCTCCAAATGTCAACCAAGTGTAGCAATTTCAGAAGATTAAGTACCGGAACAGAATTTAATTTTGGGGCTTCCTTAGTTGAAGACCTGTCTAATAGTGAATTGATATAGCAACTAAAGTCCCCACCAATAATTTTATTGCAATCATTATGGTCAGCAACAAGATTAAGGACCTTACAATAAAAATCTGGGCAGTCAAAATTAGGGGCGTAGATATTTAAAAGAGCAACTGGGATTGAGTTAATTGAAGCATTAACAAGTACATACGTCCCACCTGTGTCAGCAGTCATAGCTTTGAATAGAAATGGAACAGTTTTGCGAATAAGAATGGCAACCCCCCTCGCCCTGGAAGAGAATGTGGACTGGTACACCTGTGACACCCATATGATCTCAAGCGCCTCTGTTCTGTTAGCCAAATGTGGGTTTCCTGTAGAAAGATAATATCAGATGACAAAGACATGAGGTGTGTAAATACCTTCCCCCTCTTAAGGGCCTTACCCAGACCTCTACAGTTCCAAGAGACAAAAGTGATCGGGATCATTCCCGACATACTTTGGTTCCTATCCTGCAATAAAAGTAAGGGTCAACAAAAAGTAAAGGCTGACATGTGACTTATGTAGAATTGGCAGAACAAAGACAAACAAAAAAACACAAACCCTAGAACACAACCTAAAACACCAACAAAGGAACTTAGAGGCAAATCCCTATTGCTGCAGAGGAAGCTGCTGGGTAAGGGAACCTACGAGGACTGAATAGAGCTAACCTATCCGATACCAACAGCCCCGTGCTTCTCCAAATAGAAACTAAGTTAAAGATAGGGGATGACACCTCCGCCGTGTAGTCAGGGAATATGAACACCCTCCCTTTGTTGTAGTGCAGCTTTGCCTTGTCGCGGCTGAGCTGAAAGATGGTTCTCACGTCACTTTCGTTATGGACTTTGGCTATCAGGACTAGAGGACGCTCAATAGCCTGTGGCTTGGGTCTCAGGCTGCAGTGGGCTTGGTCTATCTTGACGGGCTTGGTGAAAGTATCTCGACCCAACAGCTTTGGGATCAGCTGAGAGACAAATTCAGTTGTGGGGCCAGCTTCCTCACCCTCTTTAATACACACAATCCTGACGTTAAGCCGTCGACAACGCCCTTCTAGATCATTCAGTTTAGCCCTTAGGGCACCATTAGCCTCTTGTAGTCCTTGGCACATAACTTCCAGTGCCATAATACGAGTGTCGGCAGCGGTGAGTGCTTGATCTGTTTTTCCAGGCGTTTTTTAGTTTCCTGGTGCTCTTTCTGAAGAGCGGACAGGCATGCATCAATTGTGTCAGGGCTTCCCTCCATTAATTTCTTCAAATCGTCCACAAGTTACGCCACATTGGCTCCCTGTTTAGCAATAGCCGCTAATATAGCCTGGTTGCTAACATCGGGAGCGCTGATGAAGCAGTTTTTTTTTCTTTCTTCCTTTCCCGGCATGGCATAAAGATATGCCCGACAGATCAAGTTTTAAAGTTACAATCACAACTCTGTAACTGATGATTCTGTCCTATATCCTTTCCACTCCATTTTTGGTCTCCACCAACTCCTGAAGGCCATAAATGTGCCATAAATTGATTTGGTAAGAATATAAACATTTAGGTTCAGCCTGCGTCTCATGAACATTAAACTTCCTGAAGGTCACAGACCCCCATTTAATTTGCAATGAGCCAAAGAGGTTTAGTCACCTTGACAGATATTTAATCTTCAATAAGATTAAAACACCTTTGACACTGTGTCCTTGAAACTCTAACTTCCTACTCTGCTGACTTTGACCTGGAGCCATTTCAGATTTTCAGTACTTGTTAGCTTTTTTGTTTTTGCACTGCGGGGTTTTTTGTTGTATTGTAGCTATCTGAACTTTCACAGAACCAGAACCTGAACACATCACAGTTTTGACATGTTACTTAATGTAATGTGTTACTACTCATCCAGAGAGACATACAGTGTCTGCACAGGCTGGATCAGTGTTAAAGAACAGAAAAGTGATAAATATGCCCAAATAAAAGATTGGGACTCTGCTTTGTTTGGCCAGATTCTTGATATTACACACAACCCTATGTATGACTGAGTTCCAAGCCTTTCCAATTAGAATTGTCTGTTTACACATCAGGCATAGGGACCAGTTACTAGTCAATGATTCAACCAGTTTAACTCCTTTAAGTTTGCTTCATTTATTTATTTAGACAATGATGCCTCGAACCCTGAAAGATTAATATTTTACAAGTCATGGCTCATAGGGTCTTGTTTATATCTCTGTTGCATCACCTCCTCTTTTTACATCACTCTGCTTTTATTTTGAAAGAGGAATGTTTTCCCATTCTTGCTTGTTGTAGGATATTTAGCTCTTCAAGAGTCTCCTTTGTCATGCTTTTTCATAATTGAATTCATAATTTCCAAACATTTTAACTGGGTGAAGTTGGGACTGCAGGCAGGCCATTTTAGCACCTGGACTGTTATTACAGAGCCATGCTATTGTGATACACGCAGTATGGTGTTTGACATTGCCGAACTAAGTGAAGCCTTCCCTTAAAAAGATGTCTACTTGGCAGCATATGTTGCTCTAAAATCTGTATATATCGTTCACCTTTAATGATGCCTTTACAAATATGCAGGTTACCCATGCCATATGTGTTAATGTAACACAATACCCTTATGGATGCAGGCTTTGGTGCTGATTTAAATTAAAAAAAAAAAAAAAAGGTGGATGGTTCTCCTCTATTAGCCCAGATGACACAGCATCCATGATTTCATCTCTGTCTGACAGAGAATATCCTGGACTCTCTGTTTAATACACTTCCCATATCCCAGTATTCTGCATCTTGTTAAGTAAGGCACATCATTATAGACTATATGGACATGGTAGCACCCTGTAGTAATATTACTAGTCATATACATTGCACTCATTACTGTTATTAATCTATAATCTCATTCTTTCAGTCATTACCAAAAACTCATGACCATAGATGAGAGTTGGAACTTAGATCGACCGGTAAATTGAGACCTTCGCCTTCTGGCTCAGCTCTCTTCATCACAGTGGACTGCTTTAGCGTCCACATTACTTCTGACACCACCTTAATTTGGCTGTCAATCTCCCGCTCCACTTTCCCCTCACTCGTGAACAAGACCCTGAGATACTTGAACTCCTCCACTTAGGGCAGCAACTCTTCCCCGACCCGGAGTGGGCAATCCACCCTTTTCCGGCTGAGAACCATGGCTTCAGATTTTACAGGTGCTGATCCTCATCCCCACAGCTTCACACTTCAATACAAACCGTTCAAGCGTGAGCTGGAGGTCATTGTTCGATGAGGCCAACAGGACCATGTCATCTCCGAAAAGCAGAGACGGAATGAGCCCGCCGAACTTGAGTCCTTCTGTCGCTTAGCTGCTCCTAGAAATTCTGTCCATAAAAATTATGAACAGAATCGGTGACAAAGGGCAACCCTGGTGGAGACCAACCCTAACTGGGAACAAGTCTGACTTACTACCGTAACAACGGGCCATCTACCCCATTCTCCTGGAGCACCCCCCACAGGACACCTCGTAAGCTTTCTCCAGATGAACAAAATACATGTAGACTGGTTGGGCAAACTCCCAACTGGAGGGGTCAGCCAGGACGAAAACCGCACTATTCGTCTTGTATCCAAGATTCGACTAACAACGGGACTCTCCTCTCCAACACCCTGGAGTAGACCTTCCCAGGGAAGCTGAGGATTGTGAGCCCCCTGTAGTTGGAACACACCCTCTGGTCCCCCTTCTTGAAAAGGGGAACCACTACCCCTGTCTGCAACTCCAAAGGCACTGTCCCCAATGTTGCAGAGGCTTGTCAGCCAGGACAGCCCTACAGCATCCAGAGTCTTTAAGAACTTGGGGCAAATCTCATCTGCCCCTGGAGCACCACCGCTGGGGAGTTGTTAAACAGCTGTGGTGTTGGACCCACTATAGTATGGACCCATGTCTCCCTTTCAGGCTGAGCCTGACCGGACCCCACGTGTAAAAGCCCAGCCACCAGGCGCCCACCTCCTGACCCCTTTCCCTTTCATTCGGGCACCCAAATCCCTCCACCACGGTAAGGTGGCCGAGGCCTGGCTCCAGGGCAGGGTCCTGGTACCCCTCCAGGCAGGGTGCACAAGTCCTTGGTATACATCATCAGAGGACTCTTTTTGAACTGCACTTTGTCTGGCCCCTCACCTAGGACCAATTTGCCTTAGGTTATACAACCAGGGGCAAACGACCCCCGACAACATAGCTCCTAGGATCATTCGGGCACCCAAATCCCTCCACCACGGTAAGGTGGCCGTTCATGGAGGGACTATCTATCTCTCTATCTATTTACACAATGAATTTTGACTCATCAGACTACAGGAGAGTTTTCCACTTCACTTCAGTCCATCTTAAATGATCTTGGACCAAGAGATGCAAAGACAAGAACATAAATTTTAAACTGTTGTACTATTTCCCAGCATGGTCTTTCACAGAGACTCAGCCTCTCTGGTTGTTTTTTTTCTACCCAGTCATGTTACAAACCTGTTACCAGTGAACCTCATTAATCATGAGATGTTCAGCTGCTGTGTTTTTTAGAATTTCTCTTTTCCAGTCTTTTGCTTCCACTGTCCTAACATGTTGGAAAATGTTGCCCACATCAAATTCTTGACGAGGGTATTATTTTTAGTGTCAGTTTTCAGTATTTTGTCTTCGTGTTATTATAAATGCGGCTTCAGTTTTGTACATTCTGACATTCTATTTATATTTATATTTTATGCAGTCTCTCACCTTTCTGGGAAACATAATTACATATGATTCTTCAGTGTAGACATTGTCATGCATTTTTTGTTATAGAAATGTTTTTCTTATTCTTATCTGAGACCCATGTTAACATCAAATGAAAATAGCATGTGACCCTCAAAGGTTGGGAGCCACAGATCTGCAGGTTAGAGAAGAAGTCAAGTGACCAAAAGTCAAACACTGGGAAAATGTTGCTGGGAAAAAAATGAAGTACTAACACATACCTCACTGTAAAAGCCATTATGTGAGCAGCCTCCCTGTGTGGAAGTGTGTAATCTGTGTGTAAGTGGAGTTAGAGGTTATTGTGAACCAGCTGACTTTAAACAAATATTAAGAAACCGTTTTTCCCACAAATGTCACTTTTCACAATTTTCCCCTCATGCTGTTTTCCATTGTGTGTAAATTCACAGGCTTGTGATAAGAGATTTATAATAGCCCTTTGCTTGGCTGATAAATTCATGTTTATTTGAATGCCAGTCATTCACTGATGTTTTTGTTTCTTCTCTCTGTTGCCCTCAGGAGTCAGCCAAAGGTGAGTATTAAATTATAGTAAAATATGTTTTACATTTAAGTTACACAGTGCTCTGTCGCAGTGCACAAGCTCACTCTCTAACCATGATATGATTTGATTTTCAGTGTGTCTAGTATCCATGCATGAGTTGTCCTATATTGCATTCTGTGTGTTCTCTCCAGGTGTTTGCCTATGACTACTGCTTCTGGTCAATGGATGAATCTCAGAAGGAGAAGTTTGCAGGTTGGTACTTCACCATTGTGTTGCTCTGTTGGTTTTTCTTGCATTCTGTTTTTAGCACAGAGTAACTTTCCACTCACTGACTCATTTCTTAAACGTATCTCCTGACAGAAGAGGTATGTTTCCTGATAATCTGAGCTATTTATGGAGTCAAAGGAAGGTGGTGCGAGATAAAGAGTTGCATATTGTTGCTACCGGATTTGCTTTGTGGTCCATTGTATTGTAAATGGATAGAATAGACAATATGAGGTGTATAAATGGTTCAGCCATCTGTGTCAGAAGTATTGAATCCGAACAAAATGCTCATCATGTCTGTTCTGGGCTGTGTCTTATATTGCAGAGAAAGAGAGAGAACAGTCAGTCATGTCTGTACATGAAGAGCCCCAGAAAGGTGCTGTTGTCTACTGTTGTCTTTGCAGACCTCAGCATGTTTAAGTGTGTTTCTGGTGTTTTCATAGGTCAGGATGTCGTGTTCCAGTGCCTTGGAGAGAGTCTTCTGGACAATGCCTTCATGGGCTACAATGCTTGCATCTTTGCTTATGGACAGACAGGTGAGTTTAAAAAATTAAATCATGCCCCCTTGGTAATAACAGAAAAATGTAATATAATGTTGGTGTTGTAATTTGTTGTAATTGGGGAATATTAACTATTAACTTTCCCAAGCTTTTTTTACACTGCATTTTAGTGCTCTGTGTTTTTCATTTAAAATTTAACATTCTGTGTAACCAGTTTATTACTTACACGTACTGTAGCTAAATATAATTCAGGTTGATGCAAAATATCTGTGCCAATACATACATGAAAACATGTCCATCCCTTCAATAAATTCCACCTTTTTAAGATTTCTATTCACACAATAGTTAACATGTAGATATAAAGACCAATCCTAGACACAGACTGACAAAACACATTGAGAATGGAGGAATTACTGGTAGACACCAACAGCAGTTGAAGTCAAAAAGACTTCTATGATGGTGACTACCAAGGACTTGTCCACCCTTCCCGGACAACTCCGCAGCGGCAGCACCCCGGGGGTGGATGAGATTCGCCGTCAGCTCCTCAAGGCTCTGGATATTGTAGGGCTGTTTTGGTTGACACGCCTCTGCAACATTGCGCTGACATCAGGGACAGTGCCTTTGGAATGGCAGACAGGGGTGGTTGTTACCCTTTTCAAGAAGGGGGACTAGAGGGTTTGTTCCAACTCTCGGTGGCTCACAGGTAGTTGGAACACACCACCTAATTTTTGGAACACCAACTGTTCATAATTTTTATGGACAGAATTTCTAGGGGCAGCCAAGCAGTGGAGAGAATCAAGTTCATTGGCTTCCGTATTCCGTCTCTGCTGTTTGCGGATGACGTCTTCCTGTTGGCATCATCGAACCGTTACCTCCAGCTCGCACTGAGACGCTTTGCAGCAGAGTGTGAAGTGTCAGGAATGAGGATCAGCAGCTCTAAAAGGAAGCTGGAAAAGGGTCGATTGCCCACTCCGGGTCGGGGAATAGTTGCCTCCCCAAGTGGAGGAGTTCAAGTATCTTGGGGTATTGTTCACCTCCGGGAGGTCGGAGTTGAGCCACTGTTCTCCACGTTGAGAGGAGCCAGTTGAGATGGTTCGGGCATTTGGTCAGGATGCCTCCTGGACGTTTACTGGGGGAGGTGTTTCGGGCATGCCCATATGGGAGGAGAACCTGGGGCAGACCAGAGACATGCTGGAGTATTTATATCTCTTGGATGGCTTGGGAACGTCTTGGTGTCCTCCTGGAGGAGCTGATGGAAGTGGCCGGGGAGAGGAACGTCTGGATCTCCCGAACCTGGATAAGCGGCAGAAAACCAAACCAACAGCAGTTCACACAAGGCCGTTTTGTCCAAGCCAGTTCCAATGCCTGTTTGATGCAATGCCTATGTTAGTACCCATTCTTGGTATGTCAGAAACTTTAGAACAGGTTATCGGCCTGAAGAAGTATTGGTGGTCTAAAATAAAGAACCACCTTAATTCAGGGACTAGTGGTGTCATTATCATGACCACACACTGAATAAAACTGTTATTACCTTAGTTGTTCTAATGATGCTAATTGCTGATGTACTCTATATAGTGATGTAATACGTATGCAGTGCAATGGTTCTTATGCCTGTGGAAAAGCAAACTGGTTCCTAGAAGGTTTACGTATTGCCCCCATCTAAACCATCATTAAGTTGAGCCCATTCCAGAGTCACTGGACTCACTGGGCTTGCTGACTGTAACTTTTCAGTAGGACTAAGCTATCAGGACATGCTAAACCTGAGCGTCTCTTGGTGCAACAGGTAAAAATCCCATGCAAAGGTACTGTTAGAACCTAATACAAGATAAATTGCTTTATGAAAGGCAGGAGCGCGGAACAGGTCAACAAAGTGTGTTGTTAGCATCTTATTCAAGGTGTAAATCTGTGGGGACCTTCTTTTCCAAAAACAAAACCTTTCCTGTTCAGCTCAGTTGGATAATATTCTTATAAAATTATCTATTTAAATAAATTTCAGTAGTTATTGGTTCTCACTGTAGCGCAAGAGAATTTAGCATGTAATCTTGCTAACAAAAGTCCCAGACTCAGCAGCTTAATTACAGGGCAAAGTTTGGGATTCTGACTGCAGGCAACAATTAACCAAATGAATGCGCCAGTAATCCTGACTATGTATGATCACCTTATCACATTTTGTCAGACCATTATTAGTTTAAAATGAACTCCCTTTTCTCTTCACATATCCATTTTACATCACTACCTGAGCTATAAGTGGTAGAAATTATTCAGATATTTCCCCGCTGTTGTTAAAATTTGACTGTCTAAGCATGAGCAGTCTGTCATTGACATTAACCTATGTTCTGCCTGTATTCACTAACAAACCACGCTGCTGTTCACTTGGTCACCCAAACAGTGATTCTCATCACGTTTTAGACTAAAATGTATGCCCTAACGAACGGTTTAACTGCTGTTTTAATTGAAGGTGTCTGTTAACTCCTCTATATCTCTGCCTCTCAGATACCTGGATTTCCATTTCATTCCAGAATGTTCTTTTATCCTTATTACATCTCTAGAAACTCACATTTATAAGCACAAATACAGCAGAATCCAGAGCAGTGCTCTCCACTTGTGTATTAGAGTAATGTATAATTCAGTTAGCTCTTGGGCTCTTTATTACTGAAATGTGTCATATTTTTACAGAGTAGCATGCGCATAAAAAGGACACTTCGTCTAAATTTTGCTGTTGGTTGATTGACCTTAAAGACTTCGTGGTCAGTCTGCTTGATATTTTTTCTAAACTGTACCTTCCAGGATCTGGCAAGTCGTACACCATGATGGGCTCAGCAGAGCAGCCTGGTCTGATCCCTCGGCTCTGCAGCTCCCTGTTCAACAGGACTGTGCAGGAGGCCCAGGAGGGGGAGAGCTTCACTGTGGAGGTCTCCTACATGGAGATTTACAACGAGAAGGTCCGAGACCTGCTTGACCCCAAAGGGTGAGGAGCTTTTTGGTCTAGTTGACTTTGAAACAGGGAGTCACAGACAGGATAAATGAAAATATCGGTATGTTTGTCTTTGAAGGACACAGGATTAATAGTGTCTCTTCCTCTCTGTAGGAGCCGACAAGCCCTGAGAGTGAGAGAGCACAATGTCTTTGGGCCATATGTTGACGGCCTGTCGCGCCTGGCCGTCGCCAGCTACAAGGTAAAAAAAAACTCATTAACCGTCTTTGATTCCTACTGTTTTGCTTTCATCAAATGCTGCCAAGGTAAACAAGTTATTTACAGGTTTACAGTTACAAGGTGTGTGTTTTGGTTTGTGGCCTCTCTGACAGGACATCGAGTCCCTGATGTCCGAGGGAAATAAGTCACGTACTGTGGCAGCAACAAACATGAATGAAGAAAGCAGCAGATCCCATGCCGTGTTCAACATTATCCTCACACACAAGCTCATGGACCTGCAGTCTGGGGTAAGACACTATCGCACACATACACACTCACTGAGCATCCACAGGATCATAACTAGAGTTTGAATATGCTTTTGTCTGGATTCAGTTGTATAACGATACTTCTGTATAGCTGTGTTGACAAGTGGTGTATACTGTAACATGTACAGCAAATGTTTTATAAAGTAAATTGCTCCATTTAACTGCCCCTGCTCTCTCACTTTGGCAAACCGTGGCTGTTTTTCCAGTTATTATGTTGCAGCGTCGTCATCTGTGCTACCATAAAAAATATATAGAAATATTGTGAGTCTGGAAAGAAAATTGATTTTAGGATAACAATATTTAGACAAATGTATTATTTTCTTACATTAGACGCCTTGTAGTGTTGACATACCTATAAAGATGACAATGTAATTTATTATTGATGATTTTTTATAAAAAGTTTAATTAAATAGCAGAAATCTGATCTTTTTGTAATTATGCTGGCTGCAGTGCCCATGCAACGCTAAACCCATTTATTCACAATTAGCTTCTGTCTATTGTCGTGTGTCTATTTTAGACGTGTGGAGAGAAGGTAAGCAAGCTTAGTCTGGTGGATCTGGCCGGCAGCGAGCGGGCAGCAAAGACCGGAGCGGCGGGGGAACGACTGAAAGAAGGGAGCAACATCAATAAGTGAGTCCAAAGGACTTAAATCAGGAGTGTGACCTGTCTAACTATCAGTCACTAAATTAACATGCACACAGCGTTCTGGTTTTCTGTAGAAAGACAATACTATGACAAACTTGTTTACAGTTGTTGTTTACATAACAACAAATGAAAAATAATGGTTTACTAATATCTGTCCAGAAATGTGGGCTTTTCTTCTGTGCCTGCATCTCTGCCTCAGCTTTGCAAGCTGTTTGTTTACAGTGCATTAAAGGGTGTTATTTACCCTAAATCCCTAAGCTTGACTGAAATCTTATCTGCCGTTTTTTGATGACATTGCTTTGATGATTTCCTTCTTTCTTTTTAAAAAAAAAAAAAATTTTTTTGTCGTTTTGTAACACCCTGTCCCATAACTTCCTCCTCCCTCCCATCCCCTCCCCTCCCCTCTCTGTGCCCATTTCTGCCCCTTTCTACAGGTCTCTTAGCACTCTGGGTTTAGTCATCTCAGCGCTAGCTGACCAGGGAGCTGGGAGGAACAAGAGCAAGTTTGTTCCCTACAGAGACTCTGTGCTCACCTGGCTGCTGAAGGTGCACACAAGACAAAAGCAAACTTTGTTAATGCAGCTTCCAGTAGAGAAAAACACATGATTCTCTTGCAGCAGTTCTTTTTGCACTGTGCACCCAATAAAAGATTAATTTATTAAATCTAAAGAAAATGGGCTTAAACCTTATGAAAACAAGTCACCTGCGGTTGGCCTTTATTTGCATGATCCTCTTTAAATCAATGTAGAATAAAACCTTCAAGATCGAGAACATTCTCTTTTTTTTTTGCACCAGAAAGCTAAAGATTAGTTCATCCCGCCATTGTCCACTTCAGTTAATGTCAATGTCAATATGTCAGGTTACGTCCAGTGAAATATGCAGAGCCAGGGGGTTATCACAGATCATTATTTGTGTGATTATTTGCATCTCATAAAATACAAACCATAAAATCTAGATCATGTTTTTTTCCTTTTTGTAACTATCTAAATATCCAATTTTATGAAACAAATAAGTTTAGAAGCATTTAATCAATGACTGGTGCAGGACTTTAAAAGGGTAAAGTCTCTGATGTGCTTTTTCATTAGTTTAAATGCTCTGTTTATCAGATTTATTAGTTTTGACCTGTTGGTAATAAGGCTCCTTTTGCTGTTTTTTTTAGATTTTAGTTTGGGCTTTTTAAATTTGTGTTTATTGGGCAGCATGTAGCTTTGCATAAACCTTTACCACATTAACCAGAGCATGATCATAAATCAGTCACTCTTCATAATTCTTAAGAGACTTTATTCATTTTGGACATTTTCATTGTTTGGGATCGTCACAGAGCTGTGTTTTCTACCCCCAGGACAGCCTTGGCGGGAACAGCCGCACGGCCATGGTCGCCACCATCAGCCCCGCGGCTGACAACTACGATGAGACCCTGTCCACCCTGCGTTACGCCAACCGAGCAAAGAACATTGTCAACCACGCCGTCGTCAATGAAGACCCCAATGCAAGGATCATCCGCGAGCTCCGGGAGGAGGTGGAGAAGCTGAGGGAGCAACTCACAGAGGCCGAGGTTCACTTTACTGCAGCCCACACAGGTGTTTGTGAACAACGTGCAGCAATATCTGCAGATGGTTACTCTTCTTCTGCTGCTTCTGTTACTCTCAGTCTATGAAGGCCCCCGAGCTGAAGGACCGACTGGAGGAGTCTGAGAAGCTGATCCAAGAAATGACAGTCACCTGGGAGGACAAACTCAGGAAGACTGAGGCTATTGCACAGGTGACACACACAAACACACTCTACATCACTTAAACTGGTAGAGACAAAAACAATTCTTATTCTTGTTAAACAAAGGAGAAATTAAAATATGAGCCAGTGTCAGTTGCTTTTCCTTTCACGTTTTTGTCATTGAGCAGCTAAATGTCAAACAAATCAGAATACTAAATACTCAGTGTGTGTCCTTTAGGAGCGTCAGAGGCAGCTGGAAAGTCTGGGCATTTCCCTGCAGTCATCTGGAATCCGAGTGGTGGACGACAAGTGTTTCTTGGTAAACCTCAACGCTGACCCTGCCCTCAATGAGCTGCTCGTCTACTACCTGAAGGTACCGGACGCACGCAGTACAGTGCTGTTTGCTGCTTTGTCGTGTCCTGCAGAAGCGTAAATCTCTTCTCCTCTGTGTGCAGGAACACACTCGGGTGGGCTCAGCCAAGTCACAGGACATCCAGCTGTGCGGGATGGCCATCCAGGACGAGCACTGCGTCATCAATGTCACAGAGAGCAGTGGCGTGGTGCTCAGTCCTCACCGCAATGCTCGGTGCGTGCGTTGACGAAAGCATGAGCCGTGATTCACTGATTGTTGTCACTTCTCAGAGGACTTCTCGGGTGCACTGCTCATATTTCTGCTTAATGTTTCATCTGCACTGAGAAATTCTGATTAAAAACAGATGGCGACATGTTAAAATCAGATGCCTCTGTATAATGTAATGCGAGAGGAACGGATATTTGTTTATAGGTATTTTTTAAATTTGTCATTGTGTCAAATTCCGAAAAGGAAAACTTCATGGTGGAGTGCAGAGTATGTGATAAGATGTGGGAGAAGATGCTTTGTAATCTGGTGGTATGATGGTGGATACTGCCTTTATATTTTATGTTAGTTTGGCTACTGAGCTAAATCTTGCTGTCGGCTTTTTATTAAGATAACATTATAAGGAAATATTCATAACTTTAGCTCAACAAAATCACAATCACTGTACCAATCCACCAAAGCTTGTAGTTATAGTGTTTAGGCTGACCTCAAGTAAGTCTGAAGTGTTTTACACATCTCACACAACATATTCACTCTCACTTTAACCTCTGTCTGCAGTGGCTCCATGCAGGCTCATACCATATATCATTTAGTCTCTCGGGCCTAACTGTGATCTGAAGGGTTCTTTATTTGTGTAAACATAAGTTTAAAATCCAGTATAACAATACTGACCAATAGATGTAGCAATATTTTTCGGCCTGGTGGACTCAGCCATGTTGCTTGTGTCTCCCACAGGCTCTCCTTTAATTATTAACACAACACAAGATCTCGAGCTGCAGGAGTTCTTAATGGGCAAGAAGAGAAACTTGATTTACTAAACTTATATTCAGTGCTAAAGATGTAACAAACAGGTTTTAAGTTACAGCAGTGTACACATCCTGTTGCTGTCACCTGTGATCCCCTCTCTTGTCTCAGTGGTTCTTTCACTTCTGACTGCAGAACTTGTGTAAACGGTGCTGCAGTCACCAGTCCAGTCCAGCTTCATCACGGTGACCGAATCCTGTGGGGAAACAACCACTTCTTCAGGTCTGTTTCGCTGCTGGAGTGCTGACTTTGAACTTACTAACATCTTTCACAAACTAATCGTCATGTTTCTTTACTTTTTGCACATACTTATTTCATTCAAAAACACAGGATCAGCCTGCCGAGGCATATGGTCCATGCAGGG
>KV751333.1:5102242-5114939 GCA_001698575.1 Mola mola
GTGCTTGAGCACCGATCGGCTGGAGGTGGACTTTGATGCATCCAGCGACGTGTCGAGTGAGCTGAGCTTCAGCTACGAGTTCGCCCAGGCTGAAGTCATGATGAAAGGGATGGGCAACAATGGTGAGTCAGACTGAAAACAACCAATCATGAGCGTGGCCTTGAATAACCACCTTGTTTCTCAAGAAACAAGGTGGTTATTTATTTACTCGCTATGGTACGGAGTAGAACGTAGTTATAGGTTGTAAGTTAAATTCAGCATTTTTATTGTATTTATTGTGGCACTGTAAAATTCTGAAAAAGGCATCTACAGCTATGACAATATGTACATAAAATCTCTTTTAGTATTTTAGACTTAAAGTTACTATTTACATGTATTTTAGGCAGATTTTGCAGCAGCCGAGACACTGTAACTCACGGAAACGTCCGAATAGGCACAACGCCAGAACTTAAGAAAACTCCTTTTTTGACAACACGTGCAATCACAACACACCCAAATAGAGAAAGGCTCCTCTTGTAGCAAAGATGAAAATGGATTCGGGTGTTTTTAGGTGTGACTAAAAAATTATGGACTTAAATTTAAGGCTCTTTCTTTATTTCAATATTGTGAGGGCAATGATCGGATATTAAGTGGTGGCAGATAACTTTTTGTTTATTATTATCCTGCTAATTCAAAAAATGCAAGATATCATCATGATTTTAAATGAAGAAAAACCACTGAACAACACTAAAAATCAGAGTAGCTGATATAATAACTTTAATAACTTTTAAGGGTCACAAATAGTTGTATAACAAAACATTGTCCTACGAAAAACATCATTGCAGGGGACCCATTTTCATACTGTAGATGTTTTCTTAAGTTACAGTGCACCCATAGATCTTGTAACATGTTAAAGATGCAGTATTTAAGATACGGCCTTAGCTATAGTTTTAAATGGGTCGTGATCTGGCCAGACTTCAGTCAGCTGTATGGATACTACAGTAGCTCCACCACTGACTGAGCTGATGGCCTAAAATGGCCATTTTTTTTTTTACCTACTCCACTTTTAAGATCCGTCCATAGTCCAGATTGCCAAATAGGATGATAAATGGTGCATGTTAAGATGTGGTTTACATGGTCTAAAAATACTTGTCATGGGAGTGAAGCTCTATAAACTTGCCTCCTTGGCCTTTTCATCATGTGGGACATGTCAGTAAGAGAACACCACAAATAATTCTGTTGGTGATTTGACTTTTGATTTTCTAATCCACAGTAATGAAATAAAACCCTCCTCTGGTTTCTTCTCTTATCCTCCTATCTTCCTCCACCATCCATCGTGTGGCGGCCCCTCCTCCTCCTCAGACCCCTTGCAGTCAGTTCTGCAAACCCTGGAGAGACAGTACGAGGAGGAGAAGCGCTGCGCCCTGGAGCGGCAGAGGCAGATGTACGAGCAGGAGTTGCAGCAGCTCCGCCAACGGCTGACTCCCGAGAAACCCTCCCACCTCTTGGACCCGTCAGGCTTGCTGCCCGGCACTGCGATGGCAGGTGTTACGTCACCCAGCTCCCACAGACGCATGCGGCGATGGAGCGAAGACAGGTGGGAGACGTCCCTGTCAGCTGCAGGGAAAAAAGAAACCAAAACATTTATTAGGCACAACTTGTGTTTGTGTGTTCCAGAGAAGCATTGATGACTCGCAGCCTGCGCCGTCTGAAGGAGCAGATAGTTCGGGCCAACCTGCTGGCACAGGAGGCTGGATTCATCGCAGAGGAGCTTAACAAGAAGACAGAGTACGTGGTCACCCTGCAGATACCTGCTGCCAACTTGGACGCCAACAGGAAGGTAGGTGTGTGAGTGTGTATGTCTAAGGGAGGGAAATGTTTTAAAAAAAAAACAATATTTACAGAACATAAATTCTTTGATTTGGCAGATTGTATTTGCAAGTTGTAATTCTCTGCAAACTGATTTTCACTATAATTTTGGACTTTGCAAAGCCTGACACTATAAACCCCCCCCAGGCTATACTGAGACGACTGCCCCTTATTTTGACCAATAAGTAATATTATAAGTTGTATCATCTGTTCCATTTGTGGTGTATCATGGAGGTAGCCAATTATCGCAGAAAAAAATTGATACAGAAAAAAAAGTGCAAGATATTATGGTCAAAAAATATAACAAATTGACATTGTTTTGACAGGCATTGGGATTCATAGTTTTCATAGTTGTCGTATTGTACTCACATTTTACCTTTATCGAATAATCAGCTTCCTTTGGTTTGGATAATGCACTTAGCCTTGTGGAGATTTCAATCACTGCATTTTACAATTAATTGTGCAGCCCTAGAAGAAAAGTAATTTGTCTGCGAAATTTAAGTCCAAGACAATTTCTGGGTCTTTAGATTTTTTTTTAAAAACGTATGGATGTTTGTTCGCAATGGACATCAGAAAGGTCCTTTGGAAATGTGGGCGGGAAGGAAATCACATCAATCTAATATGTATGTCATGTCAGTCCGCTTGGATTTGAGTAAAAGAGGAGGTCCACATTTTGATGCAGATTTCTGCAATCAGGCGTCGGAATTTTAAAGCAAATTAATTGTCTCCTCTCAGCCACTGCTTCCCCTCTGCCTTAAGAACTTTGATCCAAACCCGCCTAAAAATACTACTGTCTACCTAGAAAGAAAGAAAAACACAGTTAGTTATAGATGAATTATGGTCTAAAGTGGACAGCGGCAACATAACTAATACGGGTTGTGTTCTGGATTTTCAGCTAGCATTATTTTTTCTCTCTCTCCCTCCCTGTCTCTCTTTACAGCGGGATGTTGTATTAAGTGAGCCGGCCATCCAAGTCCGCCGTAAAGGTAAAGGGAAGCAGATCTGGGCTATGGAAAAGATGGAGAACAGGCTGGTGGACATGAGGGAGCTCTACCAGGAGTTGAAGGACTTTGATGAAGACAACCCCGTGAGTGATCAGAGACAAGTACCTGTTTTATCATCATCATCAATTACACCATCATTATTAAATGTTTAAAAAGTAGACACAGTTAAAACAATGTATAAAATATTTGAATAACAGACTTTCCTCCCCTTCCATTACCGTTAACGCTACAAGAAAAACATGTATTGCCTATTAACTCAATTTGTGTAAAAGAAATCACTTTTCAAGATGTTTAAAAGTGACATGGTCACCATAATTGCTCTCTCTGTAGGTGATGCGCTCCTATCTCAAGCGTGCCGACCCATTCTTTGATGAGCAGGAGAACCACAGTCTGATCGGCGTGGCCAACGTCTTCCTGGCCTGCCTGTTCTACAACGTCAAGCTGCAGTACGCAGTGCCCATCATCAACCAGAAGGGAGAGGTAAGAGGAGGAGGCGGCTCTCAAATGTGAACGTAACAAACATGCACAATTTAGATCAAAATGTAATTTATTAATGTGACACTTGATAGTTTTTTGTTTGCAGGCACTTGGACTTTCAACCAAGTGGAGTTGTTGTTAACTATTTTATAAATGTATAAAAATTAATGTATATATTGAAAAGAGCAATTTATGTGGTGAGAACATGCATCGGCCTAAGCAGAGCTACCCAAAATGTCAGAATCCATCTTAGGGAAAAATGAATTTCTGATTCAAGTTATAATGTATTTGAGGAACATGAGTTTATCACCCATACAGCAGCCAGGATTTGGCCTCACTTATGGGGAGCTGACATGTCATCCATCTTTATATAGAGTTATTGGTCTGGACCACATGTATGGAAAATGCAGTTGACTGTGGAGGCATACAACCACGGGGTGGTAACTGTAGTTTTTATCTAAATCTTATTAGAGCTACAGAATATTAAATCATTTATTTTCTCACCATATTTAGCCTTTCTAACCTTCAGGTGTGAATAAACCTACTTTTATGAGCTTCAGTTTAAAAAACAAAAATGCGAAATTAGCGGTTATCTTTATGACATGAGAAGCCGGTAATCAATTACTCACTCAAATTTGTATTTAATTATTTTCAGTTTTTGTATTGACAATTACATTCAAGCATCATGTTTTCATCATACGTACTTTTAAATGTCATATTCCAGAATGAAAATTAGATGTCTTTATCACTCTCGCTAAGCTGTTTTTACCTATTCTGCATCATTGTGTGTGTGCCAGGTGGCTGGTAGGCTGCAGGTGGAGGTGTGGCGCGGTACGGACGACTCTGAGGAGGGGGAAGGTCGAGAACAGTCCAGTCCTCAGCAGAACGTTTCAGACGGTGACCCACAGGAGCGCAAACTGGACTGCGTGGTGAGAACATGTAGCCTCATTTTTCTGTTTATCAGCTGATCTCATGAAAAGGATCCTGCACGTTGTTCAGAATAAGATCCAGAGGGAGATGAGCTCCAGATTAATAAAAGCGCCGGCAGGCCGTCACATTACTGTGTCTTGTCTCCATTGTGAGTGTCTTCAGCTCACTGTGCTGTGAAATGTGAACAGTATAATTAATATTAACAGTTATGAACAGTATTTGGGTCGGCTCTACATGCTGGTCGTCTCTCACTTCTGTGTTTTTTTTCCCACTAAATAAAAAGGAAGTCAGGAAGTCGTTCCTAGCAATTCATTGTATTTGCCTGAGGCTGTTTGTGTGAAGAAATAATGTCTTAGCTCTTGCAGAAAGCCAAATTAGAATTGCGTTCAGCAGTGCAACACATTACTAAAGCGACCTTCTAGGCACATACAGAAAAATTCCTGCTCTAATATTATTTTTCACACCAGCAGTGGGACACTTCTCAGTGTTTGTTTCATAAAATCTCTTTGTGTCCTCTGTCTCAGGTGAAAATCCTCCAGGCCAGCGGTCTCCCCCGCCACCTGTCCAACTTTGTCTTCTGTCAATACCACTTCTGGGGGCAGGAGGAGCCAGTTTTCATTGCTCCAGAGGTGGAGCCCTCCAGCTCGTCCTCCACATCCAGAGACCCTCAGTGCACCGTGGTCTTTGACAGCAACAAGGTAAGAGTGTAATTGAGGGGTGTGTTGGTCATTATTTATCCCAGACTCTGCAGGTTCACACCATTAAAGGAAATGATAAAACAGTATAATAAAAATGTAAACTTCTCATCTTATTTCAATAATTTCCAGGAGTTGTCGGTGCCGGTGTCCGAAGAGTTTGTGGAGTTTTTGTCCGAGGGGGCGGTGGCCATCGAGGTTTACGGCCACAAGCAGGCCAACCATCGCAGGAACCTGGCACTGTGGGACCTCGGAGTGATTCAAGCCAAGACCCGGTCCCTCAGAGAGCGGTACAGTGACACAAACATGCAAACTGATTCAAAAAGGCACACACTGTTCCCAACGGCATCTATAAAGCAAGAAAAGAGGCTCGTTAACAGGTAACTGAAATTGTCTCCTACAGGAGCGACGGGCATTGAATGGGTTGACGTTTAAACACTGTTACCTTTTTTCTCACTAATATTTAGGTCTAGATGCAGGATTTATTCTTAAAGGCGCTCTTGGTCGAGGTTTCAGCTCTCTGAAGGCTTCTAGTTGGCATATAAATTGCAAAATCCTACCCAAAAATCAAATAGTGTAACCCCTCAAAATGTTCAGTATTTATAAAACCTCTTGTTGTCATAAGAACAAGAGGTGTGAGCTCTGGCGTTACGTGGTCCCTGCAGGTGGAGTGAGGTGACCCGCCGGCTGGAGCTGTGGGTGCAGCTAATGGAGCTGAACGAGGCCGGAGAGTTCACAGCTGTTGAGGTGCTTCCTGCCAAAGATGTACGCACAGGAGGAGTGTTCCAGCTGCGGCAGGTATCGCAGATCTTAGTATTTCTGTTGATTTATTATTTGTTTTAATGGATTAATCATCTAAACAGGAACACATCATCTGTAATGGAAAGAATATTTTATTCCAGCTTCTTTGTCTCCTTCTGTCCCATCTTGTAAATCTGTACCAGGGTCAGTTGCGTCGGGTCCAAGTGGAGGTGCGTTCAGTCCCAGACTCGGGCACCATGCCCCTAATCGCCATCTCCATCATCTCTGTGTCCATTGGAGACATCAGGGTCCAACAGATGCGTCCCGCCAAAGGCAGTGAATCACAATGGGTGAGGAGAGAGTCAAACCAGTGTTTAATGGAAATGCCAGCCAACCTTCAGAATGAGAATTACACAGCATGATTTTTATTGTTTACTTCTTTAACGGTTTCCTTAAATTTCAGGGACGGGATGAAGAAATGGACAGTTACCAAGTAAGGAGATGATCAGTGCATCATATTTCAATCTTAACAGAGGCAAAAAGTGGCAGTTAGCTCAACTTTGAAAGAACCAGGTGAATGGAAGTGTGTTTACATGTGATGTTTGTGTAGGAGGTGGACCTGGAGAGGATGAGGGAGCAGTGGCTGGATATTTTGACTCAGAGGCAGGAGTATCTGGACCAGCAGCTGCAGAAGATCGTCTCCAAACCAGGTGCAGCTGCACACTCCTCCGATGTGGAAGCAGAAATGATTGATCGCAGCAGTTTTTCCACTCCTCAGTTCACTTGTCAGATTTCTGTGGTAACATGTTGTTTCCTCCCACGGACCAACCAGTGCGCCTTTCTGATGATTAAAATGGATTTCCCAGTGTTTAATCTCAAAGGAAGAGGACTACAGTGAAGCAAAATCTTGAACCCGTGTGGATGAATCAGAATATCTGATTACAGTTCAGCTGACAGTGATCGTGTATCTTGAGACTATCCATTTAAAAGATTCCAAAGATTCCAGACAGAATGTAATAAAAACTATCAAGTAATTTAAGTCCAGTAAATGTAAACCTCCTTGCCTTACTGTGTGATGTAATGTCACCAGTGTCACATGATGTGACCATACCTGTCTTCAGTCCAAAGTGCTTTACCTTTGGAGCCATTGTGGTGAATGTTTCAGTAATTTTACCTTAAACATCTCAAACATCTGTTGGTTCCAGCTTCTGAAATGTCAGGATTTGCCGCCTCTCATTGTCATTTATGACAATAAATGAGGAGTCTGTGGGCACTGGGAGTTTGTGATGAGCATTTTTAAGACTGAATGAATAATTGATAATGAAAGCCCTGCAGCCCTGTCCACCTTAGATATGTATTTTTACCTGTTTGCGTATGTGCTTGTAGATAAGTCAGAAGACGATGTCGAGAGGGAGTCCCAGCTGCTGGAGTGTCGTCTGACGCTCACCGAAGAACGAAATGCTGTTCTCGTGCCTTCGGCAGGCAGCGGCATCCCAGGAGCTCCTGTGGAGAGGTGTGTGTGTGTGTGTGTGTGTGTTTATGAACACAGATAAACCTTTTTAAACTGATGTGCAGTAAAATCCTGTTGATAGAAATTAAATATGGTAAAATATTCACGGAAATCAATTATCTGAAGGCTACTGAAATACCAGTAATGTTTTTCTTCAGATTTAGTGAGATGTATAAATATAAGTGCTCAAGTGAAGGTCAGGTGTTCCTCCACAGGGTGCCTGTTCCCGGCATGGAGACACACATTCCTGTGCTGTTCCTGGATCTCAGTGGTATGTCGTCCATTATTGTCGTTTGTGCTCTTAATTCTGCCAAATCCTCTGCTGTCTTTAGTTACTGAACTCTTTCTCCAGCCGATGATTTCCAGTCCAGTCTTTCAGCTCCGCTAGCTGGGGGGCTGGATGCGTTGCTCTGTGGGGAGGACGATGATGAATTCTTTGACTTACACATTGTGAAACCCTGCGATCCAGAGGTAAGGTGATGATTAATGTTCAAAATGTGGATTTGAGAGTTTTCCTAAATGTGACAACCATGAATCTTTTATGTGTTTATTTTCCTGCTTTTTAACGTGATCCAGGCGAATGTGATGGTGGAGGCTTCCTGGGACTCGACAGTCCATGACTGCCCACAGCTGAGTCGCGTGTCGGCTGAGCAGAGGGTCTACCTGACGGTCAAGACTGTGGTTCAGCTGAGCCACCCGGCCCAAATGCAGCTGGTGCTTAGGAAGCGGATCTGTGTCAGCGTCACAGGGAAACAGGTAGTTGGGCCTGATAGTTGGCAGTCAGCTTGTTTTTTTGCCCTTTTAATCCATGTGCACTCATAGATGTACTTGATTGTGTGGCAGGGTTTTGCACAGAGCCTGCTGAGGAGGATGTCCCAGCGCAGCAACATCCCCGGCTCTGGAGTCACCTTTGAAATTGTTTCTAACATCCCAGGGGTAAGAAACAGACCACACATTTATTTAGTTAGAGAGAAAGTAAGACAAACCTTGAATTAAGACTCATGATGCAGAGATGTCTGTATGTTATAAAAAAAAAGAGGAGCAGTAACGTGCTCATTCATCGCTTTTAGAGCAACGTGATATGTAACCCTGCCATGCAGCATGTAAAATAGGTACTGCAGGCAAATTAAAACATAGGAGAGAACTGTTTCCTCCATCCCCGTCCTCCATAGACTCAAAGCGCACCTGGGTGCCCTAAAGGGTTGTGTGGGACACTTACCGAAACAAAGACGGACTGTTCCACCCCAGAATGGAAACTTGAGGAGGAAATACTGGCTGCTGTGTTCTTGTTAGAGGAGCTTGTATTTCAACCAACCATGATTCCTCAACATTTGACAATTATCTTAAGGTTGTTTTGTGATTTAATACAGTAAATATCTTATATATTGCTCCTTATAGTCCAAAGTGCAAAAGAGTGAAAATCCTTTGCACTATTGTGCCGACAGGAAGGATCAGTGGTGGTAGCACTAATATTGTTATAATATTGCAGATTTTTCAGTAATATAATTACTCTCCATATGTAAGTTATAAAATATGAAAATTTATTATGAAGAACAGCAACAATTTTTAATTATTTTATTTAGTCTTAAAAACAACCCACAGAAATTCTGAAAAATCTGAAAAAATTAGAAGAAACTGTAATATATATATAAAAAAGGTATTTAATTTAAAATTCTTATTTTATGCAGATTAATAACTTAATGCAGTTTGTTTTTACTTTATAGATTTTGAATTTATTACTGTATTTGCAGCAATGCATGTTATCAA
Source organism: Mola mola (assembly GCA_001698575.1). NCBI lineage: Eukaryota > Metazoa > Chordata > Actinopteri > Tetraodontiformes > Molidae > Mola > Mola mola. The sequence goes on from KV751333.1 coordinate 5,111,215, forward strand.
TATATAAAATGGTTATTAACATAGGTAAATATACAGTACAAATGATGAACTTTTTTACACCTCACTTCTATAGAACTATATATTTACTCCCTTAATATTGAAACCCATGTGACATGAAAGCACCCTGCTTTGCTGAGTGATAATGTTACACAGTGAAACAACACGATTTAGGTCAAATTAACATCACTACTGGATTTACCTGTATTTACAGAAGATTTCTTTATAGCCAAAACCAAATTCAAAAGTGAAGCAAACTTCATCTAGAATCTGACGTTGAATGAGGACCTATGAGGCGCACGCCGTAGTTACCTGGCTTCTAAAATCCATAAGCCATGCAGTCAATCAGATAGGATGGATGTTGCCAGAGAAGTGCAAGTGGAGCATGTTTTCTGTATGTAGGCCTTTAATTTTCCTTTATACTCAGTAGTGATGAATATTTAATGCTGATTGGCTAATTTCTGTGGTCTTCGTTTTTTAAATAACCAAGTGGATTGCCCACTCCGGGTCGAGGGAGAGTCGCTTCCCCAAGTGGAGGAGTTGTGTGTGAGGGGAAAATGGAGCGGGAGATTGACAGACGGATTGGAGCAGCGTCGGCAGTGATGTGGACGCTGAAGCGGGCTGTTGTGGTGAAGAGAGAGCTGAGCCAGAAGGCAAAGCTTTCAATTTACAGGTCAATCTACGTCCCAACTCTCACCTATGGTCATGAGCTCTGGGTAGTGACCGAAAGAATGAGATCGTGAATACAAGTGGCCGAAATGAGCTTCCTTCGCAGGGTGGCTGGGCTCAGCCTTAGAGATAGGGTGAGGAGCTCAGACATCCGGGAGGAGCTCAGAGTAGAGCTGCTGCTCCTCCGCGTTGAGAGGAGCCAGTTGGGAGGGTCTGTGCATCTGGTTATGATGCCCCCCATGGGGAGGTGTTTCGGGCATGCCCATCCGGGAGGAGACCCTGGGGCGGACCAAGGACACGCTGGAGAGATTACATCTCTCGGCTGGCTTGGGAACGTCTTGGTGTCCCCCCGGAGGAGTTGGTGGAAGTGGCCGGGGAGAGGAGCATCTGGATCTCCCTGCTCAAACTGTTGCCCCCGCGACCCGCATAAGCGGCAGAAAACGAAACGAAACGAAAACAAAACGAGGAGAGAAGCTCCACTGCTCAGACGATGAAGTGCTCTCTTCTGTGTTGGTGTTTATTTTATTGTAAATACATTTCCTGTGCTTTCTAGCTCAGAGATTCTATCTGTAGCCATTTCAGCCGGCACTGTAAGCCTATTAAATGACGGCTAAATGTTTGGGTTCCCTAAATACATGAAAGCCCAGCAGGGTTCCAATATGTCTCCCTGCTGCCACAGGACATCCACGGTCCAGAGGACAGGGAGATGTTGGCCAGACTGGCTGCCAGCACTGAGGACAACCAGTCAGCTGACAGCGAGGCGGCCATAGAGAAATACCTCCGCAGTGTCCTGGCAGTGGAGAACATCCTCACCCTGGACAGACTCAGACAGGTCAGAAAGGATGTGCTCAGACGCCTGAGACAACACATTAAAACCACCTTGAATCCCTCAGTATCAAGCTTCGTTTAATTCACTCAAAATGCTCTCGTTTAACTGTGTTCTGTTGATTGAAATTCATCTGGAGCTTGAGCTCATTCAACTCTCATTGTCTTTTTCACTCTTTATGCAATTTAGAAATATGTCCCCCAGAGCTGGAACAAAAAAAATTACAAATGAATCCACATGATTTTGAGAATTCAAATAAGGACACGGTGTGTTTCCATAAAACACAGAGTTATAAATGCTTACCAACACATTTGTTTTCTGTTTGCGTAGGAGGTGGCAGTGAGGGAACATCTGGCAGTCAGAGGGAAAGCTCCCAGACGCTGCCTGAGCTCTCCAAACATTCACCCAGTAAGAAAGAGAATTCAAGACTTTGCATTTTCTAACCACACTAAACTGAAGTGTGCTTGCACTTCCTTCTTTCCTGCTGCTAACCTGCATCGCTAACACGGATCTAACCCTTTTAACCAGCTGTCAGCCAGCAGCCTGGAGCTCTGCTCTTCTTCTCATAAGCTCAATGACTTCAAGGTGAGACACAGCACCCCTATTGATCTTTAGTTACAATGAAATATTTTGTATGTTTTGTTTTTGTTTTTTTAGCTGCAGGCTGTAATAGGCCAAACTATCAAAATTAAATTGGAAATTCAGTGAAACAATTTGAGTACATGTGCGATATGTAAATTAAATGTTAACTTTCTTAGATAACACTGAAAAATCACAAGATTCTAATATATACTGTATATGAACTTAGTGCAAGTTTGTGTAAACGATAGTCACAGTGTTGTTGCAGTTCTCTGTGGTGACCAATAGAGGCTGCTAAAGGTCAGAGATGACAATCCTTACGTGTCTTCCTCTGGTGCGTGCAGGGCTGGGAGAGCCACCATGACCTTTCTGTGGTGACTCCTTCATCGAAACGCTCTCTCCCCAGCTCCTTATCCCAGAGCCTGAAGCCAGAGACAGGTACAGCTGATTCTTTCTCTAGATTTAAATGACCTGTCCCATTTTACTGCCCACGATGTCATCAGCTGTGTTTCCGCTTTAGGCTGTTGATAACTAAAAAGTCCTCAGTTTCCTTCCTCCCAGTCTCAAACATGAGACCTTTTCCTTGCCTTTCCTTTCCTTTCCTACTCTCTGTCATCCTCCTGACCTTGTTTTCTGCACCATCTCTTCTCCTCCTCTTTCCACCAGTGCATTCAGGCTTTGCTGCGTCTTATCTCCCTTCAGTGAAGGCTGTACCCAAGCTGCTGAAGTCGCTGCTTCCAGGTGGGAAGGAAGTTGGTGGAGACCCGACAGCTGTCCACCAACAGGTACACTCATTCAGCTCACAGCCCTCCGGATTTAAGCTTGTACTCTTCTACTCTTTTATCAGGGATTTAAAGTTTATATGCCTCACCGCAGCATGAATCTAAATATGCCCTCTACTCATCGTGAGCTTGTCCTATTTCCTCTGTTGCCATGGAAACAGAGCCTATGTAAATGATAAAGTGTAAATCTGTCCCAGCGGGAAAGACAGTTTTCAGAGCTTGACAAAAATAGAGGTGATAGACTTCATCAAAACAAGGAGTGTGCATCATGTTGTGGAGGAAGAACTCTCTAGTACACCTTCACTAGGGTGGAACCCCAGTGTCCACAGGGACCATCCAGCTGCAGGCCCAGAGCCCAGGCCCCTGGCAGGACACAAGTTTGCCATTAATAGTAATACATTTATGGAATGTGTTTTTGCACATCGAGTTAGTTTCCTAACCCCCATCCCAAACAAAAAAGTCATCAATGTTACTTGTGTCTTACACCAGGGGCTTGTGCTCCAGTGCTGCAGCTAGATAGTATTGGAGTTTGTTACTCGGAAGGCTCATCTCTCACAGGTTTCCTCGATGTCTTCATTGACAGTGTCTGCTGTCTACAAATGTATACTTCATCTCAATGACCTTAGAGACCAGTTGCATTCAATTACACTTATAATCAGCTTTCAGTCAGACCGTCCATTACACAACTCCAAGCCTGTTACGTCAAGCCTGTCAACGAGTGACTAATTCAAGCCTGAAAAGGCCTGTCGCACTATGAATCATGGGTAAAATAAGCCACCTAACCCAGGATACAAACATGGCAGACACAATAGCAGCACTCAGTGGCAGTTGGAGATCATTGCAGCAGAAAACTTTGCTCGTTGGAGGAATAT
>KV751333.1:5124297-5143689 GCA_001698575.1 Mola mola
CAAGAGGCAGTACTTTCCAAAAGTAAAGGAACTTTGAGGGCAGGGCTTGCACTGCTCAGCACTTCAGATTAGTTGATAAGTTAGTCTTTTTTTCTCAGCAACAATTTGAAAAAAATTAAAGCAGTAAAACATGTTTTTATTGTGCTTCAACACATTAACATGGAGTTATAGATCACATGCTGCCACTTTCAGATGACTAATTTGTCTAAATTAGCAGGTCTATAGACACTGTGGAAACAACAACGAGCTAAAAGAACCTTAAAAAGTTGTTCCTGGCACATATTTAGGTACTTGAGATGGAAATGCTGCTTCAGATGTTAAGATACGACTCATGTCTATATGCCAAATACGAAACAATAGCCAGGAGCCATTTAGCTTAGCATAAAGTCCAAGAGTTTAAGTATTTTCTACAAGCACCTCAAAAGTTCAGTATCATATTTGGGGGGAAGAAAAAAAAAAAAAAAAAAGGTTTCAGCAGCCAGAACTCTTTCAACTTGACATATGAAACATTTTTGGTATGGGTTTAAGAAAAACAAAATATATTAGCTTAATGAGAGGATTTAAAAAGGCGCTAGTGGGCTGTTTCACATGTTGGTCACCTTAGCCGTTTGCCTTAGCCTCATTATGCATGATGAGCTAACTGTCTCTTGGTTTGGCTTCATAGCAACGTAGTATATATCAGTACGAAATCAAGCTTCTAACCTTTTGACAAGCGAGTGTACAAGCCCACAATATCATTTTGATTTAAGGCCAAATTTGATATCAGTCAACAATTTTAAAAGCACTAATACTTGACAAAGTGGTGATCCCCTATAAAAAGGACCTATATGTTTGAGGACCACAGCACTTCATTAATGACATCACAATTATTTTTAGTCAAGGATGGTTTTGGAAAATTCCACCTGGGGCAAAAAAAAAAAGGAAAAAAAAATTCATTACATTTTCACCACTTTAAATGTCTTAGATGTCCCTTCAAAGTGGTGCTTTTATACGTTTTAGGCTATCTAGATGAAATAAAAACAAAATTGCCTCAGAAGTTCTAATATTCTAAACCATTCCCAGTTTGGATTCAGTCCAATATGACACTACTGATCATAAAAACAAAATCTTCTGAAAACACATTCTTTAGGCTCTTAAGAAGAGGCATCATCACAGACAATGAAGTAATAGCAGCTTATGGGTAATTTTTATCATAATATGTTATATGTTGCTGCTCATACAAATCTTTACTGACACAGGTCTGCTGCAGTACCACATACGCCACTTCAGGAAGCTTTGCTGAGCATGACAAGAACAGCCAAGCATGCCAAAGGAGTTTGCAGAAATCGCTTTGGATGAACACCGGATCGGTTTCAGCTTTGCCTCTCGGCTTTTTGCTCCGAGCATCTTCTCCTTTGGCATGGATGGACATCTAAAACAAAGCACAATTCCCCTTATACAGATAGCTTTAGTTTGATTTGATTATCACATCGACCCTACTGTGAATCTCATAGCCTTGAGTACTTAACTCTAGTGGCACTGGGAAGCAAAATACCAAGGCAAATGATTGTATATCCAGTCGCTGTATTGGGCTAAAAAGAGAACAAATGCAGGCGAAGAACTAAAACTGCTGCTGAATTTGATCTGACGCGATTGTGTTGTTTTTAGTCATACTAAAAATGTTTTTGTTCGTCCCTATCGGCAAGGAAAAACATCAAACACCTGCTGCACACCGTGAAAGGTAAAGTTGTACGAAATTAAGGCTACTTCTTTTTTTATACCGACTATTTAGCAAGTTTATGTCCAACAGCAGCTCTACTGTAGAGAAACAAAAAAACACTCCACAGAGGAATGATAACTACTGTGGGTGGACGACAGTGACGAGACAGCTCCTTCATCCTTCCTTGATGCCTCGGCGCCAGAGAGGAAGAGAGGGAAACACCCAGCATCCATCTTTCCCCTGTGGCTGCAGACTGCTCTGCCAGTCCATTGCACAACAAAGAAGAGGTTGATTTCTGAGGATAGTTAGGTGTGTAGGTAGGTAGGTAGGTAGGTAGGTAGCACACCATGAGGTGAAGTGTGACTGAGAACCATAAGAACCATATATTTATTCTATATACAGTACACGTTACATTTTCTGAGGTTGATGCTGAGGTGAGATAGACTGAGGATCGGCTCAGACGACTAGGCTGGAGAGGGAGGGGGCAGGATAGTCGTAGAGAGAAGAGGTATCCTGTGAGGAGAGTGAGGAGAGAGGGCAGGTCTTGGGTAACACCACCTGCAGGAGGAGTGGCGGTTCAGGGGTTAACAGATGCCTTTTCCTCCTTCTGCGGAACACTTTCACAATGATCAGAGGACCGATAATGATCCATTTCTTCCATCTCTGTAAATATTGGGGGTGGAGGGGAGGGTGGCAGGTCATTACTGTTTACATTGACTGTGTGGGAGGAGGGAAGTTGAGAGAGAGGGAACAATTGGCAGGGAGGGTGGGAGTGGCTGAGGGGCAAATTCTGTTTACTAAGAAGCATTACTTCAGTCTTTTTTGTTTTGTAGCCCCCACCTCTTTATCTCCTCCCTCCTTTCCCCTCTTGACTTGTTTCTCTCATCTGCTTCCTCCATCCCAGTCCCTGTTTAGTTCATTCATCCTCCAGGGACTCCGTCTTGATGTCATTGGGGACCCCTCCACTTCTTGACAGGGCCAGGATGGAATGGTTGACGGCAGCCATCTCCACAGCCAGAGAAATGGGGTCCTGGTGCTCACTGTGTGCTGCACTGTCATCCTGCAACAGACGAAAAATGAGAATTCACAATGTGAGAAAAAGAACAATGGAAATTCTATTTCTTTATGTGGGATTAATTTCCCCATTTTTTGCCTGATTCATTTCATATCATATCATGCTGACCACTGACACAATAACAATGGCCGATGCCTCTCTACTTCCTCCTACTGTACAAAAATCAAGCCAAAATATCTTTGATATGTGCGTTGCCATTTAGAGTCTGAGCAGCACAGATCAGGCAATCACAGCTGGCGATCATGACGTTTATCCCCATTTTTAAAGTAGTAGCTAGCAACTAATTAAAGCGTAAAGGCCCATCTATCCCTTTGTTGTCAGGGACACCTACCTAAAATATCATTAAGAGCCAGTGTTCATTTACAGGGGGAAAAGAAATAGAAAAATGAAAAAATATACTTATTAGAATTATTACAAGTCACTGCCAATAAAACTCGCAGGATAAAAAATCAGGAACATTCATCTAAAATTGTAGATGGTAGGCTGATAACAGACAAATAAACAAACCAAACCATTATGTCCTTAGTGTAGGTGATGAAACATTTGAACGTCATTACTTTAGAAACTATCTTCAGGAAAGCTTTATTTTATACGCTCTTTCAGTTTAGTTTGCCCAACAGAACAGTCCAATAGGCGTGTAACGATTTACTGCAAATGTAATGACATTCAAGATTTTAATGTAGCTCATCCATTTGATTCTCATTTAAAATGAATCAATTTACATTTTAACCAGCAGGGGATATTACATGCACATAGCAACAACCAAGTGTAAACAACAGGTGTAACATGGCGATGGCCAATGAAAACAGAATACTTCAAGATATCCTTCTGTCGTTCAAGTAGGAGGTGTCGCAGCATTTTGGCTTCCCGAAGACTGAAAATAAGGAGTATAACCGACAAGCAAAGACTACAAGAAGGCAATGGCCTACATGAGTAGCACAACAAGCATGTTGCAGTATGTTAAGCAGCACCACAACGAGAAGCTTCGTAAAATTTGTATGAGCAACAAAAGCCATTAAGAGGCCAAATCACATTTACGAGTGGATTTGTAGCCTCGCTCAAAGAAACAAGAGAAGGAGCCATGGATATCACAAGGTGAATCAGTGTATTTGTGGCATCTTTAGTTCTTTTATTTTAAGATACTTATTTTATTCATTAACTTATTTATTTAATGATTTGGGATTTTTTTTAAATGTCTATCTATTTTATTATTTATTTCTATTAGGCATTAAAGATATATCAGTTTCACAAAGAAATGTGCAACTTTCTTTTCCTCTGTTTGAACCTGTTTCAGAAGTATAAAGGTTTTTTAATATGTAGCCCTCTCTGAGAAAGCAAAGGACATAGTGAATGTCTCAGTTTCCACCTGAAAATGTCTTTAAGACAGAGGATATTTTTATTATCTCATTTATTAAAAAAAGAAATGTAAACTGTTTTGCGCCAGCAACGAATCATGAATCCCTAAAATGTAAACATTACAAATAAGAGACAAACTCAACAGAACAGCAGTTAGCCACCAGGAGATAAAAATCATTAGCAGTATTAATGTTGACCAAGTGATTCACTGCTAAACCCATCCCTGAACAGCAGGCCTGTCAAGTGTTGGATTCTTCACACAGTGAAGTGTGCGATGTGTCTACAGATGCAGCAAGCAGTGGTAATATATATCTGAAGCAGGATATACAGGAACAGAAGTATAGAGACTGAATTAAAGTGTTTGTTCATATCCTCTAATGTGAGCTGGAGCCATCAACACATCTGATGACATCAACCATCCCTTGTGCTTCTAAATGACCACTGTCCGATTACAGTATACTGACATCTATTAAAAAACATGCCATAAGAATCTAACTGTGATGAAGGCACCACTTTAAACCTCTGTTCAATCTGATGGAGGTTGGTCTCTTTCAGGACTGCACTGGAAAAGAATATGCACACACACTGTCACACACTGAGAATGTACCTGTGTTGGGGAGGTGGGTTCAAGTCGGTAAAGGCCAAAAGGTCGACTGAGAGGTCTCTTGTCAAAATAGGGCAGGTCACACCCCTGGAGGACAAAACAATAACCAGTAAGTTTTATTTAAAAAAGAAAACAAAATCTGAGAAATCAGGTAATTAGAGAAATAATTCAAATCAAGCAGAATTTGAATACTTTCCCACAGCAAGTTCACTAAGTGACAACGCTTCACCCCAAAATCCATGAAAAACAAGGTTATTTCAATTACTGTCATAAAGGACAAACAAAAAGCAGCAACATTTAAGATTTAAGAGGTTGGAACCAGCATTTATGTAAATGTTATGACTTTTAACTTTATTAAACTCATTTATTATAAAAATATGTTGTGACTAACTTTCTTTCCCTGTTGGTTAAAAAACTGATTGTTGCAGCTAAATTTGACCTTCAGCAGTTTGCATGATGTCCAATAAAGACTGCTCAAACACCAACACAATATTCATCTCTACGTTTCTACAGTAAGTGCTGCTGCTTCCCACGGCCTTAGTTTACAGTTGGATAAAAAGGAAGAGAGCGAGTTCTTGTTAATGCATTTATTGACAGTGGGTATGAGCAGCAATTTATCAAAGAGTTGACGTGAAGACGTTCATGTGATTTCTATATCTGGGTATGTCCAGAGTTCATTTGAAGGGAACACAGCAGTTAAAGTGTTCTTTCTTAGCCTTTCTGTGCGACTAGGTTCAACTTTAGACAAGCGGTTGATTTCAATTAATCACACAACTTAATGGAACGTGGAAAATCGCACTTGAATAATGACTGAAATGTTGTCAAAGAAAAGCCAAGGATGGATTTTGATGTACAATGAAGTGTCCTGCAGTGTTTTATACTACTCTCAGAACATAAATCTGCTTTCACATTTTCATTTCTCCCAAGTACCTGCTCCGAAAAGTCGTTCCCGTCGATGTCGTCGCTGTTGGAGTGTCCTCCTGGACTCTGGACATCTATCCCATGACTCTCCAGGATTGTGGCTTCTTGGAGGAAGAGGATGGATTATTAGATTTATGATGAGACACTCATAATATCCTTCAATAAATACTACACTGCATTGATTGAGATTGACAGATAGAACACTCCGTTAAGCTCAGAATTAATTACAGCATTTTACTGTAAACCGGGGAAAAAAAAAAAACAAGAAAACATTTATGCCATATCATGAGTTAATGGTATCCAAAATCTCAGATGATTTATATATTGTCTTATCACTATAAAGACATACAGTATATATAGTGTATGTTGCCCAGCCCTTACATATACAGTCCACATTATTAACATAAATGAACCTATCCAAGTTATTGGAATTCAACAGAATGGCTCAGTCATACATTATTTGTTTATGATACTCTTTTGTGGACCACATTTTTATTAAAATGCATTTCTACTTTTTTTTTTTCTTCTTCACGTTTACATACATGAAGGGGAAGATGGCTAGAAACATCTCCTAAAAGAATGACCTATGATGTCTGAAAGATAAACTATTAACCTTATAAAACTGTCTAAAAGCAGAAAAACTGAGGCATCATAACAGTGGATACTGTGTGTATATTGACATATTGAGTTAGCTGTAGCTCTTGAACTGTTTCAACAACAATATTGCATTTGAGGACAATAACACTAGCAAATAACAGGGTTTCACATTACCAAAGGCTGAGACCAAATCATTCTAAATGTCTTCAGCAGCTTGTGTTGTTTTCCTTTGGGTAGTAGAAAGTAATGGTACTTTTATTTTACAAATGTTAGTGACATTAATGCAAAAGGTTTTTTTTACTGTCCACAGCAATTACGGAGATACTTTGTCCCTGATCATTACCATATTTTGACACCACATGCAACATTTAGGAACCAGCTCAACTCAAAGAAATTACAGTGTAAAGGTGCTAATACAGAATACAACAAGTGTTTCCAGACATCATTATGTTGCTGAACATGGCTTGGATACGCTTGTTGCTACAGTTTGTGAGTCAAAAGTTGTTAATCAACTGTTGTTATGGACTGATGTTGCAGTCCATGAGGAAAATGCTCTTATTCTACAACAAAACTAACAAAATAAGCAGTCATTGTAACACCAAGGAGTGTAATGAAATGAGTATTGGTTTCCATTACCAATATTAGCCCTTCTCTTGATCTCTTTGCGACGGTTGGCAAACCAGTTGTAAACTTTAAGGGAGGTGACCCGCTCCAGATCAGACAGCTTCTTCCCTGGAAAAAAAAACCCCGAAAAAAAAAAATTCAAAACAAAACACATATTACAGTGTGATCGCTCAGATTGCTCATTACATCAAAAATCACTCATCCTGACCCAAATCTCATACTTGTCTTACCTTTTCAATTCATTTTGGACCCTGTTCCTTTTAATCATCTATCTGCTCCCTTAACCTATGATATCAACTCTGTTTCATGAACAAAACTGTGTCAAAACTGCTTAAATGGAGGAAAAAACCTCATCCTATTGCATTAAGGAGCACACCACGGAGCGGATTTGAAACATGTTCAGGCTCTAAATTTAGCTTAAATGGTAGTAACATTAGATCCAAGATTCCCTGATCACATGTGAACCAACAAATATTTATATTTTTAAGGCTCTAGAAGACACATGGCTGACAGAAATACAGAGTACAGAGATTGTGTAAACAGGGACACATTCTTGGGTCATATTAAGATTATTTACACAATATTAAAGGAATATTCGTCACCTCTTAAACACAGAACAAAATCTTAAGCTACAAAATTCTTCCAATGTGGTCTGAACCATGCTCATGTCTGTGCTCTACCTGGTTTCTGAATCACAGCATTGCAAGCGTTTGCTATCTCCTCCCGTTTGGCCTCATCTGGGTACTGGTTGTCATTGAAGTAGCTATAAATAGAGAGACAAGTCATACTGATTAAATTAATTTCAACACACAAGGACAATGTCAACAAAATAGAGTTACTGCTGTCTGTAATGTGTGCAGTAAAACCAAGCCAATATTGAGAGGACAAGATCTCATTGCTTGTTTTCTTGGACAGGCGACGGCATTTTGGTCAAATCCACGTGGAAATAAGAGATGAGTTATGAAACAACTCGCATTATGATCAGTAAGATCCACCACTCACCTTTCCATCACAGCCAGACACTCTTTTCTCCACGTGAAGCGACTTCCTCTACGTAGTCGGAAAGTTCCGGGCGTGGTGGTGATGGGGGGTGGGGTTTGTCTCCACTCCATCTCTTCCATGGGTAACGGAGCTGGACGCATGTTCAGAGTGGCACCTGGTGGGTTGGGGGCACAACTATTTATTAGTTACAACTGAACGATCAACTGTGGGAACAAAATCTAAATTATCTTAGGCATTAACAAGACACACAGTATATATCATAATATTTCTCATCAAGAGCTCTTAATAAATGCTAGGACTGGGTGACAAAATCCAATATAACAATACTTTTGACCATATTCTTGATTGTAACAGAATTATGGAGATGCAGTGTTAAAAACTATTATAAAAACTATGGTGGCCTGCCTAGTCTTCTGATGATGCAAAATAAATACTTGAAAATTTCTCTTATAAACATTAAACCATGTCAGTTGGTGTCATTGAGTATCAACCATGCCCCCCTTCATGTTGACATACACACAACCTTCTTTGTTGCATCATTGTACACAGCGGGACATTTTGAGGGCATTGCTTGTGGTAAGCAATGTAAACCAACATTGGGGTATCCTCTGCAGCTGCCCACTACTCAAACACAGTGACCTTATGAAAGCAAACATGTGACGTGAGGGCAGAAGTTACCGTTATTGATTAACGCTAATTAACCAGAGCTGTTAGGTGGCTGGAAGGTTTATCGGAGAGCATATCCTGACATTGCTACACACTCTGATGAATTAAATGTGAATGACACCTATGGATGCTTTGAAACCCTATATACAAGCTAATGAAGAAAAAGCTTTTAACTCAGTGTTCCAATGTCCGCAATCGACAACTACTATCACAACTAGAGATCGATGAGGTACAACAATGATGCTACGGCAAGGGGGAGCCAGGACGCCAGGTCAGTGGGGAGATTTCAACATCCCCCAACACTCAGGGATTGGGTTCCAAGCCCCAATGAGAAGCCCGGAATACATTAGCATATGGGCAGCTGACCTGAAAGGCAGATAATGGCTAACATGGATACCTGGAACCCCCGGGAACAGTTACCGAGGCTTAGTGGCAGAATGCCCTCAGAAGGTCTGCTAGAAGATTTGAATGCGGCACTACAAACTATCCCTACAGTGACCATCACTGAGACCAAAAAGCTGATCTATGCAACAGCAACAGTAATCCTAGGGGTGCTTGGCTACAAGTTGAATGCGAACAAGGGGCAATACCCTCCATGGAGAAAACGGTTGGAGGCTAAGATCAAGGCAATACGGAGAGAGGTTAGCCAACTGTCCGAGCTGGAGAAGGGCAAGACCACCAAAGTACTAAAGAAGTACAGCAAGCTTTCCATAACTGAGGCACTGGAAACTGCCAAACAGAGGTTCACAGCCCTGGTTGCCCGCCTGAAGAGGTACACTAGAGACGTGGAGGCCCGGAAAAAACAACAGGATGTTCACCACTGAACCATCCAAAGTTTACTCTCAGTGGGAGGGTAATAAGATGAGGACAGACCCACCCAGGGATGAGACTGAACTGTACTGGAAGGGAATATGGGAGAAGGAAGCATCACATAACACCCATGCTCAGTGGTTGGTTGACCTGAGATAGGACCACAGCCATCTCCCAGAGCAAGACCCAGTAAACATCACAATGGCAGACATCCAAGAAAGAGTCTCAGGGATGAAGAACTGGACAGCACTGGGCCCTGACATGATCCACAGCTACTGGCCAAAGAAGCTAACTGCACTCCATGAACACCTGGCAGCTCAGATGAACCAGCTGCTGAAAGATGGGTCCCACCCAGAGTGGTTGACCCAAAGCTGGACAATCCTGATCATGAAGGACCCCCAGAAGGGAACGATTCCATCCAACTACCGGTCCATAACCTCCCTCTGCACGACATGGAAGCCCCTTTCAGGCATCATTGCGGCCAAGATGAGTAGGCATGTGGCTCAATACACGAGCAGGGCCCAGAAAGGGGCTGGTAGTGACACCAGAGGAGCCAAACACCAGCTTCTGGTGGACAGGGCAGTTTCTAGAGACAGGAAGACCAACCTGTGCACTGCCTGGATTGACTACAAGAAAGCCTATGACTCAATGCCAAATACATGGGTACTGGAGTGCTTGGAAATATATAAGATCAACAGGACACTAAGAGCCTTCAGCAAGAATTCGATGGAGCTGTGGAAGACTACTCTGGAAGCCATTTCAAAGCCAACTGCCCAAGTTAGCATCAAGAGCGTCATATACCAAGATGCCCTATCCCCCCCGCTGTTCTGCATTGGCCTGAACCCCCTCAGCCAGATCATCACAAGGAGTGGCCTCGGATACCAGTTCAGAAATGGAACAACGATCAGCCACCTCCTCTACATGGATGACATCAAGCTGGACGCCAAGAGTGAGCGAGACATTGACTCACTGATCCACATCACCAGGATCTACAGCAATGACACTGACATGTCATTCGGGCTAGACAAGTGTAGCCGAATGATATCAAAGAGAGGCAAGATGATCACAACTGAACGGGTTGAACGACCAGAAGGCAACATGGCAGATGTTCAGGACAGCTACAAATACCTTGGGATCCCGCTAGCAAATGGGAATCATAAAGAGGCCGCAAGAAAGTCAGCCACTGCCAAATACATACGTAGAGTAAGGCAGGTCCTGAGAAGTCAGCTGAATGGTAAAAACAAGATCTGAGCCATCAACACCTATACCCTGACCGTCATCAGATACCCTGCTGCTATAATAACCTGGCCAAAGAAGGAGACAGAAGCCACAGATATCAGGACAAGGAAGCTCCTCACATGCATGGAGGGTTTCACCCCAACTCCAGCACCCTGAGGGTGTACACAGAGCAGAAAGAGGGAGGCAGAGGATTAGTGAGTGTCAGAACCACTATCCAAGATGAAACAGCCAAGATCCAGGAATACATCAGGAAGATGGCCGCCAATGATGACCTACTATGTGAACGTCTCAGGCAGCAGAAACCCAGTGAGGAGAAGGAAGAAGAAGAAAGACGAGGAAGTGGCTGATATCATGAAAATATACCAGTGGCTGGAGAAGGCTGGTGTCAGGGACAACACAGAGGCACTGATCATGGCAGCAAAAGAGCAGGCCTTGAACACAAGATCGATAGAGGCTGGGGTCTACCACACCAGACAGGACCCAAGGTGCAGGCAGACTGTGCAAAGATGCCCCTGAGACAGTGCAGCACATAACAGCAGGGTGCAAGATGCAGGCAGGTAAGGCATACTTGGAGTGTCAGAACCAAGTGGCCGGCATAGTAAACAGAAACATCTGTGCCGAGTATGGGCTGGAGGTTCCATGATCAAAGTGGACAACACCTCCTAAGGTGATTGAGAACGACCGAGCTAAGATCCTGTGGGATTTTCAGATCGAGACCGCTAAGATGGTGGTGGCTAATCAACCAGATATCGTGGTGTTCAACAAGCAGGATAAAAAGGTGGTAGTGGTAGATGTCGCAATCCCAAGTGATACCAACATCAGGAAGAAGGAACATGAGAAGCTCGAAAAATATCAAGGGCTGAAAGAGGAGCTGGAAAAGATGTGGGGAGTAAAGGTATCAGTGGTATCAGTGGTGATAGGAGCACTCAGGGCTGTAACCCCCGAGCTGAGAAAGTGGCTCCAACAAATCCCAGGAATAACACCTGAGATTTCTGTCAAGAAGAGCGCAATCCTAGGAACAGCTTACATCCTGCGCGGGACCCTCAGGCTCCCAGGCCTCTGGTAGTAGGACTCAAGCTTGAAGGAGACACAAGACTGACCACAGAGAGGGCGAGTGGGGAATATATATATTATCATCACAGCAGCGTGTGCTAACAGAGCTGGCCGATGAGGGACTGTCATCTGTCTCTGCTGGTTACTTCTTGAGCTTTAAGTACATGTGGTTAAAAATCTAACTATAATTTTTGTAAGTTTAATGTCACATATTTTGTTTTGTTCAAAGTTTCCGGCCTCACTTTTCCTGCTCACAGCTACCATGGTGTATGTAATGGTGACTAAGTTCAACTGTTCTACCCAAAAACAACACCGCACAGGTACACAAATAATAACATCACTAACAAGTATTTGTGTACTTGAATATTCGTTCCCATCCGTAACAAAAACATGATGTCACCACCTAACCTGACACACACTGTGGACACAGCCTAACCGTGTTACCCTGTATTAGTCTAGGTTGTCAAAATGACACGAATTGGCCATGAGTTTTTTTCTGCGGAATTGATGGAGATGTGTGTGCTGAGCTGAGCTGAGCTGGGTCAGGCTCACTGTGGTCATAAATAGCACAGAGCAGTTTCCACTGCTGTCAGTGTTGGCAGGGTTCCACAGAGGAACATGCCGCAGAGGACAAGGCGTAGGATGTCTGCTGTCTGGCTATAGGTTGGTATAGCAGCGTGTACACATATCCACAGCCGGTGTGAGCCTTGTTGTCCCTACTGTTAAAAATTTACAGCCAAGATTTAGGCTTGTGTAAGACAGCAGACTAGCAGACTCTTGTTCTGAGTTGTTGGACCTGTGACCTGACGAAAACAAAATAATCTCATAATGTTTTTAACCACAATCATGATCCACAATCTTTTATTCCTATTTTGTAGACTATAGTCAGACTTGAAATAGACAAGGCCACTGAGTAAGGTATAACACTGTCTAGGTTTGTTCATGTTGCACTAGGATCAATTAGGTGTTGTGCAGTTTAGAAACAAAAGTAAATACCATCAACTAGAGTGTTCCGATCATGCAGCGCCATCTTTTGACTGTGCAACTGGCATTACAGAAGTAAAACAAAGACTGTCATCTCTGTTTAGCGTAATTACATGTACGCTGTATTACCTGGAGCAATAAAAGACAGAAAGAAAGGCTATAGGTATTGAAGAACAGGGATGCACCAATTTATCGTTTCAATAACGGTACTTGCCAATATGACTGACATTGGTGTACCAGCAAAAAAGGTGCCATCCACTGGTGACTGTAGCATTGATAATCCGTTGTGTGTTATTAATTTTACACTGGCCACATCTTCTGCCCTACACCTGGTTGCAGCTTTAAAGACCCTCTCTGACAAATATCATATTTTTGACCTTGTTATCGGATTAATATGGTGTTTTTTTTATACAAAGACACACATCATGACTAAAATAAGGAGTCGGCGTCCAAAAACAAATTCTGAAAGCCTGGGTCCTTCATGTAGAAAACTTAAGGAACCAACCCTGTTGACTAGCGGGGGTGGAGGTAACTTGGTAGATTTCAGGTTTTTTTCAGGCAAATTATTTCTTTTTTTCCTTGACAAAAAACAGGATCGAATATCAGCAGCAACAAAAAATCAAATACCAGTAATCAGCAAAATTGCTATTTCAAATATCAGAAATAGCTTGGAATTTGCATATTGGAGCATCATTACCTCTACCAAAGGGCGAAGGTTATTTGTTTGCCTGTGTCATTTCCTAGTTTGTCTGTGAATAGGATAACTCAAAAAGTTACATATAGATTTTGATGAAATTTTCATGAGACATGAGAAATGACATACAAAACATTCAATGAGATTTTGGTTGTGATCCCTACCATCATCTGGATCCAGGATTTTTTTATTGGATTTTTAAAAGATGGGGGAATTTTAAGTTGTTCCTATGAAGTAACTAATAAAGCCACAGACGTGCAACTAACATCAATATGAAGTAATATGCTGACACCATCAAGACAAACATTGCCCTGTAGGAGGGGATTTTTTGGCCTTGGCGGAGGTCTGTGCACTGTGTGTTTTTTGTATTGTGTGACTAATACAAAGGGTAACCATATTACATTAAATTGAAAAGACGTAGATTAATTATTAACATCACAATTCATTAAAATCCTCATTTGTGTTGTTGTTCTTCTCACATGCAAACACACATTTCTGTCACTGACATTGATCAGGCCCTTCAAAGGTTTTGTCGCCATTTTTCAAGAACCACACATTCGGTGATAATATTCTCCCATTGGGCAATGGTTCTTACTGTCTGGCTGATGTCAGTAGTTGCATTATAAAATACAGAATTAACCACACAGCAACTGCTAGCCCAGACAACTAGATCAGCTCGTAATTTGGTTTTCATATTGAATCAATGCATAAACTGTGACCTCAGAGTAGATGAAACCAACAGCTGTAACTACGGTAAAATGCACACAAACAAAGGTACCATAACAAAGATAGTGACAGTTTTAACTACAAAATGCTTTGAAAACATGAAAATTAAAAATGTATGACAGAATTTATATGTCAATGTTGGCCTTGACTGAAGGTAATGGAAACCAAATGACTGAAATTTGACTGAAACTAATATACATTTTCATCCAGACTACTAAATGAAAGTCAGGTGCCAAAATACACAATTCAGCTTCTACCGTTTTATCTTCCATTGTCTCTCCACCAGCCTCTGATCCATTTTACACTTTTTGTAACGTATGACATACTGCTGCATCATATATACCACATACAGCAAAAGACAGCATCTTTTTCTATGTATCTCACTACTGCACACATCAACAATCCGGTAGGAACCTGCTGGCAGCAGACTGTTCCCTATAGCTATGATTACGGAGATTCTTCTACCTAGCGCCAACTTTAAGACTCCTTAGCTTCTCTACATTTGGCCACCATTATTCTGCACAGTATTCAAAGCCACTAAATAAATCTAGTTGCATTAATAAGCCATGTTAGAATTTTTGTACTCTCCTGGCACCTGACGCATAACTCTCATCCAGTATATGCTTCGATTTTTGACACCATTCCTTGGTCAAACATGATACGGAACTAAACTGGATGGAAAAAACACACAGAGAGCTTTGGTCAAAGGCAGAGTGGCACGATGAGTGAGAGACTCCCAGGTACCTGGTGTGGTTTTCTCCAGTGTGTACCAGCGGTAAAAGGCCCTCTTCTTCTGCTCGCTCAGGTCGGAGCCATGCTGCAGCAGCCAATGCGAGATCCTGCTCTGGCTGATACCTGGAAAGCAGCCAGACATCTAATTACAACAGAGCGTTTTGCACCAAGGCCCGGTACAATTTGTAGACAACCTTTGGAGGGATTCAAGAGACACAAGAGGGGAATGCTAGAAAGTATTTTCTCCTCAGATCACTTGTCTCTCCCATGAGCTGTAACCACAGAAATACTGCCGGGCACCGTCACGCATCGCTATGGGCTGCTTGACATTTTGTTGAACTACAAGTTAGATTTTGGACTTGTGCGCAGCAGATTTACAGAGGCAGATACCTGTATTTTTGTGCTAATTTTGTGATTTTACATATATTTTTATTTGAAAACAGTAAAATAGTCACTGAAAAATCACTGACCTCATGTTAAGATGGACACAATAACCTCATTTACAGGTAGGACAGATAGGTAACACTAAATGCATTATGATTCGTTATCATGTACAAAAAAAAACATTATGCAGGAATAAAATGTACCACACACCATATAACACACACCATATAAGTCATTGCCATCAAGGAGTAGCAAAGTGCCCGGCTTTAATTTAAATATCTCTGGAGCCAAATAAATCCTCAAATATGTGTCTGATAGTAGTTTTCAAATACAAAATCTCTTTAGCTCCCAACGTGATAACTAAAAAAAAATTTTTTAAAAATCCATATCCTTAAAATCCCAAACTTTATTTCCACAAATTAAGCAGATGTATGAAGAGCTTTCTCTCATCAATTTTCGCAAAATAGAAAATACATATTTTTCCTCTTAGTGTCATAGTCCCGTAGTGCTATTTATCCATCTAGATTGCTTCTCTCTCCAATAAGGGTACTACAGTAAATGGCAGTGCCCTTCTGGGGCTCACAGTGTGAAAAATGTATCTATTTTAACAGCCAATGGCTCAAAATCAAAATTGTCATTTTTCCATAAGTATTTATATTTTCACATATTTATATAAATGTGCAGGACAGACAAATGAAATCAACAGCCTGGACTCAGTGTGCAGCCCCTCACCAGTAACTTGTGCAACCACTGCCTGAGAGATCCTCCTGTTCCCCAGGAATGCTTTGATCTCCTCTTTCACCATGCTGCTGTCTCTCCTGCAAACCCAAGGAACAACACAGCAATATCAATGCATTATTGACAGCTAAATCCGAAGAATCAAGCTGGTGTTTTTACACTAACAGCATTTCAAAGAAGCACCTGGTTTTAACAGATTAAGCACACTGCAGTGAAGCCTAATTGAAGGACTGCAAAAAGACAGCAGCAAAGGCAAAGTTCTTGGATGACTAACATACAGTATGACCAGAATGTCATCTTAACATGGATTTACACATGTTCATTTTTAGCACAAGCTGCTGTATCATCTACAGTACATAGTATCAATGAAAAAAGGTTACATTGTCCCCTTGAATTTAATTCACTTTACATCATCTTAAAGTGAACAAATCTTTTTTGGGGATTGTAATTGCTCATGGAAAACCTACAAAACCAGTGTGAGCTGCATTTGACAGTATTAACAATGCACTGTTCTGTTTTATGGCTAAGTTGTATTTCAGAGCAACACAAAGGCTGTGTGCATTCAAATGAATTCCGCCACAGTCAACTAATCTATACTTCAAAACGTATTTGGTGGAAATGTTTCCCCTAGCCAAGCCCTAGAGCAGAAGGAATTTAGAAAAAAAAAAAAAAGTAAAACATGCACAGACTTGCACAAATGGAGGGTGGTGACTGAACATGTGCAGTCACAGTGTACCCACCCTGCTCACTGGCTTTGAGCCCAGTCCCCTCCCTTAAGCATACACAAGAACATACTGTACATATCCAGGCACCAAGAAGCTTGTGTCTGTCTTAGCTTAATTCTTAGCTTAATTCTTCATCCTGCTACAGACTGAAAGGACTAATATGCATTACATGTTTTTTTAACTAGAAGGCATTTCTACTGGGTGCCTACCCCAACCCAACTCCAGTAGCACTGATGTCCAGACCAATCATAGCATTCTTTTGAACCAGTCAGTAACATCCCAGTGACAGTCAGAACGGAGAACACAACTTAGCATACTTTTCAAATGAAAATGCGTCAGGCTCTTGATGCAAGCTAAAATTAGAGCTAAAAGCGCTACTTGTATCGACATCGGTGAATCAATGTAGCACACACGGTTGTACAAGAGTGAGGGTGGGAGGTTGAGATGGATGCCAACTCTGAGGCCAAGCCCCTGCAGAGACAGAAATGTGCACAGAAGAATCAGAAGGGCACCATGGGATTGTCGATAAGTCGAAACCCTGTGTCAAGCCCCCCCCAACCCTGCTGAGCTGGATGCTAGAGGGTCCTACAGACAGACAGGATGAGGGCTTTTCGACACATCTAAACTTCTTGTGTCTGAAGAGGAAATATAACCTAAGGCGGAGGCAGCGGAACTGAGAAACAGGAAAGTTAGTGCTATGCTGGGGCAGATCAGGAGCTCTGAATGTCTGTTCTTTCTTTCAGCAGCAGAGGCCTATCACGCCGACTAAATATGCATCCAACGTGCTGACTGGGATAAATAATGATGATGATGAAATAATGATTTACTGTCACAGTAAATAGTGTCAGTGCCTACAGCACAAAATCAATCAGCAATGCAATCTTTGTTGACTGTTAATGTGATCTCAACAAGAACACCTTTATATCTCTCTGTTCAAGATAGGCCATCTTTATGTAATCCATGCTGTACAGGACACGCGTCCTTGTCATAAGCATCACGTGGTCCTGCTCTGAGCCTGAGAAAAATGGAAGCCAGCACTCTAGAAAAGAGCCCACCCGTGCCTTTGCTTCAATTGTGCAATTGCTTAATTTATGTATCTTGCTTACTGTGAAAACCTTAGCTATCAAAACCTTAACTTTGAACTGGCTTTTCATCTAAAAGACATCGCCTGTGCAAGCCTCCTGTTCACAGGAAACAGCCGCAAGGATAACCACAACGCTAACAGATCACGAAGGACATACCAACCAAGTTAATAGCGAGCCAGGTTTTTAATCTACAGTTGAACTGCATATTAACACCACGAAGAAAAGTAGAATTGCACATCTGTCAAACATGGTTAAGAATTTTCAGAGTTGCTTTTAGAGCCACAATGCATGATCGAATATTTGCATTGCAGATAATAGAGGAATTAACATACACCATGTCAGAGGATATATCATACTCCATACTGTTAGCATACTGTGCAGTCCTATACCCTCCGACTGAAATATGCCAAAGAAGAATGCACCAACATTGAAATTCTGGGCCGATACCTAAAAGTAACAGTTTGGCCAATAACCGACACAGATATCCTTTTGTGTCAAGGAAATGAAGAAATCCTCTTTATGAAAATAACTGAGCTGAACTTCTATTTTAAACCCTACCCTCACAAGACATCAGAATTGGTTCAAGTTTTCTACCTAGAAGATTCAGGGGTAGCCTTTAAAGCTGCAGTCAGGTGTAGGTCAGTAGATGAAGACAATGCAAATTTAATGAGATGCAAAAAGTACATAAATCGGCGCATCTCTAATGCCAAATATCTGAAAATCAAAGTCTGCCAAACAGAGTTTCACTCCTACTGACCTCATCAGCTCCTCCACCTTATCATCGATGTCCAGGTCCTCTTCTGTAGCTTCAAATCCAAATGCTCGCGCTGCTGCCGCACTGTTCACTGGGTACCTTGGCGGTGACAGCTTCCCGTTGGGTGTAGCTGCCAGGCTGTCCCGACCGTTTTGTGTCAGAGCCACCAGTGACACTGGTGAGGGCAAGATGGTTGACGGAGGCGGTGGCCCGGGAGGCGGAGAGGTGTCGTAGCTGTTGCTAGGAGATGGCGAGAGTCCCCCTCCGCTGCCGAACTGCGTCTGCGTAGCAGTGGATACTTTGGAGGACGTGGAAGACGCAGCAGGCGCCACGTTGTCGCCGGCGCTGCTTTCGGCACTGTTGTTGCCATTGCATGACACAGAGGGGGTGGTGGTTGCCGAGGCAGCACTGTTATTGTTGAATGATGTAGTAGTATTAGAGGCAGTGTTGTTGTTGTTTGCTCCTCCTACCCCATATGAGGACGAGGACGAGGAGGAGGATGAGGTGCGGCGGCCGAACTTGTCACCGTGCTCCCGTTCCAGCCGGTCCAGAGTGTCGAGCGCATGCAGGATCTCCTGCTTGGTCATGCCAGTACGACGCAGCCGCTGCAACAGATCTATCTGCTCAATAGTGAAGCGCGGCTCCTCACTGAACTCAGACATCCTTCTGCTGGACAAAAGACAACACAGACACGTTGTGATGCAGTGGAGGGGAAAGGAAACGGGAAATACAGGGGAGGAAGTTAAGGAAAGACTAGTGAATGCTCAAGATCTGAGAGGAAGGAGGGAAGAGAAATGTAGAACAGTAGGATCAAGGACGAAAGTCAGGCAGAAATGATACTGGAGTAAATGAGAGGATTAAGTAGGTGAAAAGGAATGTAGTTGCAGATGGGGAGAAAAATGAGAATAATGGGAAAGGAAAATT
>KV751333.1:5143735-5169547 GCA_001698575.1 Mola mola
GTGGCTGGGAGAGAAAAAAAATACTGAAAGAAGAAAATAAATAAGCAGCAAGTAAGAAAAGGAAGACAAGAATGAGACACAGAAGTGTGGAATAAAAAGGAAGGGAGGGGCAGGGCATTAAAAAAAAAAAAAAAAAAAAAAAAAAAAATCTGCTATTTTTGGGAACCAGCAGGCAACACACACAGAGTGCCAGAGTCACCTTGACAGCTGATGCTATCTTAACATTCTGACAGTCGTTCTTTAAGAGCTACAACATATCCCCGGCTCTGCACACCACCCACGCTGTATGTTTGTCATAAGCAATTCGCTGCGCTCAAAATCAATGCAACTGGAATCAGACTGCGGCAGATTTTCCATCTTTGTGGCAGCCCGACCTATACTGATATGATAAACGGTTTAAAAGGGGTCACTGGCATTGTTCTACATCAGTGTTATTCTAAGCTGCACAGAAGACCGAATGAAAAAAATAAATGACCGTATGCACTATTCTAACGTTTATATAGGAAATTAATGTGACAATGGCAAATTTAAACATTTAGAGGTCTGCAACAGCAAGCTTTAAAAGGAGAACCGACACAATTTCAGACACATGTAAGAGAAAGGCACTTTTTTTGTATTCTTTTTTTTAACAAAAGGTGGATCAGAAGCTGAACATTAACTAGTCTCTTCAGTCATCATTAAGAATTCATACGGAAGGCTACTAATGCTGTAAATCATTACGAAGCCTGCCACATCACACACACAGATGAGAAGATGCACCAACAACAACTACTTAGTCAGTGACGATGTGTTCTTTCACACGGACTCTGTGTGCTGCAAATCACCACCGATGATTTGAAATCATTACCCGTCCTTGTCAAGTATTTACAAGGTTAACTATTCACTT
Source organism: Mola mola (assembly GCA_001698575.1). Lineage (NCBI taxonomy): Eukaryota > Metazoa > Chordata > Actinopteri > Tetraodontiformes > Molidae > Mola > Mola mola. The sequence continues at coordinate 5,144,622 of KV751333.1, forward strand.
TGGCTCAGTCTAGGTGAATTGATTGAAAGTCACCCCTGCAGGACAGCAAAGACTCACCCTCAGATGACTCAGTCCCCTGCAATAGTTTACTGCAGGTCACAGAACACACATCGGACAAGTGTTTAAAGCAGAGGGACAAAAAAAGTCCATAACTGAGTCTACTTCTACTGGTTAGAACCGCAAAAAGAAAGCGGGTCCGTCTTTGAGAGAGAGTTAACAAACCTTCAGTTTGGACCACATAGCTTGCTAAACAATCCAAAAAAGTTCAACAACTCCTCAAAGGTGACAAATGCAGTAAAACAGATTCAGAGATAATGATATCAGATGAAACACCGTGGCATCCCGTGATGCAGGCAGAGACGAAGCCCAAATGCAGATATCCCCGGACACCCTCATGAACCAAGCTCGTCTCGTAAGCAGCTAAGTTTCCTACATATTCGACATTATTACATTGTGGAATCTCTTTCTCCTTCGTGTGTTTTTGTTTTGTGGGGCCTGCGGTGAGAGCACAAATCTGTCGCTCGTTTCAGCGCTGCGGGCGAGCCGCTGGTGATGCCAGCTTTCACGCCCTTCACCCAAAAGCTAACATTAGCAAATATTTCTGTGGCTGCTGGACAATGTATCATAAGATTAGCCCGCTTCCAAACCCCCCACCCCCGTATCCCACAATTATTACCGTCGTTTCCAGTAAGTTACGGCTGTCGCTGCATTTATGGTCTCAACAGTCCATTGGCAACGCAGACGGCGACTAGCGACTTAAAATACGCTACTTCAGCTGCACAGAGCTCGTGGAATTATTAGCATAATATGCTAGCCGTGCCAACGTTGATTGTAACGTTAGCCGACGTCGCTGGCTAGCGAACATTTCATATCATTAACATCACTTTCGGTGTGTACAGAGCTACGTGCATGACTTACCTCGGTTCAAATCGTCCACTTAACCATTTAACTTTATAATTTATGTAGAGACCCGCTGTGTGTTTCGCTGCAACCAAACAACAAGGCAATAAGCTTACAGTGCCCTTTCCGACCCCTTTCCAAGGATCTCTAATCAGGGGCGAATTATTTTCCTCTCTGCTTTGTCTGTCTGACAACAGCCATATTGACAACTAACACCTCTGAGTAGCTCCGAGGGAACTGTAGTTTTACTCTCACAAAGACCACTACCACGCGGCGGCGTCCTCTACACTTAAAAACTACAAATCCCTGACACGAGAGCGAGGGGGAGCTGATGGCTCACTGATATACAGTTGTCATAAAGGCGATGCAGTTTTTAATGCGACCATGGTTGGCTGCGGCCCTCAGCCCTGCTGCTGCTGCCCCCTACTGGTACTGTTACCGGTGGTGCACTATACTGGTCTGCACCATAATTACACATCTGTTCAGAAAGTTCACACGTGATGTGGTAAAGTTAATTCATTCATATCAGTAAATGAAGTCATTCTTAACCTTCTTTTAAAAAATGGCAAAGCACATTTTTTTCTTTAATTTCATTAAAAAATGATAATAAGGGAATGTTTCAATGTATCATAACATTGCAGTATACTGAGGAACCCTGAATACGTCCTTGAAAGAATTAGTTGCACGGACCTGGACAGATGTTTGTATAGAGTTTTTTTTGTTTAAGTCTGAAGGAGAAAGACACAACCTCTTTGTTATGAAAGAGGGACAGAATTGCAAATTGTTCATACTTTGCAAATTCAGCTCACAGGCACATAGGTTATTGTAGACATATTCAGTGGGTCCAAAGTACATTTTGTGTTTTCTTAAATACTTTTTTTTTGTTCTGACCCCCAGGGCCCGGCCAGTGATGCATTAGGAGACAATCATATTCATATCATATCAATGAGAACGCTGTATAAGGGGACATGCTACGACTCTCCAGAAGTAATGAACATCCCTCAGTATTCATGATATTTATTGCACAAGCCATAGATTATTGTAAGATACAAAAACTCACAAATATTAAGAAGGTAGGATTAACAAAGTACATAACATCATCTACAAAAGCAGATCTACAGTTTTAGAATTATAATTAGGTTAGGATAAAGGTTCAAAACGTACAAACATAGAATTAACATATTTTCGGGACCTAAAGCTTTAGATATGCAAGGGGCCAAGCTGTTTACTCAGCTGGTTTCAGCTGAAGAAGCACAGCAATAAAGGGAATTTAAAAGAGGCTTAATCTGGAGAGAAAATGGATCCAGGTGGCTAATTTAGCATGCACATCAATTAGACATTTCAGCTGAAAAACACAGCCCATTCAAGTCAGGCATTCACATGTTTTGCTGTGTTGTTTCTTCTTTATTTCATCGTGCACCTGCTTTGCTTCCATAGTGCTGCAGGTAAACTCCTCGTATTATTCTCTCTTCACTCCAGGTGGATATAGGTTAAAACGGTTTAATTTCTGAATATCTAAATATGAGTAACAGTCTGAGCTAATTGGGAGAAAATAACACTTAGTATTGAGCAAAATTCTATGGATGGGAATCATTTAATCCATATAGATGGATCCGGGAGGCATGCTGGGAAGATCATAACAGGGCAAACTGAGTAAAGAGTGCACTGCTCTCCTCTAATGACTGTCAAAGTGCTTTTAAAGAGGATAGTCAGTCTGCCACAGTGGAGGTGTTAAGTAGCGAGAAGCTTTATTTAAACATATGTAGAATAGAAAATGATGAATATTAATGCTGTTGAAGCACCCCAAAGAACTGTAACGAATGATGTATATTGGGCACAGTGTTCATATAACATTATTATGGCATCACATTTACATTTTGCCAGAAGACATTAAGCTATATCAGAACTTTCACTTTCAGAATGAATATCCACAGATTTGGTAAATGAGGCAAGAATGATGCTGTCTGATGGCAGTGAAAACTACAAGAGAAAGGAGGTGGTTCAAGGATTTTTCATGTTCTTTATGGGTTCATGTAATTTGGTGGAGTGAAGATTGCACTGTACATTGCCCACAAACTTTAGGCAATACTTTTTTTTCAGGGCAGGGGTGAAAAATTATTAAAGGGACACAACCTGAATGTGACGGGGTACAAGTGCACTAAAAATGAATACAATTATTAGCAAAAAAATAAGAACCCTGTTTAAGGTTAATACATATATAGTATTTAAATCCTCCACTGGACGGGGACATCATGTTTTATCAAAATAAATAACATTCGGAGTTTTGTTTTTTGTTTTTTTTAAATCACACTCATTGAAAAAAGAAAAAGCAGTAATTTTGTTTTGACAGATATGCAATCTTTCACACCTGTCCACGTTTTCATTTGTCTTATTTTTTTTATATTTTATACAGGTCCGATAATAGAGGAATGCCACAGAAGAATATGCTACTTAAGGCATATAATTAAGGAAAAATGTACCATCATGTTCTGAAAGATATGTGCAACCTCATGAACTGGTTGGAGTTAAGGACCTAGGAAAGTTTATCTCCTCTTAGTTCCCGCTGAAGTCCCCTTTTTTGCTACAGTTTCCAGAAGCCTCATTAATGGCTGTCGGCTGCAAACAAAACTCAGTGCGCAGCTGCCCGCTGAACATGCTTGATTCTCCGATAGTGGATATTCCAGCATCCGGCGAAAACTAAAGTGGAGCCGCGGGGAATACTCTTCTGGTCGCTCTTCGATTCTCGGCGTGTGTTTCCCGGTCCCGTGGCCGGTGGGTGCCCACCGTGTGAGTATCCAGCTTGGGAAAAATAAGCCGGGAGAAGACAAGCCAGCTGTTTTGGTCAGCTAGGTTAGCTGGAAGCAGCTAATAGCGTCAGCCAGCTAACGTGAACTTAGCTAGCCCAGTGAGAGCAAACGTCAACCTTTGGCTGTTTTGGTGGTGAAGTGATGCTGGGTAGTGAGTTTAGAGGATTTGGTTAAAAGACAGACATACGCGGTGTTTGGGTTTCTCATTCTGAAGCCGTGGTGTGAAGTTAAAGGTGGAGGTCTGATGTGATTTGACAAAACGCTCAGGCCGAGGCTATAACCATAACGTCATCTCAGCTGGCACCAGAACATGGCTCGAGCCGAAAGCAAAAACTCAAAGGCAAACCTGTTGACGTGTGTTTATATTGTGAGTTCACGCAGTAACCAGCACAGGTGAAAAGCATACAGTTAAATGTTTGCATCGTTATTTTGCTAAACCAACCAACATCATGTGAGGAGACTTCACGGTCTACTTTTCAAAAGTCAGTCATGTCGAAACTGCCCAACTGCGACGTGTGACTGCATTATTCCAGAAAATGACTCCGAAATTGATCTAGAGAGATTCCTCTGTTCATTTATTTGAACGCCTGTATCTGGAAGCAGGACTTGACGTTTTTGTTGGGAAATAATGTCCATTTGCAGGGCGATCAGCTCCGTTTGGCCTCTGCTGAATAACTTCACCTCTAAAGTTCATTTCTTCACAATGATTCAATTATTGGCTTGGTGTTCTTTTTGCTATTTTGTCTTTTTATTACATTCTCTATTGTATTTGTCTTAAGTTAAATAACAGCTCAAGTGTTCCATTTAGAAATGCATGATATACAGTCATAATATCGGCTGTTGTGCAAGTGTAAGTTATAACCAATCAATAGACTCATTAATACTAAGCCAAATAGGTTCACCTTAATGTTGTTTTTTAAACTGATAATAACAGGAATCAAGATGAAACCAGAGTGTGCATAAACCATGGGTTACTAACTTCTTACTAACAACTTGACATTATTGGATGAAAAAAAAAAATCGATATTGTACATCCTCATTTGCATTAGGTCAATCCCCATGCCATTCATTATAAGTTGCTTTAGATTTTTGAAAGAATGATTCATTGTGTAAAAATGAAATTATTTGTGTGCATATGGGCTGGTTGCTAAGCCCCGCGCTTGTTGGAGAAATGTTCGTCTCACAAGCATTACCACCTAATCCTCTGCTTAAAGATTCTCAGCATCTTATGAACGTGACGGGTGAGCCAAATAAACTGTTCAGAAAAAGAAGTGGAACGTGAAAGGCCAACAGCCATGGATCAGCGGGTTAGAATTAGAGAAGATATTTGGCTCCAAAACAGCATTAGTGCAGAATCTGCTCCACCATTGGCGACTGTCCTATGATCAGCTTGCTGTTTGGTGTTAAGTGAGACCTTAAGTACATTATATTTCTCTGTTTGGACTTAAAGTTGCATTGCTGAATTAAATTGGATCTGAGTAAAATGTTGGAAAACAAACGGACTTTCTGGCATTCATTTTCAAACAACAGAATCTGATGAAAGTAATGAGAATGGGCAATGTCTGCTTCTGTGTCTCACCCAGTTTCTTTGATAAAGAGGCACTAATCCATCTGCGCAAGTGTGCTTGTCAGTGTTTTATTCTGAAACACTTTGTCTGGCCAGGAGCTTTGTTTTTAATGCTATCCTGAATCTCACTCTGTTTTGATCTACAACTTGGTGCTGGAAATATTTCATCTTCTGGGAAATGTGCCAGTGTCAGTGTTTTTCACTGAGCTCTTGATGACTTTTCCTCTTGTCAGTGTCCTGGAGGCTGCCAGGTGACATCAGTGCGTTGCCCTCAGAGACAAAGAGGCACGAGCGTGGTCGAGGGCAGCAGAAGAACTTAACGTAAGAATTTGGAGTATGTCTAACATCTTTCAGACTTGCTCCTCAGTGCAAACACTGACATGCACACACTGACATGTCGTTCATATTTTTCCAATACATTTTATAAAATGTATGAATTTATAAGCTCATACACAAGCTTTTTGCAGCCATGTGCTTTAATTCCAGTTTTAAAGTTCATAAGTATGTTTGCTTGTGGTCAGTCATAGGACTGTTTTAAATTCAAATATTTAATTCAATCCATTGTACAAGTCCTAGATATCTTTTCAGGCTCTGTGTAATCCTCGTTCAGCCAGCCCCCTTTTGTAGTTTCATCTGTAAGTCTGAGCCACTAGGGGGCAGTCCTATGTTAACTATTCCCCACTATCAGTCCAGCAGTCCTACTGCACACAGGCTCTCCTTTTCTGTTGTGTTCAACGTTTGATGTCTTTTAAAAAGTGTGTGGACTTACCATTACCTTGATCAACACAAGGCAATTATTAGTGACACTCATGGGAGCTATCGAGATGCTACTGTGTTTAAAGCAACATACTATAGCTGTGAGTCATTTACATACAGCAGTATAAGTATGATACAATATACTTTATTGTCCCTTTGAGGAAATTTGTGCTGGACAACCTCTAATTGCTCATTACCTATTACACACATAATGGGTTAGTGAGTTAATAATGAGATCTTTGTCGAATGAATGCACAGCCACTGCAGCCTCATTATATTATAAATTGTTAAAAGTTTGTTTGGAGAGGCACAAATATATTTTTAAATTAGTTTGGATGCTATCATCTGCTGAAGGGCAAGAGCTCACCCTAAGCATGGGGGGGTAATAAGATGGGTCAAATGATTATAGAGAGGCACCCATGAACTGTTGAATACTTTAAAAAATGTAAGCTACGTATGGGCACAAGGAGTTCTATATAGCACCATGTCTGCTCCATGAAACGTTTGTCTTTTAAGGGCAACGTCACCCCAAAATCAAAAATATGTATTTTTCATATGGCTTGTAGTGCGATGTGTTGTAAGTAGTTTGATGCAGGAACTATTTTCTTTCTTTTAAACTGTACTGCATCTACTCAGGACAAGAGGCTCGTGTTCATGATGGGGTGGTATGTTAAGTTAAATCACGCTTATTAGCTAATTGATTCAGTCTCCCTTGTGATACAAAAAGAAAATAGCTCCAACATGAAACTGCTCCAAAGATCTGTTTATCATCTAGACTGTGCTGTTGAAAATGAAGTCTGTTATTTTTTTTAATGAATTTAGCACTAATTCTTGAAATTGAATTGACTTTTCCAATCTTTTAGTTCAATCATCATTGAAGTGATTATACTTGCATGTCAATGGCTTGTTAAACAAACTACACAGGTGTAATATTTTTTTTTGGTTTTCTCTGTAAAAAGAATATTTTTTGATTCACTGTATGAAGAACGGAGCATGTTCTCAGAGCTATTATCACTTCTGTTTCCACAGGCAACATATTCATTTATGTTTAAGTCAATCCTCTTTAGCTTTTTTCCCTTTATATAATTGTACATACTATACACACACACACACACACACATACATACCAACCATCCGGCCCTGCTTTCCTAAATGTCTTTGAATACCTCCGCCCTGGCCTCTCAGCCCTCATGAACAACTGGCTTGGACAGCTGGCTTTAACAGCTGCTTGCCAACTCATTTTTGGCCTCCATCTGGGCAGGTTTTTCCGCAGCATTGTCTTTTAGTAAGTCAGCCTTTCTGTTTCTTAATCAGTCTCTCTGCTGTCTTTGTGTCACCATTCAGTTAAAAGTATGCTGAGAAAAATCTCCAGAGTTCTTTGTTATATATTTTGACATTGCAAGTAATTAACATACCCCCATTTGCACATGTAGCCTAGCTTGCGTGCTGCAATAGTGTCGTGCTTTCAGCGTTTCTTTGTCTTCATTTGCTTTATTTCCCAACCTTCACCTTCAGCGGACGAGACCAATATTTATCTGTGTTGCCTCAGAATGAATCCAATGTGTCATTGCGCTGTCTCAGACACCTTTTGACCATCTGCAGATAGTATGCTGATTCTTTCTTAACTGTACTCTTAGCATTTATTTGGGGAAAATATTCCATGAGGAATGGCAACAAATGAATGTAAGGTAATGGTACACAAACTGAAGACCTGAACCTGTGCACTGCAGTTTTTACTCTGAGGACATAGCTTAGGACATCAGAAATCAATTAATTAGGCCTCACAGATGAATAAATTGGTACTTTAACTTAATGACTGGTGAAAAGATACTGTGAAACATCTAAAACAGAAATAAAACAGCAAATATATATACAGTAAATCATTTTCTGCATTAAACCTACTTCAGATTTACTCTAAAGTTGGCCAAAGACGTGTAGTTGAGGGATTGAGCAATCAAATGACCTGCTGACCTTCCATCCCTTTGATAACGCGCAGCTGTTGGTTTTGTAATTTATCTAGCCTTACTATGACCTGTGTCCCATGTTTCTCCTCAGTGGGGCATGAGGGTACGCACACATGACCGCGCACTTGCTGTCTTTATTTCAAACTACTGTGTTGGGTTCTTTGATGTTGAGCAGAAGGATTGAGACACTGGTTGATCTTGTGGCACCAGCACATCTGATCTCTGTCTTCCTGGAGACGTCAAACTGCTACACACAGATTTGTGTCTTTCTGGTGCTGACAACCACTGAGAAAAAGGATGTCTCAGCTGTAAGGTGACAATGCTATGGACTATCAAGCCTGTTGAGGACATGGATTTGGATTAGTCTGAGATAAATATTTTGCTTTCAGTTGGGATGAAATTGAGCCAAGGAATCACATTTTTAACAGTCTATAAGAAGGCCTCTCAGAAAGAGGCTGTCTAGCTCTTTGGTTGTAAGGTCCTGCAATAACAGATCTGTTAACCAAAATGTTGACATAGCCTTTAAGTTGATATAATTAACTTGTTAACAAAAATTTGTTGACTTTTCTTTTAGCTTAGTTTTTGGTTGTTACCGTACTACCCCCTGATGGAAGTATGTGGCTGTCTAGCTGCTAAATGCTCCACTATGTTTTACTGTGTCAGCCTTCTGTTAGGTGCTGAGCAGATAGTGTACATATTTTCACCTCCCTGCGTCTGCTGAGAATAAACCAATAGGGTAAACTCACAGCTGGACTGCTAAATTGAAACTCCTCAACATAAGGAGTAGGAATGGGCATTTAAGCACAAATGCTATTTTATCTTCACTGGGAATTTTTCGATAAATATTCAATATTCAGTACTCCTCAAGCAGGTATGCAGTTCAGTTGCATTTTACAGTTTCTCTGGTTGTTCTCTCTGGCAGTGATTGTCTTTCTGGATGGGGCCGTATACTCCGCCTGGACAAATACCATCAAACTTTGAAAAACCTCGACAAAAGCACATTGATCATCAAACTTACTTTTTTTTACTTTTACTTTTCTAGTGACATGAGTAGATGTGAATAGTAGATTTGTGGGCAATGGCCCACTTTATGCTAGGGGCTTCGCTCCCGAGTGTCAGCATAGTTATTGTCGACTAGTGGTATGCTAGCTTCACCTAGCAGTGTTTGCACTGCTCCTCATTTTCATTCATTTTGTTCCACTCAGAACTCATTGACAGCTGTAGTATTCTTTGAATGTGTCTGCTGATTTTATAGGTATTGTAGGACGTAGCAGCACTCGGACAAATGCAGTACTTACCTTGAGTAAGAAAGACCGTTGTACGCACATTTTACCAGAAGTAATGTGACCCCACCATTTTATTGTGTTATTTACAGGTGCCAGTAAAAACAGCAGGAAAATGTATATTTCGAACTGTTAAGCTGCTCACTTTAACATTCAGTTCACTTTGCATAAAAATTAATCCTGGTAATGATTGCAATTTCTAATATAAGATACACCAATTTAATGTATCACAATTCTTGTCTTATATCTTATTATTCAAAAGATTAAATACTTTTCTTAATAACTGCACTTTGTGTGGCCCTGAATGTCACATTTCTTAAAATAATTACATGAATGAATAAGAAAAGACTCGTGACTTTCACATTGTCAGTGAATAAAAAAATGGATGTTTTGTTTTCTAACCTGAATCACCGGATGACTGAAAATAGGTTTGACTGCTCTTGCAGGATTTACCAGCCAACTTCCTCTATTGCTCACTCATGCATAGTAATTGAAAGGATGTTTCTAGAAATTTCTGCATGGCTCCTGCTTCCATAGCATCCGTTCTAAACCTACTTCAATAAGAAACATTCCACTCTGGTCAGGTGAAGAGCCACAGGTTTTCTCTAGTCCTGTTTGCATTTGTTCCACACCTCATTTTATCCATTAGATAAATGATTAGCAAATATTTGTTGTATGGCAGTGGTGGGTTGTTGGTTGATCTCTTGGTGGATATGCCATTTTGGTTCAGACAGAAATGAACAATTTCAAGATTTAATGCCATGAATTTTGGTCGAAATCATAGTCCCCACATGATCAACCCCACTGACATTGTCAATTCTTAATTTTTAGATTTATAGTTTTGAATTTCAGTAAAATATCTTGACAGCTACTAAATGCATTTCCATGAAATGTGGTACAGGTATTTATGATGTCCAGACAAATAATAGCTTAAAGTTTAACTGAAACCCTACGCCTTCCTCTAACACCACATGCAGTTCAAAAAATGTAACTCAAGGTGTGAAATAGGTCAGCATCTACTAGAGGGAATTTTTTACCGACATTTTTGATTCCCGTATTGCTATCATGAGTTTGGCTTCAGAGTTTGTCTCAACAACTAAATGGATAAACATGAACTTCGTTTCACACCTTCACCCCCCTCAGAGTGAGTAGTAGTAGTAGTAGCTGTAGTGATCCTTTTTTTAAATTTTTCCAAAACTTTGGTTTGTGACCAAATTCCCGCAATACCTCATTGGCATCAGCTGTACCTTGTTTTATGGGCAAAAAATGTTCAATATATATTAGCATGCTAGTAAATGCCTAAAATTAGCATTGTTAGCATGTTAGACTTAGAATGTTGCTCAGAACACCTTTGCCACTCGGTTATATTGGAAATCGGATATGAGGTACTGTATATGACAAAGCCATCTACGTATGGAGGATACAGGCACACTTACTGCTCAAGTGAGCTCCTTCTAATAACTTCTTGATTACACCCCCTTCTTTGATGGTAGTTGGACTTACTAGGCGTGTCTCTGGCATGGGAATGATCCTTCCAGGCAAACTTTAGCTTCAGCAGACAGAGGCATGGATCTTGTCATGGCATCGCTCTAACCATCCATTACATTAGCTCTTATCTCCCTCTCTTTATGGCTCTTGTAACTGAAAGCAGACAGGCCAATAGGCCCTTATCCTTTTGGTTCCTGGGCTTTAGATTAAAGAAATCAATAGTGCCTGTTGCTCCTTAAAAATCATATGTGAAATATTATAAGCTCTGGCCCCTACACTCTGCTTTCAGCTATTTGACCTGGAGAGGGCCCCATGTGGGTAGAAGTGCTCAGAAAAATCAAAGTCTGTCTCTGTCTTTTGCATCTCGCACCCCAGAGCTTTTCCATATCACTGCTTGCACAACAGCTGTCAACTGTTTGTGTATTTGATATACTGATGCATACCCAAAAGGAGCAGGTGTTGCATATTAATGCCACTATTTTATTCTCCCCCTGCTGCTGATAAGAAAAGTGCACTGTGGTCAACAGAGTATGACTATAATGCTACTATATAGCATTATAACTTCTTAACTGGGTTTTGATACAAAGGGCATTGTTACCCTCAGTTTTCCTGAGGACAAAGAAGGGGCAGAGGAGGGGAAGATGAATAAATGTGATCCCATTTATTGACCTTTTACTGTCCTTCTATCCGTTTTCAGTATGGGTCTCTGTTGAGTTTGTAAGAACATTTATGGGTGTGACATATTTTTCTCACATATTTTTGTGACAAATTACATTTTTCCATAGCAATGTCTTATTGTGTTTATGTCTGATTATGATCCCCTGGCATACAGATTTTCCTTTCCTATATATTCTTACAGTGATTGCCTTTTTTTTTTTTTAAATAATTTTATTTGTTTGCACATAAATGAGAGCTGCCTAAACCATGGATTTATATTGCACACAACAACTGCCAGTATCTTAACAAAATCAATGTTTTGTCAAGGACCCTCCCTCACATATTAACTTGTATTTCCTGCCTTATATTCTGTATAATGTGGCTCCTTTCTTCGTACCAATCTTGGTTTCAGTGCAAGAGTTGCTGTATTGCATCTTGATTGTTTAGCTCTTTAGACAAATCCCCATGGACATGGCCCTGGCTCTCCAAACAGAGATCAGCCTCATTACGATTTGTTGCACAAACTGGAGAATGTTGACTGGCTGAGGGAGCAACAAAGCCCTCCCTCCTTTGGATGCATGTTCCTTGCAATGGCCTGACCCTGGAGCTCTGGGCCTTGTCAAATCATATTTGGCTCATACTCTTCCCATTCAGGGGCTCACTTACCCCCAGACTAAACTTATTGTTCCTCACTGAGGGCTATATGCAAAACAGACCTTAAGGTTTTAATGATTTGACAACTTGTTGAGGCAACATAGGGGCCTGATGTTGCCATCACAAGTTATGGAGTTTACTGACTATCACCCTCTGCTGTTATACTAAATGCTTTACTGAGTGAATTAGAGCTTAGTGAGCAAATTGCATAGAGTCAAGTGAGACAATTTTCTGTATTTTTGTCGCTATATGGTTGGAGGCTTAGATGATCCATCCAAAAACAGGGTTCTCTCAAACTATACATTACAAAGTTATAGTTTTGCCCACATCTTCTCATGCCAACGAATTAAACTCCAACTTTTTCTCATGCAAGCTCGATCAGCATTGCACATAAGCAACTTGCAGGATGGCCCATTTCTTAGGTTCTTTGGTGATCAGCTCTGGATAATTTTTTTTTTTTGAATATTTTTAACTCCTTTCTCAAGCCTGGCATAGCATTGTATTTGTCCTGGTCAGCCAAGAAGTTCTTATTTTGAGCTCTTGATTAAAACATATTCAATTTAAGATAAACTGGGGGTAGGTTAATTGGTCACTCTAAATTGCTCGTAGGTGTGAATGTGAGTGTGGATGGTTGTTTGTCTCTATATGTCAGCCCTGCGATGAACTGGCAACTTGTTCAGGGCGACCCCGCCTTCGCCCCAAGATGCTGAGATAGGCTCCAGCCCCCGCGACCCCTAACGGGATAAGCGGTAGAAAATGAATGAATGAATGAATAAAACTAATTCCCCTTTTTAAAATACAACCCTGTTCCCAAATAATTTGGGATGATGTGTGTAAAAATTAGATAGTGTAAATAGAAACAGAATATGATGATTTGTATTTGAACCCCATGTTTGCTTGGAAATAGCAGAAAGACAACATTTCAAGTGTTTTTTCAAAGGTATATGCCCATTTTGAAGTTGATGCCAACAATATATTGTTAAAAAGTTGAGACAGTGGTAACAAAAGACTGGAAAAGGAACAAAGCTGAAAAGCACTATTAGATGGCCTTCACCTTTGGGCCCTTAGACAGCACTGCATTGAAAACAGAAAAATCTGTTGTGGACAGCACTGTGTTGGCTATGGAACTCTTCAAACCCATTGTCTGTGAACATTAGGTTACTACAAACTCTACCATACATTCAGAGGAGACCATACATACTGTATATGAAAACATATATGAATTAGATCCAAAAACACCACCTTCTCTGGAACCGAGGTATTTTTAGATGAAATGAGGCGAAATGGAAAACTGTCCTGTGGTAAGACCAGTCAAAATTAGAAAGATACTGTCCTGCTGGCTATCAAGGAGAGGGGCTGTTATGGGGCTTGTATGGGGGTGTTTTAGTGCACATGGGTTACCTGCACATTTGTGAAGTCACCATATGCCACCAAGTTCTGTTTTTTTCAGGGAAGGTCTTGTTTATTTTAGCAAAACAATGCCAAACCATGTTCTGCATGTACTACAACAGCACAGTCCAGGTGCTAAAATTGCCATCTGCTTTGCACCTTTTTTAAAGTAAGATTTTAAAATTGTAAGTCACATCATAATGTTTTGTAAGACAGGTAAAGCAATTCAATTACTTGGACAAGCCAGCCAATCTACTTTATAGATGCCGTTTTTCACTTCCTCTCTCAACAATCTTAGCCAGATGTCATTGTCAGCCATGTTTGGCACTGACATTCGGGATTTGATTAAAAGGGGTGGATCATTGATAAATTGGCTGAGTGTAGTTCCTGCAGACTGTATCACCTTCCCCTTTGATTATCAAATAGGCAAAGACAAGCTTTTCACAGAGGGTTGCAACAATAGCATGGGAAATACTCAGTTTGTTGTACATAAGATACAAGTGTGAGACACAGGAACAGAGAACTTGATTCTATATCAGCACTCTTGGCGCAGTCACATCTCTGCCAGCTTGGTCTTTTGTCTCCTGTACTTTTCCATGTCTGCCTCTCCTAGTCACTCCCACCGGTGTCCTGTTTCTCACCGTACAGAGAGGATATAGATGAGATGCTCTAAAGTGTGTCAGCCCATTTGTGTTGAATAGTTGAAAGGGCTCATTCCCCCCACAGGAACCTACAGTATGTGAGAGCCATTGTTGTGTAATGCTGGACATGGAATTGGCCACAGAGTCTTGTTAACTTTCAGCACCTACCTCTGATTTCAGTTTTAAGTCACCTAATGTAGTCGATCCTTTTCCCTCTAAAAAGGATCAAGTTAAAAATGTTTAACTATTTTTTTTTGTCAACATATCCTAAACCATATCCATTTTTTTGATGATAGAGGCAATTTCCTGATGGATTTTCCAATTTAACTTATACTTTGGAAAGACACAAAGTGGAGACAACATGCCCACCAGTTGCCATGAACCTGAAAAAAATCAAATGGATGCACGTTTCATTGTCAACACTGAGTATTTAATTGAAAATGGCATTTTAAATTGGATTCACATCCTGTCCATAATTATGACATTGATTGAGGAGTATGAATGCTGACATACATACAGTATGTCTAAACAATAAGTAGAGGAGGATAAAGCTAAAAAAAACCCCACAAAAAAAACCACAAAAAAAAAAACATCAGCTAATTTTTGGTCACTCTTGACTGTGACTGCTTAGTTTGGTGGAGATAGACCATCCCATGTGCACCACTGCTGCTCGATAAAAAGAACAGTCTATTTTACTAACTAAAGATTGCACACTTAATTTTTCTTGGAATCCTAAATTTAAGTTTTGGTGCCATATTCATTTTTGCCATTTTTGAGTATCCCTTTTCCTTTATTTAAGGGCAATGCAAAGCAAACTAATAGTGGGGTTTAGGGTCAGGGTTATATTGTAGTGCAGACTTCTGTCAGTTATCAGTTTTTTAGGATTAAGAGCTGCAACTAACCATTACCTTCATCATCTGTCAATTGCTTTCAGTTTTAGTCCATAAAATTACAAAGAATGTTGAAAAATTCTCAAAAAAATCTGAGAGCCGAAAATGACATCTTCAGATTTTAAAAGCTGAATCAAAAGCAGAAAATCATCACATTTAAAAAATAATTGACTTTTTATTTGTAAAATGACAATCATCTCTTAATAATGTTAGCAACTAATTTTCTTTTGATCAACTAATTGTTTCTGCTCAAGTTGGATTACATTAACAAATTGTGGGTTATTGTTTGGCATCATTTTCGATTTTTACTCTTTCTATTCAAAGGAGTATGCTTTGCACTGTGATAGCTCAGCTCTAGTTTCACCCTTGTACCGGGGTAATTAGTCAGCACACCATCCTGTAAAGGCGGCTAAAACCATGCACCATTGACTTTTTCTAAGCTGATGGTCAGGACAAGTTTAAATTCCTCTAATACTTCTCACCAAATTGCACTACACAGCATAATCATTGCAGACAAGCTCCTGGCTGTGCTGTTCACTGCTTAGTAAGTGTTAGTTACCTCTAGAAATATGAAATCAGTGCAGAAAAAAAATGTGTCTGACTAATCTTTATATCAGCTTGTGGTATGGACCATATTGGCAATTACAAAAGAAAGAACTTCGAAAATCAGGAATTTAAAAGATCAGACACAGTCCCCTGTGCCTTTTCTCACCTATTTAGCCTAGAGTAGCTATGACCCATATGTTTTCAGGAAAAGCGCAGAACAGATGTTTAGCTTTTTTATTTCCTCAAAGTCTTTTTGTATGGAAATGTCATCTCCTGACTGACATTCTCTATGACAATTTTGTCATTACTCACAATTTTAACACAATGTCTTTATTGCGTGTCTGTACTCTTTGGTTTGAGCTCTGTTTAACAGTTTTCTGACACTGTAGAGACCCATAATACGTTAGACTTTGCATTGTGACACCGTTAAGAGGTAGCATGGATTGAAAGCTGAACCTTAATAATCACAGATGGCTTATTCCAACAAACTCCTGCACAGCAAGACATTTTCCTTCACTGTCCTCTTTCATTGGTATATTCAAAAAGTAGTTTTTACCATGAGGTTTAGCTCATGCTTCTTATGCTACTTCTCCAGGTGCAAACATTTGAATGGGTGGGCAATAATGCAAGATAGGTGTTTGCTTTGGGTTCTCAATTCAAAGGGGCCTAACAGCTACTGATTTTTATTATATTTAATTGTAATATGTATAAAATATCGCAAACAATGTACTACTACTAACTTGCAGATGTCTTCAGTCAGTGTCAGAGTAGGGAGAATCTTGTCGGTAAAGGTCAATAGCAAAGCAGCAAGAAGAATAAATTGCTGGATTATCATGTCGATTATATGTCGATGTCATATGGAAGTGCTTCCAATGTCTACAGGCCTCAGTGTGTTGCTAGCATTATTTAATGCACACTTTTATCCATACTTCAGCAGAGAAAAAGTCTGAGGCACTTCAGATCATTACCACCACGCTGCTGAGAAATGTAGCTTAGCTAATGTCGCCACATGTAGTGACGCTACTGCCCAACATTGATGGTGACTGCTGAAGAGAGGGTGGGAGATGCTCAGTTTTCCAAGTGAAGCTTTTGTACGACAGGTTTTGTGTTTCTTACTTTTTGCGTCATTGCGTTTTCCCCAAACCATACCACAACCATGAGTACTGCATGAGCTGCATTTTGTTTTTGTATAATCAACTATAGACCGCTACATTTTTGATAAGAGCTAAATGTTTATTAGTGAAGTTCTGTGTGTTAAATTTTGTGGTGCACAACACAGTCTGATGCACGTGTACGTAGTGGCAGCATATGTACATTATTGGGCCAATGAAGAAAAAGGATGATTTTTAAAATGATAACTATCATGCGCTTGCACAAAGGCGACTAGGTAAAAATTTTTCGCATATGTGACCTAAAGTAAACGTGTGCTTTATCACTAGTTCTTATTAATTATTTAGTATTTTTACATCTGATCTTTTGCAAATGTATTAGGATGAATGGATGGTTATAAATATATACGTAGATATTTGAAGTAAACATGAATATTTACATTTTCACATTTATTTATTTAATTTTTTGGCCTATTAGAACAACTTGGAACTCCTTATTTTCTGCTTATTTTCTGCTTATTTAAAAATATTGATTCACCCAAGAATTTAGATTCATATCCAGATTTTTCTACAATTTACAATAAAAAAACAGCAATGTAAAAAAGAAATTCCATTTGTTAAACAATTGTAATTAAATGCATTCAGAGATAACTCAAATTTCCATCTTTATTGTCATTCACCATTCATCAATTTGACACAGTTGTTTTTCTTTTGGGCAGAGGCTAAAATCGCCAAATTAATCAGGAGAAACCCTGTCTTTTGAAGTGTCTTATGGAGCAACAGTTACTATTTCAGTGGCCATAATCTATGCAACAGTAGAGCAGTTTATTATGGAAAGATTTGCAAGTCCCCATGCAAAATTCTGAATTAATGGCTTTCACAGAGTGGTTTTACTACTTAGTATTTTTCCTATTAAGACCAATATTCTCTCAATTAGGGAGAGGGTGAAAGCTGAGCGTGACGAAGGACCCCATGCCTGAGCTTGTTTATAGATTCCGATCACTAAGTCCACGACTGGGGAGTTTATGAACACATGACTTAGTGAGACCTCCGTATGTGAAAAATTTGTTGGTACATGCAGTCCAGATCTTAACTATTTATGTAAATAGATTTATATATAATTATGGCTTTTAAACAGAGTAAACCACTTTTAATTAGCATGTTTGTGTAGGTTCTCAGCTATCCAGGTTGAGGTAGTCTTAAGTGCTTTAGCTGAAGGCATCAGGACTTCTTCTTGGTTTTGAAGATCATTCATTCACTACTCGTCCGAAAGGCTTCTTCAGGTCTGAACTGAAGAAGAGAGATGGGAGGTGAAAACCAAAAAAAATGTCCAGATGCCTTCAACTAAAGCTCCTAAGACCGCTTTTAGTTAGGTATCGTTTGTGATCATTATAATTATAATTATGCATGGAGATTAAACAAGTGG
Source organism: Mola mola (assembly GCA_001698575.1). NCBI lineage: Eukaryota > Metazoa > Chordata > Actinopteri > Tetraodontiformes > Molidae > Mola > Mola mola. The sequence goes on from KV751333.1 coordinate 5,162,699, forward strand.
AGTTTTGCATTTTTCAAGGCTGTGCTCCTAACATAAATTGCACAGATCTAGGCCTTCCTCTGACACATGCATATGTGTCTTTCTCCTCTTCTTCTCCTGAAAGGCGTCCACAAGTCTGAAACCTTAATTCAATAAGAGATAAATTGAAAAAATGTGCAAATGCAAAGCAAATTTTGGCCTTGCTGGCCAAAGGAACATTTCAAGAGTGCTTGTCATACTCTCTCTTTTATTTGTAACTTAACTTCCCTCCTGCCTTGTTCATTTTCCGTCTTTGCGTGCTGAGAATTTTCTCAGCGTTCTGTCTACTTTCTTGCAGTTGAACAGTAAAGTGACTCTTGATTAGACTGACATAAACCAGAGATGATTTGCAAGGGTAAGAAGGTGCTCTCAGGGAGGGTTTAGCGAAGGGAGGAAGAAAAAGAGCTCTGAGATCTTGGCCCTGGCCCAAGTCATTGGCCCTGTAGAGGGCCTGCTGTTTGGATCACAAAATGGAAGTGGATGCATGGGTACAAATGGAGTGATAGATGTAGGAAGGCTGAAGCAGAGGGTCAGCCTAATCCATTTCTTTTGTTTCCTTTAATGAAAACCTTTGTGTGGCTACAGTCCATCCATAAATTGGACAGAAATGCATACTGTAGAGCTGCTGCCTGGCAGAATGATTTACCATGCATCCCCTCCTCTCCTTCTCATGTTAACTGCTCTCTGACTTTATTTCCCCTACTCGTCCCTGCATCCTATAAACCACACTGCCTTTTTACATCCTTCTTATTTTCATGTATCTAGCATCGTCCTACTTCTCCTTGGACAAGTACTGGAGAGCTGCAGCCAGGATTTTCCTTCAGTTTGGTTTAATTTTAGTAACACTGAGTTTCACGTCCATTTTTGTTGCAAAGAACCAGATATTTTGCTTTCTCTGCCAGTAGGTTTGCTTTCGTCCATGTGAATTAAAATGAACAAAAACCATGTACACCACAGGGCTTGCCTTTTTGATCATTAATACAGAAATGTAGAGCATACATATGCTACATGCTGTATATGCATTATGGTAGAATTCAGTATTACTAAAGTGCAATGTTTCCAAAAAAGTTGGGATAGTGTATAAAATGTAAATAAAAATAGAATATGATGATTTGCAAAGAATAACCCATATTTAATTGAAAGAAGCACAGAGACATACCAAATGGCGAAATCTCATTATGCTTTGAAAATTAAAACCCCATTTAATATGTGGTTTCTCAGTTTTCCAAATTATCCCATTCTATTTCTATTTACATTTTACAACTTTTTTTGGAAACTGTTCATACAATTAAATTTGCCTTGCATTTCCCTTGTAGCATTTTTCAGAGTGGAAGATGGAGTAGATTGAATAGGTGCCGTACTACAAAGATGTTTGTAGTACAATGTTGCACAAATGCTCATTTTGTTTTAGGATTCTGATCGACATGCAGTAGCTGCTCTATAAACAAAGCAGTGCTCTGAGCAGCAGACAGCGACCCTGGGCACTCTCAGGCTGGGAGCTGTAGGTGCTGAGGGTCCTGGCAGAGCTGGCTGCTTGGCCTCTTTGTTTTGGTTTATTTACAACAAGTTAGTGTACTTGTTGGCTCGTACACACCCCAGTTATGGTCTGTGTTTCACATGAAGAAGTCAGGATGTGCAGAGCTGCTTTTAAGCATAATTGAGCAGCTTTTGACACAGATTTCAGTTCCTCTGTTGCTGATTTTGGTTCTCTTTATGTCTTTCTTTTATTATAGTATTAACTAATAGATTATTCAAATAAAGTATTTCCTGCCTGTTGACTAATCATTTAATCATGTAGATTTGAATGTCAGTGTCAAATGTCCTGTCCATAGTTTGCTGCAGTTATTCCAGGTCCCCATGGCTTGACGAAATACAATAAATGTTTCTAATGGGTTTGCAAAGCAAGTTATAAAATCACACTGTAAGTATATTAATGAAAATAGCTTTTTCAGCAGCTTCTGCAGCAACATATTAGTGCACCCACAATGTAAGAAGGAGCACTTTGTCAGGTCCACAGTCATCAGACTGTGTAACAAAAACATCATGTAACCTGGTGCTCCGGTTATTCTCTGCTTTGACCATATACCATCTGTATGATTTTTTTCAACAGTATGACATATCTCAACATACGTAGTTATTTGTACATATGATGCTGCACTGTGGGACCATATTTTTTAAATTTCCACCATACAGTTTAAATATATATGCATATATTTTATGTATAGATATTGTATTCTTCTTACAAAGTAAGTAAGTGTGATACTATGTATAATATCAGAACCCTTCCAAACTGCAATAAACACCATGTATATTACTGTTTTCTTATTGCTGTTTTTTCAGTTACTGTGTACCGGAGCTTTAATGTGGAACTACCTTGAGGGATATGCTAAAAAGCAGGTTCAATAGAGCCAGGCTTTCTTTGTGAAGCAATTTCGACAAACCCCGAAATTCTAGTTAGAGATTATCAGTATCACAAACGTGGTTATCAACTTTCTTTGTTAAGTCAGGCTTTCTGCTTAAGATTCTGCTTCATATTCCCATAAAAAGGGGCCTTTTGCTCCATTCATCTTGAATGAGGTGTGATAATGCAGAACTATGAAGTTTATTAATAATACATTACTGCAAAAAGCAACATTGTTGTTGCATGTGAAGCACAGGGGAAATTTGTTGATCATGAAAATTCATCATGTCATGTCACGTATTTCGTTACTAAGTTCATTCTCATGTCTGTGATTTTATCTCTAATGTGACGACTGCGGGTTGTTTCGTTTCGTTTCGTTTTCTGCCGCTTATCCGGGTCCGGGTCGCGGGGGTAACAGCCTGAGCAGGGACATCCAGACGCTCCTCTCCCCAGCCACTTCCACCAACTCCTCCGGGGGGACACCAAGACGTTCCCAAGCCAACCGAGAGATGTAATCTCTCCAGCGTGTCCTTGGTCTGCCCCGGGGTCTCCTCCCGGATGGGCATGCCCGAAACACCTCCCCAGGGAGACGTCCAGGAGGCATCCTGACCAGATGCCCGAACCACCTCAACTGGCTCCTCTCAACGCGGAGGAGCAGCGGCTCTACTCTGAGCTCCTCCCGGATGTCCGTGCTCCTCACCCTATCTCTAAGGCTGAGCCCAGCCACCCTGCGAAGGAAGCTCATTTCGGCCGCTTGTATTCGCGATCTCATTCTTTCGGTCACTACCCAGAGCTCATGACCATAGGTGAGAGTTGGGACGTAGATTGACCTGTAAATTAAAAGCTTTGCCTTCTGGCTCAGCTCTCTCTCCACCACAACGGACCGCTTCAGCGTCCGCATCACTGCCGACGCTGCTCCAATCCGTCTGTCAATCTCCCGCTCCATTTTCCCCTCACTCGTGAACAAGACCCCGAGATACTTGAACTCCTCCACTTGGGGAAGCGACTCTCCCCCGACCCAGAGTGGGCAATCCACCCTTTTCCGGCTAAGAACCATGGCCTCAGATTTAGAGGTGCTGATTCTCATCCCCGCCGCTTGACACTCAGCTGCAAACCGTCCCAGTGAGAGCTGGAGGTCACTGTTCGATGAGGCCAACAGGACCACGTCATCTGCAAATAGCAGAGACGGAATCCGGAGGCCACCGAACCCGACTCCCTCCGCCGCTTGGCTGCGCCTAGAAATTCTGTCCATAAAAATTATGAACAGAACCGGTGACAAAGGACAGCCTTGGCGGAGACCAACCCTGACTGGGAACGGGTCTGACTTACTGCCGGCAATGCGAACCAAGCTCTGACTCCGACAATACAGAGATTGAATAGCCCGTAACAAAAGGCCATCTACCCCATAATCCCGGAGCACCCCCCACAGGATACCTTGGGGGACACGGTCATAAGCCTTCTCCAGATCCACAAAACACATGTGGACTGGTTGGGCAAACTCCCATGCCCCCTCCAGTACCCTCGTGAGGGTATAGAGCTGGTCCAGTGTTCCACGGCCAGGACGAAAACCACATTGCTCCTCTTGAATCCGAGGTTCAACTAGCAGCCGCACTCTCCTCTCCAGCACCCTGGAGTAGACCTTCCCAGGGAGGCTGAGGAGTGTGATTCCCCGGTAGTTGGAACACACCCTCTGGTCCCCCTTCTTGAAAAGGGGGACAACCACACCTGTCTGTCACTCCAAAGGCACAGTCCCCGATGTCCACGCAATGTTGCAGAGGCGTGTCAACCATGACAGCCCTACAACATCCAGAGCCTTGAAAACTTGAAACTTGAAACTGATGCAGAAGATTCAAACATTACACTGTATTTTAGGTCTGTCTCATACTAAACACTTGAAATCACAACTCAAAGTCAAAATGTTTTTAATAACTGAACATTATCTGTAATAAATGCCAGTGGAAGAATCGATTTTTGAATGCAGTACCAGCAGTATAAATGGACTCAGCAGCCAATCAGAAATATGTAACGTGCTCTGCGGATTTGTAGCTATAGCCTTTCAAGATTTTCCTCCACCCAGAATCTACATCTCACGGAGAAATATCGTCAGGAATAGAATTAATGAAAAGAGAAAAGCTTTAAATAGCAGATTTAATGCTAACGCCCAGAACATAACCTGGTTGGGACCAGGTTATGTTCGCAGCTTGAGTTACCATGGTGATCTAGCCAGGATAAAAGAGAGCCACCTTCATGATACTGACAACCCTGGCTTTCTGCTCAACATACCTCACTAAGACACTAATCCTACTTCGTACACCCCTGTGGTTTGGGACAAATACTATATATAGTATAAACAAAGCCCATTCTGACAGTATTAGGAGTTAGTAGTAGTAGTGTCAATATCAGATTATTAAACCCTTTGTATGTTTCTTACCTTTAGAGCAGTTAAGTGTTCCCTTTGTCTTAAGATAAACTATTAGGATGTGGACAGAGGTGGACAGCTCTTCTCTGAAAGCATGCGAGCCCATCCAAGCACAGATAAATACACAAAATTGCCAAGTTTTACGTCACTCAACTCAACGCTTGCTAACAAAATGTGCTCAGCTGTCAAGGACAACTCTACAACACTGCACTGGTTAGTGTTAAGCTACAAGTGTACTGCATATTTGTAAAAATATGATGAAGTAGGTGTCCTTGAGTTCCTTTCCCTTCAATTTGTGTGTGAAAACATTTACTTGATGTTCTTTCAGTCAGAGCCGGCTGGCCCATTAGGCAATATAGGCAAATGCTAAGGGCACCGTGGCCTCCAGGGGGCGCCACAAAATCGGGAAAAAAAAATTCACCTTCAATATAATTATATCAAAACTAGTTACTACTATTAACTCTTAAAATTGAAAAGCTAACATGTATTCAAATGTAAAGCAATGCCCAATTAATATTACTACAAATGATAATACCAAATAACCCCCCAGATGTGTTAAATAATTGCAGTCCATTTACAAAAAAAAAAGCACTCACAATGAGTTACAATTCAAGGTGAATGAAATTACACAATCTGATTTGTTGTTGTTGGTCTTGTTGAAATGGTATTCCTTCTCACTGTGTATTTTAAACTGCATCAGTTGTGTTACTAACTCCATTTGGGCCAAGGTCTATCATTTACACTTGAATACATATCTTTATTTATACCACCTTTTCTAAAAGATATAGGTTTGTTGTGCATGTATAGATCTCTGGCACAATACACATCAAAATATTGAATTCATAAGGGAAATATACATATTGTTTCATATGCTATTTGTGCATTTGTTATACTGTGGGAAGTGAAAAAAGACAATGTGAATCTGTAGCAACAATTTCAAGGTGCAAAAGAGTCCATAAAAAGCCTCATGGTGGATGATGCCATTGTGCCACATGTCCAGAGCCAGCTGGCCCATTAAGCAATATAGGCAAATGCTAAGGGCGCCGTGGCCGCCAGGGGGCGCCACAAAACAGGGAAAAAAAAAATTCACCTTGAATATAATTATGTTAAAACTAATTATTACTATTAACTCTTAAAATGGAAACGCTAACATATATTCAAATGTAAAGCAATGCCCAATTAATATTACTACAAATGATAATACCAAATAAGTTATTATACATGCATAGTAGACAACATGTATCTATTGGTTTTTTCATTTTTTTTTTCTAGGAGTCATCATTTTTATATAATAGCTGTCACACTCCTCTTCTCTCTTCAAAACATACTTTTGAGATATTTAACTCCAGCCTCTGCAAATGTTGGGCCATCAACAGGTAACACAACTTCAGCAGCCACAAGCATTCCTTCTGTCCCCTCCACCTCAGAAGAGCCCAGTGATGCAGCATCAGGAAAAAAGGCTGCACTATTAGACCCTGTTGACTGGCCATCTTCTCTAACTTATCAAATACGAAGAGAGTTAGTTCACAGAGGTCCATTTCAAGTTTCACATTTCCAAAACAAAAGGACGGACGAAGGTTTCAACATGAATATTTTACCAGATTCTTAGTCAATGGGGAAAAAATCAGGAGAAGCTGGCTCATGTACTCTAAAAAGGATGATAGCTGTCACTGCTTCTGCTGCAAAATGTTTTCAAAAAGAGATTACAAATTGAATAGGGAAGAACTAAAGGACTGGAAAAATGCAAACCGCTTGCTCAAGGTCCATGAGGATAGCCAAGAGCAAAATGCTAACGTGGCAACATGGAAAGACATGGAGGTCCGTTTAGCAAAAGGGCTGACAGTAGATAGACAGGAGATGGCACTTTTTGAGGCTGAGAGAAAAAGGTGGTGTGAGGTTTTACGTCGATTGGTGGCAATAATTCAGTCCTAAGCTGAGAGAAACCTGGCTTTAAAGGGGTCCACAGACACATTAAACAAACCAGACAATGGCAATTTCCTAAAAGAGGTGG
>KV751333.1:5171290-5188354 GCA_001698575.1 Mola mola
TATTATTAATTCACTTATTTACAGGATTTTTATTTTGTAAGTGCATTTATATTGTATTTCATTTTTTTTTGTATTTATTTGTAATTTGTTAAGCATGTAAAATGGGTGACATGTTATCTTATAAATGAAAAACAATGGTAAAAACAATGGTATTCGATTTCTTTTGTAAGCGTATGTAAATCACCGATGGAGGGGTCACCATATAAAATCTCGCCTAGGGTGCCACATTGGGTAGGGCCGGCTCTGCTTTCATTTGTGACATTTTGTGTGTTGAGAATGAAGGGTCAAGGTTTGACGATGTTTACTTCCTCTCTGACATGTGGTCTGATGTCTTTCTGGTACTTGCACACTGTGTTCCTAAATAATTCACAAAGAATACTACAACATTTAACCTTCTTCATTTTCCTGTAAACATGGACATTGAATATTAATTAATTTGTTAATCAATTCATGCCTAGTTGCTGATCATAGGGTTGATTTTTGGGTTCCTTTACTTGTACTTGTAGGTAGATTTGGTTTGCACCAAGATAGACACCCAGGTTTGGCAACCAATTATAAAACGTCTGTAACATGACTTTACACAATAGGAAGAATCAGACTGACAAAAAAAACCAAACTATTACAACACATACTAAAAATGTAGTACCAGGGCTCTACCAATCAGAACTTAAGCAAAATAGAAAGAACTATCTATTAAAAAGGATTTTTTTTAAAAATGGCGAAAATGATGCAAAATATAACAACCTGGATGTCCAGGGCTTGCTACAATGTTGTGCAGTGAATACCTGAGCCGAGGGGCACAGCTGCTGCTTAGCTACCGAGAGCTGGCCAGCTTTGGAAAACAGAACCAAGCTGATAGCTGGCCCTTTTGGAGGACATCACAACGGCACTCACATTGGCATTAGTTCCTATTTCAAACATTTAACCGGGTACAAGAGACCTCAAAGTTTACTTTTAAACTTTAGAGACTAAACATGGATTAATCTTCACTCTACTTGAGAGACCTGTCTAAAGCAGCGAGTCAGACAGACGTGCAGGCTTCTCTTTTGTCAGGTGATGTAATTGTAGTTTGTAACTTTACACCACTAGTCAAGTGGTTATATACTGTAATGTTAAAAGCTAACTCGAGGGAACTGGACTTTACTTCAGGAATGTATAGTGAGGAGAGAGAAAAACTTGTCTTTGGTGAGTGTTGATTTCAGGCAGTGGCTGAATTGACTTCAAACACAGACACATACACGCTCACCTGCAGCTGCTTGCTAGCTTAGAGCAAATCTTTAGTAAATTACTGAGGCTGTCAATTGATTATTATTTGATTGACTTTATCTGGCGAGGAACCATATTATGTTACTCGACTGTACTTTGAACTTGTCATAAATATGATTTGTGATATTTATGACAAGTGCTGCAATATACCTCTGGAAAAAAACTGTGTTAATTAGCCAAACTCAGAAAGTTTCTGGAAATTTTGATGACATTTTTAGGAGAGATGTGAAAAGGCCTAAGGATTTTATTTAAGCATTTTTACAGGATTTTTTTTTTTTACCCTAGATACCCCTGATAACTTCATTGACCTTGATTTAAAACAAAAAATGAATCATTTAATAAAAGTCACGCAAGTACAAAAAAAACATGCTAAGATTGAAATAGTAAATTTCCAAGTATTTCAATGGTTTTTACTATTTTAATCATTTAATTTGTGAAATGATAAATAAGCTAAAATTATTGACTCATAGTTGTCCATATGCCTTGGTGACATTTAAGTTATTCTCTTTGTAATTGTTCTAAAACATTAGAATGGGATTTTTATTCTTGGATTTTATATTGGAGTGTATTTTCCAACTTTGTTCCTGCTTTTTGATGTCTATTGTATGATGTTCTTCTTGACGTTTCATCGGTTTAGTTTTAATTAACTTTTATCACAGTTAGAAACAGGGTGAAATGTGATGACTGACAGCTTACTGATCTCTGCTCACCATTGAGTCATTCTGGTGTCTGGCCATGTACCATTGTCCATTCTTATTGTAATGGCATACATCATACAAATCTCCTGTTTTATATGTAATTACAGTCTAAAAGTAGTAGTACTGTGTTACTGAGGCTGGATCATAATTTTACTGATGTATTGGAATATAAACTACATTCCCAAATACTCAGACTCCAGGAAAGTATTTCAACATACAGTCTGGGTGCAGTTGGTTTTGGTCTTTGTCAGTTACCAACAATACTCAGACTTGAGCTGTCCCATCATTTGTGCTACAAGCAAATCATTTTAATGTAGACTTCCACAGTCAGACCTGCTGTTTTAATTTAGTGGAGTTAATTGTAGCTTGGAGTGACTGTATCAGTGGTCAGGCCCATTTTGTTTTGTTGGTACAGATCAATTTAATGATTATCCTGACATGTAGTGGATTGGTATATTTTTCAGTGACATTGCTTTTCATGTCATTTATAACTCACACCCGTCTTCCCACCTTTGCTCTCACTTTCTGGAAATTAAATCCAGTGAGAGAAGCACTGAAACCAGATGATAAATGGGCAGATGTTGATATAGAAGTTTGATTTACAGCTTTCACATTTATAGTGTAAAGACATTGGCTTGGCTCTTACATGAACATGTGTGCCTTGTTTGGGTGTGTTGTCTTCCCAGAAGCATCATGCATAAAGGACTTACTGTTGTTTGTTCAAGTTTTTGTAATGGGTTAATGACAAGGAATTATTTCTCCTGATTGTAATGATTTCTTAAAATAATGGATTATTATTGTAAACCTGCTTTCATACTCGCTTCTCCTTTTCCTTCACCCTTCCTGTGTATATCCTGTCTTATTCGAGAAAACAGAACTAGTTTTGTTTTCATAATAATCAGTTGGATCTAAATCCCATTTCCAAAGCGTGGAGGTCACAACAACTTCTCCTTTGGGGTTTGATTTAAGTGGCAATGTGGCTGCTACTGTAGCTAATCGCAAGGATTTATTGAGTGTATCAACAAGGGGCCAGGGACCAAGGTATTTTTCTGGCACCCTGCTACAGGTGTTGCAAAACCCCTTTTCTTTCGTCCTGTCTATCCTTGCATTTGTCTGGTATAGCTGTTGATGGAGGGCAGCTGGAAGAACTTGCTTGTTCTTCACTTGGTGGATTTATTAAAGAGGTTTCTGTTGGTGCTACATAACGCTGCCAGCACCTTCCTCCTCCTGTTGCCGGTGACCCCCCTGTCCAGAAAGTGTCTCACATTAAACCATTCATAAATATTCAAATTGATCTTGAGGGTGCCTTTTATGACCTGCTGATACATTCAGTCAAATTTCTGTGTGACCCTTGTTTAAGGGCTCCAGTAGTTTGTATATTCCAAATTCATGTCCAACCATTAGCCATTCTTGTGTGTCTGGTAAATGGGAATTTTCAAATGGTCCTCAAGGAGAGTATGAAGGACGTAGGGAAGGAATGGAGTAAGGAAGAGGGGGAGGGAGCAGCGTGAATAGAAGACAGGGTAGCTCTATTGAGAGAAAGACTGAAACTACAGAGGCATGTACTACAAGATCCAGATGTTGTAACCTTCCAACATACCCAGGCGCATCATGTCTTCTGTACATAACCTTAAAGGTGGATTACATTGCATCGAAGGCATTAGGGAAGTCTTGGAGTTGTTTTCACACAGTTGTCCATGGTGCCTCTCTGTTTGTGTTTTCCAGGCTAAATACAGGAAGTTATTATAATGCTATGCCTTATCCGAGGAAACATATCTGTTCCCTTGCACCCCTCCTTCCCTCCCACTCTTTGTGAATTTCCCCCCCGATCATGTCTGTGGTCTGGTTTGAGTGAATGCAACAGCAGGTCAGAACTAATGAGCTTGCTGTGATCTAAGAGCAGTGTTCTACATCCGTAGGCATTCTTTCTGGCCTATGCTAAAAAACTAATCTGGAAATAGGAAATGGAAGAACACCTTCAAATTTTTTAAATCAAAATCTGACCATTTGCTGTTTTTGAAATTAGGAAGTACTTCAAGATTGTTAAGATTATTTGTGAAACAAGAGTGTCAATCCAGGGAGAAGTTTAGAATAGATTAGATATTTTATTGATCTTTATGGAAGTCGTAGTCCCAAGATACATGATATGGTTAAATGATAGTGAGGGGTGAGATTGGATTGCTCATAGTTGTCAGTCTCACCCAGCTTCTCTGCTCTTCATTTCACTCCTAATCAGTCCCTCTTTCTCCCTGTCCTGCTCCTCACTGAGTAACAATTCAGAGGTCAGCATTGTGTTCCAGCAGGATGACCTCTTGTAATGAGAAGGCAGTGTAGCGGGTGACCTGAAAGCACTTAGTCCCCCTCTCCTGGGAACACAAACAGTGATGGTGCCAAGGCATACAGGAACAGCTGGAATGCTGCTGTCTTGTGTGCGTCCGGCTGCTCTAGTGCCTATTTGTCATTGCATTGAAAAATCGTAATAGAAGCAAAGGACAAATCTTATCTACAGTGCCTTGTCAGGTACCAAGCCAACACCTTCCCAACTAAAAGATTCTATCTGATCTTTGAGAAAATGCTGTTGTATCAAGATTGATTTTGGCAGCTGATGACTATTTAGAATGTAAATTTGCAAAATGTTTTCATTTTAATTAATTTATTGGTAATATCAAGTGACACATTTTCTCGTGGTTAAGGCCAGCCAGTGTGCTTGTATGATATTTTGGAGTGAGCTACTGCCAAGTTTCTAAAGAACTGCATCTTTTGTTCTCTGAAACACTGTGACTGCTTTCTTGCTTCTCCTCTTATCTGGCTAAGATGTTTTAGTAGCACAGGTGTGCATGTGGGTGGATGTGCACTTGCTTGCACATGTGGGTATTCATCTCTTTTTTATACTTAACACATCAATCAATGTATTCCAAAAAGTTTGTATAGGTTGGCTCAGTCAGGTGGCTTTTACAGTTTGTAATGGGATTAAGACTGAGGACTGGCTACATTTGGAAGTCCATTTATCCCTTTTTGCCACGACTACCTCATCCATTGCATGTTTTTGATCTTGCTGTTGCCTTCTGCGACTCTCTCTCCATGTGCCACTCCTTTTATCCCTGCAGATCTCTGATGTTAATACACACATCATCTGATATGGGCTTTATGATTTTTTTCTCGTGCATTTTTAGAAAATGTCTGCGCTCCTGTGTGACTCTGAAGCAATTTACATATCTGGCATTAAATCCAACAGCCATTAAAAGACAAACACAAGTGGAGAAAGCGTGGGTCGATGCTTCTTGGCTGACATCCATAAGGGAAAAAAGAAATTGCTGATCTGCTTAAAGAGCTCATTTCATTTTTTTTTCTTCAATGCCCTTTAGAGTGCACATAGTGTTTTAATAGCATGTAAATTCATAACATATCATTGACCCATCAGTGGAAAATATCAAGGAGGGCCAGGGAGAATGAGCACAAATGGCAAAGCGCCACAATAATTCTTGGCATTAATCCCCTATTGAACAAGCAAAGTTTTCTCAAGGCTGCTTGAGTGTGAGTTGATCCTGATACAGAGAGTGCGTGCTTTGGCTTTTCACGCTTTTCATTTTCTACTTGAAAGAGGCGCAGTTATGAGACTACTTTGATCCCATACAATTGGGAGGGACGTCCACGAATGAGACAGTAAGCCCCTTGGAATTTTATAGGCACAAAATTATCATTGAAAATAAAAGAACAGAGATTAGGGTGTGTTGTGTCTTCTGATTAATTTATGGCCTTGATAGTCAAAAACTGCTTGCTGCTTGTGATCCCGACAAAATAAACATACGATGAGTGATAGCATTTCATCCAAGTTGAGTCTGATGAGGTCATTGGAAAATATGGTTTCAATAATTTCATGCCTGACTGAAAGCATTTGCTCAATGTTATGAATAAATGGTAAGGAAATGGCACGAGTGACATTGTGCCCCTCAGTATAGAAACACCAATGTTTAACGTGAGCCACAGGCAAAGGAATAACCTTGTTGTTGTCTTGACTGTTTGGAGATGGCTCTTACTTGGGGGAAATGAGTCTATGATACACCGGCATTGCTTAAATTCCTCCCCTTGTCATCGCTGCTAAAGCAAATAGCAGCTTAGAGTTAAGGATTCTGCGACTGAATCAACAGATTGTTTGTGTATTCACAGGCTCAAAGGGAACATTTTTAGAATTGTGGAAAGGTAGGAATTTAGGGAATCGTTCTCTTTAACCCACCCAATTATTGTGAGACCAATGACTTGCGCTTTTGATGAGCCCCTTCCATGGAATATTGCTATTTTCAAAGCTTAGTCTCTCTTTCCTTAAACTTAAAGTTTTGAAGGGAGCTCTTTATTTGGATGGAGAATTCTGGATCTGAATCCCCAGAATATGATAGACTCTTTTGGAAATGAGAGCAGACTGGGACTCGAGCCGTTGGATTAATTGCTGCATGCATGATTGACCTGGGCATCTGAGTCTTCCTGGGACTAAACCAGCACTAAGTCCTGGGCCTTTTCACTTCAACATACTATTGCTACTTATTAAAGTAAACAAGACTGAAACATTTTTGAGATAAATGTACAAAAATCTATATTTCAGCTTTGGATTTTGCTTTGTGTTTTAAACATATTTAGCTTCATTATGTTGTGTTGATATCCTTCTTTCCACAACAAACAGCTTTACTCAACATACTAATGATTTTTTTCCCGTTAATTCCTTCAAAAAAAAACAACCCACACAACTGTATTGAATGACAGGGGTGTTGCTTTAGCTATCGATTAGAATATGAATTTCAAATGTCAGAAACATTTTTCATCTTATGTTATCCCTCATATTGTTTTCTAATACCTCAGCGTTGGGTGCCTTAGTGACGTAAAAGCAGATTTATTTCCTAGTAATACAGACAACGTGGGATATATTGTAAACGCTTGATACACATGGAACATAAAGTAATAACTGAGTGGAAAAATACAGATATATACATGTTTTTTGGATTAAAAAGTAATTTTAGAACAAGAATGCATTACATGCCTTTTACCAAGCATGGAGAAGATTTGAGTATTTGGGGATGTAACCCTCAGTAGCATGCTTGTATGTGTTAATTGTTGTATTTTTCTGGTTTGATTTATTTAATTTTCTACCCACAAACTGGGAGTCTGGGCAGGAACTTTGAGCCATTATATTAGGTAAAATAGGCCCCTCTGACCAGAGGCTTTTACTTTAAATTGGCAAAAAGTTACTTCTCTCCTATATGTCCATATTTCAAATCCCTCTGTGGCTACCACTCTCTTCATTTTGTCCCTGTCGACACACACCTAGGTAATTGGTGATGTGGACCATATGTTGGGTTTGAATGGCCCTCTGTTCTGTTTCATCATTAGACAGACTGAAGGACATTTTATAACCTTGTTATTTGGCTACTTGTACCTTCCTGTACCTTGCCGGGCAACTCTGCTTATCAAGTCTTTCATCTCCTCACCTGTCAAATCACCAGCTACAGCTTTTCCTGCAAAATACTCGTCTTTATGCAATGTGAGCGTTTTTCTATCTGTGTGTCAGTGTGTGTGGGTGTAATCCACACCCTTAAGTGATTTCAGACCGCATTAATGGCCAGAGTGGACCAAGTAGTGGTATGACTTTCAGCTGGACGGTCAGTGTGTTTGAATAATAGATGACAATGACCTGCAGATGCAGTAGTACATGTATTTGTGTCTAGGTTTTGTTTTTGTTGTTTTGTTTGTAAGCATTGCAACCATTTAGCCTGGCATTTGAATTTCTTATGTCTGACCTGGAAAGCTAAGAATTTAAATGTGTTCATAATAGTGGTGAACATCTGTGTCCAAGATCAAGGGCCTAGTCTTGAAATGTCTGTTTAAATGAAATTCTTTTTTCCGTCAGAATGCATTGGTTTTTTTCTCTATTCTGTGGCAGGGTTTATTTTGCTAACGAACACTTTGGCGAAGAATGTTTGTCATTGATCTTCTTTCTATGATGAAATATTGATGAGCCAAGATATTTCTGACAATAATAACTATGATGAATTTTATGTTTTTCTTTAAAAACGCCAGACTAAAATGCTACTGGTCGGCTAACAGACATTCAGAATATAAGCAATGCAGCTCTGACAAACATGTTTGTTCCTACAAACAACTAGTGGTTCACACTGAACCTCAGATACTGATGACTTCCCAACCTGCCATTTCGGATGATGACAATACTGACTACTTCAGCAATGGTCACAAAAAAAAAAAAACAGGAAAAGAAATAGAGTTAGAACCAAAAGTATTTGGGTAATGATAGTTTTTATTGTTTTGACTTTATACACCACCACAATGGATTTTAAATAAATCAATCAAGATGTGACCGAACTGCATTGGCAAAAAGATAGCATTTGCTGTGTAGGATTTACAGCCATTTTATGTAGAGTAAATTTTTAAGGTCTTAAAAATATTTCTAAAACTAACATGCCCTATTTGTTTGAGATCAGGTGACTGACTTTGCCATTGAAGAATATTCCATTTCAGCAGTCACATCATCAATAAACTCCAGTGAGCCCCATGCCATTGGAAGCCATACATGCCCATAAATGCCCATGCCATCTCCACCATGTTTACCACATGATGTGCTATTCTTTGCATCATGAGCTGTTCATTTCCCTCTCTAGAATTTTGTCTTCCCATCACTCATGTACAAGTTTATCCTAGTTTCATCTGTCTTATTCTGAAACTTGGGGCATGTAGTGGATTGGTATATTTGAAATGTGAGGCTTTTTAAATGTTTTCTGGCAAAGTCCAATCTGATCTTCCTGTTTTCACATGTTGCCAGTGGTGTGAACCTTGTTGAAAACCCTCTGTATTTACATACATGAAGATATCTCTTGAGTGTGGAGTTTGACAGTGATATGCCAACCTTCTCCAGGGTACTGTTGACTTGTGACAATGTTGTAAAGGGGTTTGGGTTCTGCCATCATCCACTTTAGTTGTCTTCCATTGTCTTCCAGGCCTTTTGGTGTTGTTGAGATCAACAGTGCATTCTTTTTAAGAACCAAATTGTTGATTTAACCACTCCAGAAGTTTTTTTCTGTCTTTTTGATTGATTGGTTGACTGATTGATTGGTTGTTTTATTTATTTTTCCAGCCTAACAATGTCCTCCATCACTTGCATTGATATTTCCTTGGACTTCATATTTATAGCTCCAGTCAAACAGCTGCCAAATGCCAATTCAACACCTGAAATTAACACCAGACTTTTTGTCTTTTTCAGTTGTCTTGATGTAAAGGACCACACCTGGCCTTAAAACTGCTTGTAAGTGCGTTGACCAAATATATTTGACCCTCTCAAAATGATAATACTCTGCATAAATGGTAGTTATTCCTATATGGTAAATTACATATTTTTTTAAACCTTTAATATTAAAGCTTGATGTCTGCAGTTTGGTCACATCTTAACTGTCTTATTTCAAATCCATTGTACTAGCATATAGGGGCAAAACGCTAAAAACGTATTAATTATCCAAATATTTCTGGACCTGGAACTGTACACAGGGATTCTTCATTTTTAATTTGGCAGAAAGGAAAATAGAAACATAAATAAATGTCAACTTTAGATCAGCAAAGACAGGAGAGCAGCATTGCGTAGGTTGGAGAGTCTTGGCTAGAAAAATATTGATATTGCGAAGTGCGAAGAGTTGATACAACCTTCATTTCAATTTCCAGTACCTTTTTGAATTAAAGATAAAAATGTTGATCCAAATACACATTTTTTTGTCAACTAAAGTCTCATAAAATAAAAGTGACTAAAATGTGACTAAAACTAATAAGCATTAATCTAAAAACTACAATAGCTGCCAAAATGGCATTCTTCTTCATTAAAGTACTATCCTACGCACTCACTGTTAAACTGCTAGTTGTCAACATCTGTTTTTTGTTTTTTGAGTACTGAGAGAGACATCTGATGATGATACTTGACTGTAGGTCTGTGTCAGTAGTGTTGGTGATGTTGATTATTAGGGATTAAGGAGATTCATATTAAAAAATATATTACTGAGGCCTTTAATGTGCATAAATGATGGAAGGGCAGGGCTGAGGCAATTATGAATCCGGATTGGACCCATGGGCATGTCAGTTGAGTCTTTCTGCTCTCTAATCTTCCATTTAAAACCATTTCTTCTTTTGTTTTGCAAACCACGCTTTGTAGCTAGAAAGCTTTGAATTGCTTTTTTAGAAAGGATTTTCACTGAAAATTAGCAATAAGGTTTTGTTTTGTTTTTTTTCCAATTAAAGAAAAAAAACAGAAACAGCAATTGTAGAAGTCTTGGTTTCTGCATTTTTGCTGCTCCTGCAGTTTATTTTTTTTTTTTTTAGATGATTTTTATGTTAAGGTCGTAGTCCTTCTCCTAAATATGATTTTAATATATCCTTAAAAATACCTATGTTAGAGATTTCTTTGCATCTTTTTGCAGATTTGCCTGTTTCTAAGAGGGTCATCCAGAGTCTGAACCTTGAAAAGATGCAGATCATGGTCCTTTGCCATCCAACAGGTGAGACATGTACCACTATTCTCAAATGTACGTTGTCTGAGCAAAACAAGACAAACAAGACAACCCTCTCCTTGGCGCATTTGGGACAAGTTATGTGTGATGTGTTACTGTGAGAATAACTTTGTCTGTGGCTTTGCTGCCTGTAAACAGTGTCATAAAGTGTAAGCATTTGATGGTCACAAGATAGAAACATTGTCCCTGAGGAAATATGTTTAAAACTGCAGAGGCACAGCGACGGCTGCAACAACCCTAGAACAGAACTCTCACAGCCTGTGTGTTTATCATGGCCAACGAATTGGGTCATTGGACTTAAATTAACGGGTCTTGTGCAGGTTTGATTAATAATTGCAAATATCATTCCAGTTCTGGTATTGAGCTTTATTTGGTGTTTTGGGTTTTCAAAACTGGACCTGTGCAGGACTCTTGACTATCATCTGGATTAAGATTTAGGTTTTCATAGTGCCATTATATATTACCATTGTTTGAAAGCTTGTGTGTAGTTACCTTGATTGTGTTTTCCCCCTTTTTGCATGTGAATAAAAACACAATAAAAACCTCTTATAAATTAATAGTAAATAATGCAGACAAATGTTGCAGGGACTACTATTAAACGTTAAATTGTACATTTATGAAGTGCTGTAGAGGATATTTTAAAATAACACAATATATATTGTGTATCCCGATATTGCTTATATTATTTATTGGCCATATGGCCCGGCCCTACATGATTGCCTGAACAGTTGCTAGGAAGCTGACACTGAATACCTGTGCAGGATAGAATAATAGAAACTAGATTGCTCATAGTGGGATGTCTGACGAAGTAGGGGCTGTGAACGTCTGGTTTTGCTGATACTTGTTGGTTTGTGGGTGAAGTTAGGAGAATGGCTTGTTTTTATCTTACAAAATAGTGCAGCAAACTTCAATTCAGTCAATTATTATTTTTCCCTCTACCAAGGAGGTTATGTTTTCATTCTTTGGTTGGTTGATTTGTGTCTTAGCAGGATTACAAAAAAACTAATGGATAGATTTCAATGAAGTTTGTTGGGACAATGAGGAATGTTAAGGAGTCAAGTCAAGGAAGAACCCATTAAACTTTCATGCAGATCTAGGTAAGGGGGCAGTTTCATGAATATTAATAATGTTCGCCATGTCGGTTATGTTTTTGCCGGCCTTTGATTGTTAACAGGATAACATAAAAATTTACAGATGGATTTTGATGAAATTTCCATCAACGGTGTATCTCCGCCCATCTTACACCTGATTAGATTTTGACGGCCAAAGGTCAAAGGTAATGGTCACTGAAATGTCAAAAAGATTTTTTTTTAACATTACTCCGGAATAAATGAACATAATTTTGGACTAGTTACAAATAATTCTAGTTTTGGCTTTCTAGGTATAAGGTCAAGGTCAGTGAAAGGTAAAACACATTTTTGGTCATAGCTTTAGAAATTGACATACAGAGGTCTAAATGGTATAATTTTATTTGCTAGTCATGATGCCATTATATAGCCAGAATGAGCTGCCTGTCTGAATGCAGTCTAGTGTGAGGGGATTATTGGACCTTAGTGGAGGTATATGCTCTGGCGATTGCCATTTTAGTTTTTATTTTGATAGCTGTCGGTTTTGAT
The DNA here is from genome assembly GCA_001698575.1 of Mola mola. Classification (NCBI taxonomy): domain Eukaryota; kingdom Metazoa; phylum Chordata; class Actinopteri; order Tetraodontiformes; family Molidae; genus Mola; species Mola mola. Next base: position 5,183,420 of record KV751333.1, read on the forward strand.
TCATTGTCTTGATAAGTGGCTGATCATTCAGGAACTGTGTACCACACACTGTGTGTGACTTGGCACTTAAAAGGTGATAAAAGTTGTTTTGCTACAGCTAATAGAGCTTTTTGTGACCCTTTGTGACCCATAAAAACAGATTAACCCAATGTTTAAACAGAACTTTATTAAATTCGCTATTAGCTTTGATGACTCTACCCCCAAGATGGTCTCGATTTTGATGTTCTAGATTGGTGTCGTTTTTTTCCCAAAGCCAACATGAAATCACCTCTCCCTAACTAGCTTAAGAGACAGGAGTTGGTATTCCTTAATCAGTGATCAGAAACAGCCTAATCAAGAGAGTGAGGAACCAAGAAATAAAGCAGCCGTTCCTGGGTTTCGTCCTCCTCCCTCCTACCCGTGCTTCTGTCTGGCAAGTCCAGACAAGCCTCCGGTAAAAGGTGAGGATGTTTGTTTTTCACCTCGCTGCAATTGGGTGTAGTGAGCAAGGTAAATGTGTTTACCTATGGCTCACAGCTCACATTTGCCCTCACAGACCTATAACATAGATTCATACTCCAGAAAGAAAAATTACTTTGAATCGTTAAATGTGATTCTGCCCCTTTTGATATTTGAATTGATGATTTTACTCTCACAAATGTGTGCTGGATGGCAATGAGGTTATAGCACTGTTCACAAATTATCTAAGGAAGAGGAACGAAGAAAAATAGTATCAGCAGTTTAGGTGCGCTGTGTCCCTTGGCCTCTTCCAACATATGACTTCATGTTGAAGTATAAATCTAAACTTGCAGCAGTGCAGCCTTTCATGCTCAGGTAATCACCTGCACACACACACACACACTTCTCTCCCTAACCTCATCACTCTTGACTTGGTTTCACACACTCACACACAAAGACACATTTCTCACCCACACTCACTCAGTCGGTTGTTGTAGTTCGCTCTGCCCTACCTGCTGAAAGTCTTTCCGGGCAATGTCATGTCACTCAGCCAACAACTCTCTCTGTACTCTCTCCTCTTCATCCCTTCACATGGAGTGCCTTTTCATTTTAAGCTGTAGCAAATGCATGCTGGTGTGCATGAGGCCACGTTTACACGTTTTCTGGTGAAAACGCAAAACTTTAGTTGCGTTTTGGCTGTCTGTCTACACGAGAATGGTGTTTGTGTTGCATGAAAACAGAACAATATGGAAACGAGCTCCAGAGTGTAAAGATTTGAAAATGCCCACATCTCCGTTTCCATGTAGACAGTAAAAACGCAACATTTTGAAAACAGATATGCGCACTAAGGTGGCAGTCAATTGTTTTCACTTGCTGTAGTACCCACGTTTTTTTTGTTTTTTTTTATTGCACCGAGAAAAGTGTCTCTTCGCATGTGTATGTTTTAGGTCATCCCAAAATCACACTGCCAGCTACTGGCCTGGCAAGTGTACTACAGCGTTTCTGGTGTTTCCTGCGGTCTTATGTGCACAGAGATCAATTTTCAAAACGTTGCCGTCTGCACGTGGAACTAGTTGAAAACAACGAAACAGAATGTTGTCGTGTAAATGGGGCCTGAGTGTGCAGCACTCGGATAAAAAAGTAATATGTATTGAAATATTTTCCTGCTTTTGCTCCTTTTCATGCAGGTGCGTAATATGTCCCCAGATCCATTTATTTTTGTGTATCATCTTTGTGTATACATGTGTATAATCATGGTTGATTGGAGAGCAGCTAGGGAGGAGCAGCTGCAACTGCTCTGTAGCATTGACAGCGCCTGTTGTTGTTTGTGGTGGACTGGAGGCATCAGTGCTGCCAAGCCCAGCTTCTCCTGCCTGCAGCAGCTGTGTCACGCTTTAATAGACTTTTCAATTCAAGAGGAGGTAAATACTGACCTAACCTTGTTGTAGCTCAATCGGAAAGTGGGAAATAATAAGGGTGAATTATGAAATTTTTCGATTCTCATTAAATTTATTGTTAATCTTAAAGATTTATTTCAAACAAGGCAATTGACCAAAAAAAAAATAAACAAATGGAAATAAATAATGGCATCAAGCCTATATATTGACCCAAATTCCATTCACTCAAAATGAACAAGCCACGAGTATATCGAGTATATTCAACATATCACCCACTCCTAGATGGCATATATTTCTGAAGTAGCAGAAAAAAAAAAATCACAACCTCACAACCTACTTCCCTGATGGTAAGCATGCCTAGTTTCGCATTCTCACCACTGAAAAAGCCTGAATGCCAAATGCAATCTCCCTCAACGGAGGCAATAAAGTAGAGCACACAACTCTCTCCCTCATGTTTTTGAAGCCCTGCATCGAGATTTGAGCAATTGTTGCTTTAAAAAAAATAACAGCACCAGTAAAACTGTTACACTAAGATGGTCAAATTTTAAAATAATTTTATTTGCAGCTCATGTGTGCCAAACTGTTGGACAATCCGTATGGATTGCGATGAACTATGCTCTCTTCCTACACTGTATACAGTATTAAACCTTATCTTTAACACTGCATCCAATCAGTGCAATGACACTCTCATTAGCTATGTTTACATGGACACAAATATTCGGAATGAAAGGGCTGATCAGAATAAAAATGCTTCATGTAAACACATCAATTGGAAGATTCGGATCTGATTCGACTCATTCGGAAAAAATTATATTCAGATCAAGAGGAGTGGTTTATGCTGATCCTTATTCTAAACCGCGTCCACATACACACTTATTCCGATCGCAACTTCCTGTAGAATTACCCACACTGCCCATGTGTGCCTATGCCAACGTGAAGTGACAGCAGCACTAAACTTGGAGGGATACTCATGTCCTCCCGCTCTCTCCTCTTGTAACGCCGGAGCATTATGCATTGCTGAGCCCATAGCTTGATCACGGAGAACAGTAGAAACAAAAGCAGGGCTTTCAGAACCTGGCACAGGTCCATTCTTTAAGACAGCGGAGTTTAAATTGAAGGGAAAATGACAACGTACATGTCAGAATGCTGCTATTCTGATTAAATCTTGGTGCATGTATGCGCACGTCATGATCGGATTATTTTATTTAGCGTCCATATAAGCAGTGGATTCAGAATTTCCAATCCCTCAAATTTTTTATCTGATTAAGAAATTTTGTGCACGTAAACATAGCTATTGTCACTTTCCACTGCTGTAAATTTACATGGAGCACTGAAGTATGGCTATGTGCATATGTATATATTCAAATTTTAATTTGTATTTTTTTTTTTAACTACACTTAGACATTTGTATCTATATTACAAGTAATCTGCGATATATACACTCATCCCAGGTGGTACATAATATTTTCTTTCTTAGTTTAAGTTGTTGGCATTCTATTACACATAAGTTTTAGCACACACAGCGCACACAATCAAAACATACACATGAACGATATGACATGATATGTACTCTTTGTTATTGACATAATTAATTCATATTTGATATGTTGACCTTTTTAAGAGGGGCAGCCTGCCTCAACAATAATATGCTATGTGTACCTGTTTCTATGGTAAATTGAAATAATTTTACCAAAAATAATAATTTATGGGGGAACAAAATCAACAATAGGATCCATAAGCAAACCATACTCAGCCAACCATAAATTCAATCAGTCAATCAGCAGCTGTCTAAATAAAAACACCCAACACATACCAATATATAACCAAAAGAAGGTGCTTAGTGGGATAGTAAGAAGCATTTTTCTAAGCTTGGCAAGTCTGCCATAACTAGCATTGAATCTTCTATTCTTTCTTTCCTCTAGTAGCTGTGTTGACTGTCTCGTGCAAGGGAACCCTTGATTACTAAGCTGACTTTACATTTGGTTTGAGCCTATAGCAACCAGCTCATTGAGACACCTCCAATGCACAGCTAACAGCCTGCTCAACTTTGATCGTGCAGAGCTGTTAATGACTGTTTCTCCATTATCCAAGGCCTCAGGTTATCCGACAGGCTTTATTAGCCTAATGAATGGTTTAGGGATATTTATTTATACTACATGTCTGTCTGAAAATGCCTCTGGCAGCCTTTAATGTCCAATTACCTAATTTTGGCAGACAATCACATGCTTTTTGCTTCATTAGTGTCAGGGTCTTCTAGTGTCATGTGTCTGTTGTTAGGGTCAATCAGTGTTTCTGGTCTTATGTTGAAGTTTTGCTTGTGTCTTATTTCCCATGTCCTGTCAAGTCTTGTCTCTCAGGTGTGTTTGATTACTCCCTCTCCCTAATGTGTCTCACCTGTGTCCAATTGTCTACCTCTCCCTCCTGTATTTAACCCCTGTGTTCCCTTCCTCCTGTGCCAGATTGTCTTGTCTTTCTAGTGAGCAGTCCAGCGTACTTTCCATGTGAGTCTCCTTGTGTTCGATCTTTATTCCGTGTTCCGATTACTGAGTTTGGCTAATCCTTGTCTGTACCTTTGCATAGTTTTGAATTCCCGGTTTGACCTTGTTATTAAAACGACTACTGATTTAGAAAGCTCCCCGTGTGACTCTGTACAATTGGATCCTCAGTTTCCCAAACCTGAAACTTTAGCTGCGATGTCTTGGGATTATGTCTTCATTAAAGTTTATGATTTGTTGATTTTGATAATCTGTTGTGTTTCCTGATGTGATTGAGAGTGCCAATCCTTGATATAACAAGACACAGGTGTATTGAAATAACATCAGAGTATGAGCTCAGTTGGAGGGGACTCTCAGGCCAAAATATAATTTAATTAACTCAGTTTAATTTATGGTCAACCTTGCTTGGTATTTTGAAAACACATATGGTTGAAAATCATGGGTATTGATCATCATTAGATGTTTTTTGGGTTTTTTTTCAAAGTCATTTTAAATGTTAGCTTCCAATTATATTTTTTATGTATTACAAATTGTGGTAATACTATTACTATTAACATATTTTTTCAGTCCCAACACCAAATTAATGGCCAAAAAACTTTTTAGGC
>KV751333.1:5188376-5228079 GCA_001698575.1 Mola mola
TACTATTTCAATGAAAACTTAATAACCAATGTCTGTCGTCTCCACAGATACTCTGTTTTTTGGTCAATGGACTCATATCAGATGTTGTATGCAGCCAAGTTGTTGCAGAGAGTTATTATAGGGTAATGGCTGTATAATACGCATTTATGTAGGCTTTCTTTCTTGGCATCATACCAGTGCTCAGGGTGCAGAGGCATTTACCAGCGGGCTTAACAGCTCACTGTCCCTTGACTTAATACCTCCATTATTCTCTGTCCTCATCATTCCTTAGGCAAGCATTTGTTTGACACCTGACCAACTGTACATGTATGGTTTAGTCTGTACATGAGAGGTTATTTTTTCAGTAACAGATACCCAAACCTGGATTTTTTTTACCCTGCAATTGAACTTTCCTTTTACTCCTCACTTTCTTTTAATAGAGAACTTGTAGTTCTAGTTGGGACAGTAAGGATATTTGTATGGTGTGGGTGGGGTCATATGTTGGTAAAGAAGTTTGACCCTAAAACTCCAGATATTAAGGACTATTTCTTTCTCAGTGGATATCTCACAAACCACATTCAGAGTTAATTCTTTTTTTCAATCTTCACAAGGAATTGTAGCTAAACAAATATTGTTGCTTTGATGCAGACAATATTAATTTGGCTGGCTGTGGAAAGCCCTGTTTTGTTCTGTCTTGGAAAAATAACTATTAGGTTTGCTTTGTTGAGAAGTGGGTAAGTATGCAGATTATTGGAGGGACATGTGTATTCATAACATCAGAGTCTCTTTTTTTTTTGGCCGTCATTGTCTGGTGTTGTGGATCCACTTTGCTCTATTGTCTTGTGAGTTCCGCTGGTGGTCTGTGATGTAAACAGCTCTCAAAGGGAAACCTTCTTCACTCTCCTTTTCAAAAGCACTCTCTTTTTCTCCATGAGCCTGTGTCCCTTTCTATGATCGTCTTCTTGACTGCCCCCGCCCAAGCCTTATTTTCTGATTCTCCACCTCCATCACACACCCACACACACAAGAAGTATCCTTGCTCTTACCATCAGTGGAGCTGTCCCACTACTGAGCCAATAGTGTATTGGGGTTTTAGGTGACAGTGGGGAAGGAACAACCCTGCTGGCTTGTTAGTGTCTCTGACCCCTCTATCACAATGAGTCCCTCTCCCCTCCCACTCATTTCCCTGTCAAGCTGGGAAGAGTAAATATTTATCCGCCCCCACAACAATGTCTAGTTTGGAGGAGAAAGAGACTTTGACCAGAGCTAATGCACGGGCAGTTGGTAAGGCTGCTGTCATCTGGGGCCTAAAGATAGGTTGCAGGAATATTAAGGTGAAGTCTCTAATATGGTAGAGAAATATATCAAGTTAATGGTTATATTAAATGAATAGAACTGCCCTGTGTTCTGGCGCTTAAAATACTGTATCCAAGACTGGCGTAGTTGCTGGAAAGCAAGACAAAATTTTTTAGGGGTAAGACTGCACATTTAGTTTTTGGTTACTGCTTAGAGACTACGGATTGTCTTATGAATTTCTTGACTTCAATTTTTTTTTCAGTGTTTGGCATCTTTTCAACCCTGCTACTGACTTGGTTTTTGGGATGGCGAGTTTGATGGGTCAGTCCATCACTTTGGTTTGGGACTTTTTTTTCGTAGAGTTGGTAAAACCTTAATTTTGCATGCCTGTAGACTCTTTCTTTTTTTACTCTGTGGGATGAAAACTTAACATTGAATATACTGTTATTACACAGTTTTAATTCATGTTTTGCCCGAATGACAACAAATATGATAAATTTTGCTTGAATTGTGGATGGATAAAAGAAGAAAAAGCAAACTCCTAGCTTTCAGTAAAGTAGCTACTGTATGAACATTAGCTTATAATATTATTACTGGTGGCACAGTGGTGCAGTAGTTAGCGCTGTCGCCTCACAGCAAGAGGGTCCTGGGTTTGATTCCGGGTCAGGGCGTTTCTGTTTGGAGTTTGCATGTTCTCCCTGTGTCTGCGTGGGTTCTCTCCGGGTACTCCGGCTTTCTCCCACATTCCAAAAACATGCAAAACTGGGGGTAGGTTAATTGGTCAGTCTAAATTGCCCTTAGGTGTCAATGTGAGTGTGGATGGTTGTTTGCGTCTATATGTCAGCCCTGCGATGAACTGGTGACTTGTCCAGGGTGACCCCGCCTTCGCCCGAAGAGAGGTAGCTCGATGCTGAGATAGGCTCCAGCCCCCCACCCCGCGACCCCTAACAGGATAAGCAGTAGAAGATGGATGGATTATTACTGATTTACCGCAACTATTAATATTATTAGCAAATAATTTGCCTAATATTTCTGAATTAACAGATTTGCTGTCTATAAATGTCATAAAATAGTAAAAGATGTTGGTTTACAATGATACCTAGTTTCTTGTTTTCAGATGTACAGTTTGATAAATAAAGACAGAATATTCCCATATAAGATTCATCAAGTAGGTTATGTTTTACGCTTACAGTGAATTAGCTTTTTTGTTAGTAACACAGAAGTGGCTCTTGACCCAACTTATATCTCATTAAACTTTGGAAGTGATCCTGAATGGGATCTGGACTCAAGAATTTTGTAAAGAATTATTTCAGGTACAGATCTTTGACAATGATCTTGAATTGGCTTGTGAATGTCACTGGTGAGAAAATTATACATGACAGTGTACTTTTGGTGAATATGAAATTATAATGAAATACTGTATAATGGTATTTCAAATCCAAAATTCTGCTGTTGAGGGTATTTCTTTTTTATTCTGCTTGTATACATGATATATATAGAGCTACTGCATATATTGACAAAAATCTAAATATACTGTATTTTTAGAGGGCCAATGAATTTAAATATCACAGAAGCTTCTGCAATCCGAGGCCTGCGATCTCAGATTGCTCATTTTTACTTGATGACAGCTGTTTCTGACATTTTTAAATTAAAATTTAATATTTAATCATTAATCATTTACAATTGATGTTTACAACAGATGTAGAAATTTATGTTATGTCTCTTTTACCTGCCCATGACACATTTCATCTTATTCATCTACATAATAAGAATGTTGTGTATTAAACTGCTTTACAACGAATCACTATTAATAGCCTTGTGTTAAAGAGGGTGCCTAGGTCTGGCAGTATGGAAGGAGACAGTGCTGAACAGGACCATTGCTGTCTGTGTCACATGTCACCACTGTCCGAATGACATTAATGGTCCAAAGGCCTAGCATCTGATGCCAAGGCTGTCAGATTGATAAGACCCTACATTACTGTATGGTGCATGTATACAGAATGATTGAGGCAGTTTTAAAGGGAGACAAAAGGACACATTACTCTAAACAAACAGTAACATTTAAAATAGAAATCAGTATGTATCTCTGCACATGTTTAGGCAGAGGTATTCAAATGGTATTGTTGCCTCAAATATACTCAGCAATGTCAGTATTATACGATCAAGGAAACACCTGCTTAAATGACTAACGAAGACTATATTTCAAGCAGGCGCTTCCACACATGTTCAGCTTGAGGGATAATTAGGCTGTTAAACATTCCTTCTGGTCATGTATAGAAACACTATTTAGAAGACATTGGCCAGCTGCCTGATGCTGCAATAGAAACAAAGGATCAGCCGTATACAATAAGTCTGAGGTGGGTTTGGGGTAGTGGGCAAAATCTATTTTTTTCATCCAGAACAGGCTGCAGTGGATAATCAGTTTAGCACAGTAAAAAGTTCTTTTCACAAGGGAAGTTTGAGGCAGAGTTTTGCTGAGTGATGAGAAAAAACTGCCAGAAATTGACTCTCTGAGCACATGCTGACGTAATGCTGCACCAAAGACTTTTTGTTATGAGATAAGAGCCTATTTCCCTTCTTTAGCTGCAGTCTGTTAACCCCTATCTGTTTAAGTTTCATAAACACACATAATCTTGGTTTGTAAAGCTCATGAAGATATACAGCCTCTGGTAAATAGTTTTTACAAAGACAACAAGCATATCAAATCAAAGAGATCAGCTTTTTGGCATGCTTTGTTCATCTGTATGCTTGTTAATTGGCTCAAAAAGATTTCTGGCAGAAATCCATAATGAGAAACTAATATGTAAAATATGCTATGAAATTAAAAGGTGGTGAAGGGTTGGCTGGGATGACGATAGTGCCTGCCACAAAAACACCATGTTTATGAGAAACTGATCTGAAATATTGATTTTAAGGCTCTTTGTGATTTGGAACTGTGACTGCACAAGGAGAAGTACATTGACGTAGTTTTACTTCAAAAGAAGTACTGTAGTCTTTGCAGTAACTTTGATAAGGAGGGTAATGAACCAGAAAACGTTAGAGCTTCTCAGTGAATAAATTCATTCATCATCCATGTTTGTAGTAAATTAACCATTTTTTTTTTTTTAAAATAGAATTTTAGATCATTTAAAGGACAAAATGGTAAGTGCATTTAACAATGATCTGTATAGCTGAGCTCATAAAACTTTTTGAGAGATCAGCACAGGTGACTGAAACACTAACGTGTTTCATGTATGGACTCTACGTGCACTGGGGCAATTTGCAGTTGTGTTAGGGGTGTTTTCAAATCTTTTCTCCCTGGAACCCGTTTCCGTACTGGTCCGTTTTCAAGCACCGCAAACACCATTCTCGTATAGGCAGAGTGCAGAAACGCAACTAAAGTTTTGGTTTTTACCTGAAAACGGGCATAAGTATCTTTGGGTCTTGCATATGAGTGGTAGAGAAAATGCTTATTTAAACTTTTTTTACTCATTCAACAAAAGATAACAACGAAAATGTGTATTCTAATTTAGGAAAAATTTAGGACACCCTACCCCCTAATAGCTACTTTTACCACCTGTAGGTGAGACGCTTCTTGTAGCCATCTACTAGTCTCTGACATCGTTCTGATGAAAGTTTGCTCCACTTCTCAACGCAGAATTCTTTCAGCTGAGATGTTTTAGCTGTTTCTTGCATGTACAGCCCGTTTCAAGTCACCCTACAGCTTTCAATGGGATTAAGATTTGGGCTTTGACTCAGCCATTCCAGGACTCTCCAGGAATTTCTAGGCCCCTGTTTACACAACAACGTTCTGTTTCGTTTTCAGTCGCCATTTTCAAATAGTTCACCGTGGAGACAGCAACGTTTTAAAAATGATGTTTGTGCACACGAGACCGCAGGAAACACCAAAAACGCTGTAGTACACTTGCCAGGCCAGTAGTTTGCGGTGTGATTTTGTGAAACATACGCATGCATAAAGGCACTTTTTCTCCGCACAGTAAAAAAAACAAAACAAGGGTACTTCAGCGAGTAAAAACAATTGACCGCAACCTTAGTGCCCATGCCCGTTTTCAAAATGTTTTTACTGTCTACATGGAGACGGAGATAGGGGCGTTTTCAAATTTTTACACTCTCGAGCCCGTTTCCGTATTGTTCCACAAACCTTAGTCTGGGCTTAATGTTTTTCTTAGAGAGCAAAGGTTTCTTCCTTGCACAACTCCCATGAAAGTTAAACTTTTGTAGTCTCTTTCAGATTTTAGAGGCATGCACTTTCACATCAACAGTAGCAAGAGCCTGCTGTAGGTCCAGTGATGACATTTTTTGGTGACTACTTTTAGCATCTTGTGATCTGCTCTCTGGGTGAACTTTCTTGGACGACCAGACCTGGACATGTAGGCAGTGGTTTTGAATATCCTCCACTTATAGACTATTTTGCGGACAGTGGAATGGCTGATTTCAAATTCTTTTGAGATCTTTTTAAACCCCTTACCGAATTCATGGTACTTGGTGCTACATTCTTCTTTATGAAGGCTTCAGACAGCTCTTTCGATCTCACCGTGGTGTTCACTCTCACTTCAACAGTCAGGAACACACCAAACTAAATGTCTGAGGTTTAAATAGGGCAAGCCTCCTTCAAAATGCTGAGTAACAATACTCTACTCATGTGCACCTGATGTGATACACTTGTGTGTGATTTTAGCCCTTTTAAGTGGGAATAAATGAGGGGATGTCCTAATTTATTCCTCACCAGGAATTGCATTTTTTTTATTACATTTTACAGACAGTTTTAAAAAGTCTTTTCTTCAGTTTAAATTAAGTTATATTACTTGAATCGCTCAGTATTGTTAACATTGTAATTAAATATCCATATGTCCAAATATGTAAAAAAAAACAAAAAAAAAAAACACAAGCTTTCATTGGGTGTGTTAATTTTTTCACATGACTGTACAACTTAATATTCACTCACCAGGTATAAGTTGTTTTAACACCAACATTGTTCAATACATTTTGTAAGTACAGAGTGCAATATTGTTTCCACTGACCTTTTGCACCAGAACTGTACAATTTGTGCAATCTCTTACTCTTAAGTTCTTTATAAACTTACTATAATGTATTTTTGTATCTTATTATTCTACACACCTGTTTATTAATTTATATGGTGTGTTTGTTGCTGGAACACTGAAAATTTCCCCTCTGTGGGACAAATAAAGGCTTGTCTTATCTTATATCCCATTTGGCCTGGGAACACCTTGGAATCCCCCCATGAGCTGTCCTTGAAGAAATGACACCAATAATGATGTAGATTTAGTGCGATGGGTGATCTTTGAGAACAGGATTAAGGGGCTGCTAGAAAACAAATAACATGAACATACATAAGAAATAGTAGAACATACAAAATGCAGAAAATAAGAAAATTTAACAGAGTTTTGGTTCTACCTAATAGAATGGCTGTACAGAGACTTCGGTCAGTTTTATATAAGCCTACAGTATAGTCAGTAATCAATCCAATCAATGAATCTGTTACTTTCCATCTTGCATTGGTCCAGACTTGTACTTAAACCTTGCTTGAGAGACTAGATATTCACTTCTCCTACCTTGCCTGGACTGTGTGTTCTTCATGGAGGTCACTGTTGGAAAGAGTTTTTATGTGTATACACATGCATGTTTTCACATAAAATGGTTATCAACATTAAAAGAAATAGTTTTATTTCACTGTCACTCTCACTGTCGGTCAGTACACTGTTAGTACCCAGCTTAGCAAGACTAACAAAAGAGAGACACACTGAAAGCATTAATGTTTAATGTAATGCATTTGTCCGGATTTAAAAAACCTGCTCCTCTTATTATTATTACTGTTGGGGTATGTATCATTGGCCCAAAGTATGATGTAATTCCACAAGCTTGTCACTAATAATTTCCCCCTCATTTTTAATGACTAAGATAAATGCCAGACCAACACTGGGCCCCCGTCATTTTCAAGGAGCACAGTCTCCCGGCCACTCACCCGCTTGCCTGCTTTTCCAACAATTTTGCACTGTTTATAAATATTTATGGTCATAAACAGACAGCTAATAAAGTTACGCGAAGGAAACTGGACAACTTTCCCACTCATTTTCATTTTTTGAACATTACGGTTATCCTTTGCTGCCCCGCTTCTCTGTGCCAAAAAACCTGTACCCACCATTTGACTCATAATAATAACAACTTACTTTCTCACATTAGAAAGTAAAAGGAAAAATTGCAAACAGAACTTTGGTTCCATGAAGTATGCACATTCATTTGCAGCTGGAGGAGACAAACCTGCTTTCTTGTGTCCACAGTCAGCTGTACAAGAGGTGAGATGGACAGACGGGGCTGAGACGGAAACACTATTGCACATGCCCAGACCTTTTCACACAGAATCACCCATGTCTTCTTTATAACACACACTGACACCTGAAGGCTTTTTCTTCCCTCATGATACTGTATCAGTTTTCCTTTTGATGTAGAGTTTATTTTTGTTTGTCGAGGCTCAGTGCCTGCCGTGGAGTCAGATGTGGCATGAAGGAGATGAGCCGTCAGGAGGGGAAAAGATCGTCATTATTGTCTCTGCGCAGTTTGTTTGGCTCTCAGGATGGTTGCTGTGATGATCAGAAAGATTTCATACAGTAAAGGCTTAAGAGTGACAAGACACCCATTACTCTCATTTTCCCTTATACTGTCTGTCTCCTTGTCATGGTGTGTGTGTGTGTGTGAGAAAGAGGGTGTGAGAGAGAAAGGGCAAGGAGTACTTATATGGGATTATTTCTAGGGTCAATTTGTCAAAGAGAACATTTATCATTGAGCCCACTGGTGTCAGACCTGCTGCTTTCCCAACAACGTCTCTATTACGATGTGCTGGTATTTGCTTTGACACTCAACACCTGACCTGACAGACATGCATACACACAGTTTTACATTCTTTGCATATAAAAGCACATACACACACTAAAACATGCATGCAATAGCTAGCTATCAATAAGACCCAGGCACAGAAAGTAAACGAATTTGAATAAATGACCCTGAGTCAGAGACGGGTCACAGTCCCTACCAAGAATGTCAAAATGAAATCAGTATATTCATTTTTTAAATGAATATCACATCATCATATCCATAATGTGTCTGAGCTGCATAAAAATCCATGCTCGGTCATGCTTTAAAAAGTCACATTAAAAATCTACCATGTACCAAGTCCAACTGAGCTATTACCGAGCCCACTTCTCCAAACGAGTACAGAGTGCCCACACTAGTTAATTGAACCAGGCTTAAGGGTCAAATGTGCTTGAGCACAGCACAGATCACCTGGTGTGAGCACATCTTAATATATTTGCTTACTAATTCAACCAACAACAATAAAACATATACGTTTTTTCTTTTTGGTGTAGTAACTACTTTCTTCCCCTCTGGGCATCTAGACAATGACTAGCCTATGCACTTTGTGTGCCATTTACTTTGGCTCATGTTGGTTCATGTTACACTTGTGTGCAACTTGTCCAGGGTTTTCTTTTGTCTTTTGTCCAGCCTGTAGCACAGCCCCTTTGTTCTGTTTAATCTCACTAGCACTGACTATGAGAGAGGGAATTCAAGGTGGAAAGCGTGAGATGGAGGGTGGGATGGAGAACCAAGGTTATGAGAGAGATGTGAAATGAGCATTGTGTTAGACTATTAGAATGTGTGCATATGCGGCACAGAGAGGAGAGCAGCTGCAGAGGCCCTGGTTCCCGCCTTGCTGGCGCACACCTCTCCACAGGGAGCAAGACAGGCTTCAAGTGCCCTCCCTCACACACACACAAACACACACACACACAAACACACATGCCATCAGTTATATTTGAAAGTATGTGCATGCTGACACAATTTTTTATAATTTTGGCTCACATTGGATTGGAAATGGAACAACCAAGCTGTAATTATAGTGCAGAGTTGGTTGAACTAAAATATTACATGAAACATTTAAAATTTGCAACTATATTACTCACAAATTCATTTATTTCTTGATCTGTTTTGTCCCTGGGTTGTCGAGGGAAGAGGGAAGCAACATAAAAGGAACCTAGATGTAAAAAGGGCAAGTAATTTATTAATTTCAAAGCACAGAAAGTGTAAACAAAAGTAGATGAGTCAAAAACAAAAAAAACAAAAATATAAAGTACCAAATGGGTGCTGTTAAATCAAAGAAAACAATAAAACCAAAGTATTCTAGAAAATAAAACAAGTCTAATTGACTGGAGAACAAACAAAACAACAAAAAGCCTCACTGTCTACGCTATCCAGCGGAATCAAAGTCAAACTACAACATAACAGCTCCCCTAGACCTAGTGTGTCTAAACCGGACTTTTTTTTTTTACATTCCTACCATTGAGTGGAAAGCCAAGATCAGTTTTTAAAACTAAGGTCACCTCGCTCGATCCTCCAAACACCAAGTGCCGCACATGGTTAACACAAGAGTCCAACAACATTCAAATTACGATAGGCAGTAAAAGCCACAGTCTTGTCCGCTGTCCATCTTCCCTGTGGTGTTTTCAGGTCTTTTATACCTGTAGCACCTCCAGGTTCTGCACAGCTATTGGCCAGAAGAGCTGAGTCCATGCCACACCAATCAGGAGCCAAGTAGTAATTGCAAAAGTGGTTGGTAGCAGGAACTCTGGACGAAGACAGAGCTGAACCACAGCACCCATCATAGACAGGCAACTGCCCCACTGCCCCCTCTTAGGCAAAGGTAAAAATTGTTCCCAAATGCATATTGATATAAATATACATGCCTTATGTACTAATGGCCCTGTCCCTTGGTTATATTCTGCCCTATGTCATATTTATTTAAGTATGTTTGATTTACTTAATAAATAGTATTACCTCAGCATCCAGTTACGAAATACATCGAATATCACATAACATTAAAGTAGCTGTTGTATGAATAATGTTGCGAACATACTTGTAAAGCAGCTGCCCAGAGCCAGAAAGCCTTTTAAGTGAATCTCCTTTGGTTCCTTTCTACCCATTGCTGTACCCCACAATCCTCAAGGGGCACTCCACTTGTCCTTTAGTCAGATGACACAGGATGAAGTCACTCTTTGGCTTCAGCATTTTTCTTTCAGAAACTATGATGATCTGCCAAAGACTGTTCTCACAGCGGAGCATTGTGTCCAGTCCTCTATGAGAGGGACATGGCCATAAAAACTGAAGTGTCCTCTGTGTAGCGCAACAAATTGCAGTGTAGGACAGAGCATGCCAAACTCTTTTTGTCCGTCATCCACATGAGACATTGCACAATTCATTAATGTTGCTACTTTACCAGCCATCTACATGAATTGAATGTGGTGTAACTGACGACTGATGGCTGTCCTTGTCATGATAACATCTTTGATTTAGATAGATAGATCCATCTGTTGATCTCGTTCCTGGTTTAGAAAATACTGGGATTCCTCTGTCTTTCTTAATCTGCTTTACAAAAAGAAAAGCATGAAGTGTTTACATCACAGAGCAACAGCTATGTATATTTACAGTAGGCCTTATCCACATTAACACAAATATTTTTCCCCCGTTTAAAAAAAAAAAAAAAAAAAAAAAAAACCATCCCAGCCACTGATCTTTCTTTTTACAAGATATTACTATACAACAATGCCTGCCCACTGGGTGCCCAAACAGTCCACAATGTGCATGTGCATTCAATTGTTTCACTTTTAGGGGAGGCGACTTAAAAATGTAGCCAAATATTCATTTATTTACTTTTTTATTACATATTTCCTAATGTGTTATGTAAAACTCTTCCAGCGCTCTCATTTGGAGAAACAGAAAGCAAAAGATTTTTCATATGTGTGGACGGACGATGTTCAGACAATACAAAAAATGGCTTTTGATGGTTTTCACACATGCTCATTGCTGAAACCAACAATAAGCTTGTATGAATAGAGGTGTTGACATAATAGTCATTTAAAACAGTCTTTGTTAACTGCACACACCACTGACTTACATAAAGTTGGATAATGTTTCACTACTTTGTCCCATTGTACCAAAACGAATACAAGCGCTGCCAAACCTAAGCTGTCAATCATGACATTTCACCCTGTTATATAGCATCAAATAACTAATAACAACCAAACTGATCGGAAAATAAACACTTGAAAACAAAACCCGTGTGACAGAACTGCCTGGAATGACAGAAGCCATGTTTGGGAATTTTGGGAAATATTTGTGGAGTATTTGAGTACTACCTGATATAATGGAGTAGTTTATAACCTATTCTGCAGCCTACCACCAGAAGGTGATCAAGATATTTTGGCTTCATTTGGAGGAGCTCTTGTGTTTACCATCTGTATGTATTCTGTAGCACACATATTAACACAGTAGTTACAGTTTTTAAATATCTGTTTGTTACTATACGATTTTGTAGTGCAGTTTGGAAGTTTACATTTTTAGTTAGATTGTAATAGAATGAGCTACTCTTGGTTTCAGAAGTGTTCTAAAAGGATTATTTTTGGTTGGAGATGGGTAAATAACAATAGTGAGTCAGTTTTCAATTATTTATTTTTTTTTATAATGTTGTGGTCAGGCACAAATAACTCTGTGTGCTGTTTGAAAAACACTTGATGGAAAAACTATGGATCCACAATACGCATGTGCTCAACAACTTGTGAAGTAAAAGTTCAGCTCTTGTATGAAGCTCATTTGTCGGTGATAAGGTCACAACATGGAGCATGGAGATCTTGTAAGAGTGGACGGTGATTGAGATGGGTGCTTTGAAGTGGCCTAGACTGGCCTTGCCTGCACTGCAGCTGCATTCTGTGGCGACAGCTCTAATATTTCTTGTAAGTCTGTCTAGAGTTTGTATTTGGAGAGAAAAAGGAGTGTTTTCTCTTGTCTGTCTGTCTTCCTGTCTGCCACTCCCTTCCTCTTCTCTGTCCCTCTGACATAACGCCCTTTCATTCATTCTTTCTCACAGCTTGTTGTCTTGAATTTTCATTTCGTCCTCCCTCACCTTCAGGTCTGCCTCTATTTCAGTTTTTTCTCACTGCTAAAATTTTCTGTAATCAGGATGTGAACTCACATCACCTTCAATGTTTGCAACCACACAAAAAAAATTATTTTGGATTTTTTTTTTTTTATGTTTTCCTTCCCAAGGCTACCTCAGAGGCCCTCAGAGAAATTTGACACACTGATGTGAGTGAGTGAGTGAAGTTTATTACTGTCTTTTTCTAGACCCACTTTTGCTCTGAATACAGCGTGTGTGTGTGTGTGTGTGTGTGTGTGTGTGTGTATTCATGACTTTGCATCTTCATTTTAGCACTCTAAATCTGCCGGGATTCACAAACACAAAAAAAGGGTTCACACAGTAGTGTGGTGGTTAACACTGTCACAACAAGAAGGTCCTGCGTTCTCTTCCTGTTGGTGGTTCCCAGAGGTTCTGTGTGGAGTCTGCAAGTTCTCCTTGGAACTGTGGGGTCTGGCTGCCTCCCACAGTCCAAAGACTTGCAACGTAGGTTAATTGGTTACTGTAAATAGTCTGTAAGTGTGAATTTGAATGTGCATCACCGTTTGTCTGTTTATGTCAATAACTTGTGTGTACCTCGCCTTCGCCCAAATGGGACCTTACATGGGATAAGCATTGAAGATAATAGAGGGATGGGTGTATTGAAGGGTTCAATGGTTTGCAAAGTTCTTAGAGCTATAGAGGAAACTATAGAAACACTTTGCAGTAACCATGTTCTTTTCTTCCACAAAGTATGACCTTGCACAATAGCACTTAGTTTTAGTCTCCAGATATTACTATTGGTTTGTTTTTAACACCTATATTTGGTATGTCTATCTGTCCTGGTACAGAGATCCTTCCTCAGTTGCTCTTGTTAGGGTTCCCTTTTTTATTTTTTATTCCATTAAGTTGTTTTTTTTGTGTGTTTTTTTTAAGTAGAGACCTTCCTTCCCAGAATCAATGCTATACTGCTATGTAAATTAATGATATTGGGCTCCATAAATAAAACTGACTCGACTCTTGCTGCTTTCCTTGCAGCTTGGGCAGACAGACACACACAAGGCTTCTTGTTTTGTGTAGGTTTGGGCAGTTCCTCAAAGGCTGTTAGCCTTATGAGCAAATGCTAACTTTGGTCTTTTCCATGAATCCACTCACACATTTGTCAACCAAATTCCTTCTAAACAGACCTTTTGTATGAATTGTCTCTTTCTCCTTTGTTTTCATGTCTGTATCTGTCTCTTCAACTGCTGACTTCTCTTACTTCCATTGTGCATAACTTCCCTGTCGCCCTTTTTGAGATCAGACCAAGACTCTGTTCAAACAAATTAAGACCTCTTTTTTGCCTGTTCTTTGGTTTGCTTTCACTTATTCACTCTTCCTTTGCACACCTCTTTTCCTCTTTTACTTTCCCCTCTCATGGTCGTTCCTTCCCCTGCCCCCCCACTTATCTCCCTCTGACAGACAACAGCAAGAATGGTTTTGATTGAGTTGTGTCTTTTACCTAGACTGGATGCTGCTTAGGCATTTAAAAAGGGAAGGAGAGTTGGAGTGTAGGACCATGAAAGATGGGGGTAATCTTTGTCTTGGAGCGACAAAGGCTGCCTGAGAGCCCCTTGCACCACGTGCAACCCTCAGGAAAAAAAACAGCCTTAATTAGAAGGTTGAGCCTAGTTATGTGCCAAAAGTGCATGTTTTCATGTCATAAAGCAAGAGCAGTGGAACAACAGGCCTCTGTTTCTAATTTTTAATCACTGTCTTATTCAGCTGCCAAAAAATTGCAGCTGGTCAGTAATAATGACATCACCCTCGGCTACACTTTGTGTTTCTATCGGCAGCACGCAAATGCTAACACGTCCAACCAAGCGACCACAGTAAATAAAAAATCATTGGTGTGTTTGCATTATCATAAGGAGATCATGCTGAGGTTAGCATTTTGCTTAAAGGTTCTAGTTCACTCTAAAAACTAAAATAGTAATTTTTCCTATTTTCTGTACCATCATTTATGCATCTAAATTGTTTGGTGTGAGT
Source organism: Mola mola (assembly GCA_001698575.1). NCBI lineage: Eukaryota > Metazoa > Chordata > Actinopteri > Tetraodontiformes > Molidae > Mola > Mola mola. Next base: position 5,202,640 of record KV751333.1, read on the forward strand.
TTTTAATTTTTGGAAACACCCGCTTTTGAGATGTCTCTTGAATATTGAGGAACTAAAATGCACTTTGGCTGACAAACAACTCATCAGTAGTGTCTCCAGAAATGTTGATCTACGTACTCGATATTATCAAGAAATGCCATTGTGAGCAATTCCTCACAGAAACTACAGTATATGCTGTCTACCGGACCACACTGTATCAAAGCAAAGAAGGAAATGAGAGGTTCATGCTTGTGAGAGGATGCGGTGTAAACTTTAAAAGTCTCATCTGAGCTGTTAGGTTAAATAACGAAGCTATGACACTATGTGAAGATGCGTATTATGTATATTGAACTTTCCATGTACAATGACAAGGAAATAAAGTAGGTCTGACATGATATTGCTCACAAAGGATCTGTGGATTATCTTGAGTAACTCTGCAATCAACTTCAAGCTATGTGAATGTATAAATGGCACTACTGGTGAGACAAATAAAATATGTGATTGATTTTGTCAGCTGTGTGTGAGGAACTGACCCCAATCTCGAGACTCCTTTCCTGCGCTTGAATAACAGTCTAAACTGAGTTACAGAATTATTTTCGACACACACATACATTTTCTATTCAGTTTTTTGTCCCTGCTACATACATTTTAAGTCCATACTAATTCAGGTTGCATATCATTAATTTTAGCTGTACAAGAGAAGTAGTACTTGTACTCTCAAAAGCATTCTTACTAATGCGGGAGAAAATGTATTCCTGATAAAATTTTTGTTTTATTTTTCTCTATGATCACAACATGTCATTCGTTCTGGGCTGCATGTAAACAGGTTAAGAGATGTAAAGCACAGCCTTTTGGCTCTGCTTTGTATTATTTTCTCAAACTGTTCTGAAGTCAGAAGGAAAATAATTTTATCATCCACAAATCACCAAGTGTCCTGTGCTTAGTGTTTTGCACCTGCTAAGCATTGTAAGTCAAACATGTGCTTGTGATATCATTCACACCTTGGAGCTGCAAGTCAACAACTCAGAGAAGAATGTTGACTAGTTTTGCAGTTTAACCACTCTGCCAATCTCTTATAGTTGGAGCCAAATGCTTTCTCTTCTTTCTCTGTTTTCCCTCACTCTGGTGTCTGTCATTTTCTTTTATCTCTGTTGCGTATGAAAGGAAATGATAAGAAACAGACACACAGGTCATCTGGACACAGTATGTCACTGCACAACCACAGCTACATTATTGCTCTTTCACTCACTCTCATTTCTACTCCCTTTAAATCTGGAGAGGACCAGGCACTGTTTGTTATATATGCTCTGTGCTAGTAGCAGGCCAAACCTTCACTTTAATGGCAGCTATGTTATAAATATAATCGACAGTAAAAAAAACTGGGTCACTGAATTCAATTGAGGCAAAATCATGACAGACGTTTTCACACATTAACCAGTAACACACTGTCTTGACTAGTGATTGACTGATATTGCTTTATCAATGTCCTGCACCAATATTAGAGAGCAGGCTAGATATATAGCAGCAGTATCCAAACAAAGAAAATAATTTTCTTTATTCCATGCATCTTACAATAATGTACATGACTCTGCACATATTGACTTGTCCTCTGATTGTCTTGACCATTAAATTTATTTTAAGTTTTACAAAGTTGCCACAAAAATGTTTTTCATAACTGGTGAGCCACACCCTGAGAAGGCGTGTTGCCCTAAATATTGAAGCTTAGTAAAAACATTCAAAACCAGCATGGTTTGGTGTTGCGAGCCTGATCAAGATGGATCATGGGCTGATTCTGGCCCCCAGGCCCTATTTTGACCATGTTTGGGTTAGCCAGTAATTATTTTTACAGGGCTGATTAGTGGTGGGAGTTGCAGGGTAACTCATTATACAATACATGATATGTGGTCCTCACTAACAATAATATCATGATACAGGAACTCTGCCATAAGCAGTAAATTGCAAGACAAACAAATAAAGGATATGTCATGATATCTAACCTTATGTTTGCCTGTTTAACAAACACACTGACTGTAACTTGTCAGTCTGCCACAAGATTACAAAATTATTGTTTACACCATATCCAACTTTTTTGGAATTGAGGGCTGTATTTCATATCAAAGATATATTTTATTATTCAATCCAATCCTTCTCATTTCTAAAATCATCTCGTCTTTGATGGAGCTTCTAGTCTAACAGAACAGGGTCAAACAAATGTGGATGGTGTTGCACTATGTCAATTTGAACTTGCAGTCCAAAGGTCAGTGTTGTCAAGAGAGCCCGGTCAATAATTCAAATTTACATGTCATAGCTTCACAATGGCAAGAGTGACCCAAAATATTCGTGGAGATTTACTTTACCCCCCTTTGCAAATCAATAGATACCATGTATATTATTGAAATTCATTCATTAATTTTTTGTTTGAAATTGTGCTTTACAAAATGCTAACGTCCACACAGTCAATAGAGTTTTATTGTTGATTCAGCTACAAGTGTTAGGATAGATATTACCATAATGTATTTTACGTTTGCAGAAACATATCTTTCTTGACATTGTGACAACCTAAAGAATTATATCAGCCACAGGTCTTCTCCAAACATAACGTTGTAAACAAAGATTGTTATTGTCATCATAATCAATCAAACTATATACATAGACAGAGCTACCAATGGGCCTACAATGGCTGCTTTCTTTGGAAAGATTACAAAGAAAACAATCAGTTAGAACGTCAAGGGATTGCACCATCTCCTACAACATGTGCATGTGTGAGACACATGGTTCCTCATGAGTGCTAAATCAAGCGTTCCTCATGCATTTTTACACATAATAAATATACTTTTTTTTCCACCATATTTAGAGCAGACAGGTTTAAATATTCCTTGGACATGAGCTCTCTTTTGGGTTTCAGCCTTTCCTTGGCTCATTTGGGTTAGGAGACAGGGGGGCTAAGCTAATCGGGTGGGAGATGTCCATCTACACCACCAAGGTGTTGAAGGGATAGGGTTACCCTGGTTTTTCCGCATCTCAGACCTACAGAAGCCAGGGAGTTGTGTGAGCCTGTACACCTCCCTCTCTCATTCATTCTGTCATTTATACTTTTCTTGTTTTCCTAATTTATTTAATCCTTTATATACACTCCTTGATCCCACCTTTTTATACACTCCGTCACTTTCACCTCTTTCTGTCATGGTTGCTCTATTTCCTTCTCGTTAAGCAGACATTATCACGTGCAGAGGTAGCTGCAATAGTCTGAGGGCTTTCAGGATTACCTGCTGCCCTCCTACGTTTATGTTGAAGCACATTATGACCAATCGTGTGAACTTTCTGCTCTTAAGTCACAGTTAAGGCACACGCAAATCGCAAGAGTTCGATCATGTTATAACTTATGGAATAAAGGGCTTTTCTATCCCTTTTTTTGGGGGGGGGGTTAACCGTTTTTTTCCTCTTTTGCAGCTGTTTTGAGGTTTCATGCCCTCTCTATGTTGAGCACAATGAAAACAACAATTTGCCATTTTAGCTGCACATCTGCTCTGTTTGCCAAATTTGCTTCAGTTGACGAATCCACAATGAAGCGGGGAAAAGAGTTTTTATCACCCCAAACCAATTCCAATTCAACCAATTCAAGAAACCAGTAGAAGATGCACTTAATATTATTTTTGATGTGCCACATAAAAACCTTAAATGCTTTGGACACATCTTCTCCTCCTCTCTCTGTCTATTTCTTTAATGGTTCCCCCTTCTAGTTTTTTTGTTTTCCGTTAAACCTGTCACTTTGATGAGTTGTGTGCAGTCATCCTGGGGGCTGCTGCGCTTTGACCAGGGCCTCCGTCCTTCCTGGTACACTGAGGCCTTTGATGTGGTTCCTTCTTTAACTCCATGCGGGCAGACCCTGCATCTGGCCAAGTCCAAACTTTGCTTCAATGTATTGTTGAAATTAGATAATTTTAAGCCTGAAAGGCCTTTGTATTGTTTTTTTGGGGTTTTTTTGCATGGCTATCCTGAGCTGACCAAGTTGCATGACCACATCAGTGGAGGTAGTGATGGGCTGTGTAATAATTCACATGCTGCACCCTCATGGAGATGGGCCTTAGCCTCAGCAGCATGTTGGAATATACTTTGGCCTTTAGAACAAAGGCAGAAGGATCTTTCTTCAGGCAGCAGTCTGAAGGCAATGCTGCTTTGGTATGCTGTTTCTGGGTTGTGATATAAATATTCACTGACTGCAATAAATGGCAAGAATGTATGCCTAATGTGTGTGTTAACATGTAATAAATTAATATAACACTGTCAATGGGAACTAAACGTAATATCTGTTTGGGATCAAGAAAAGTATAATACAATAGAATGAACTGTTTCCAACCTATTAGTATCAGGTAATTATTATAAAAGGAAACTAAAAAGAACTAAATGGCTTAAGCTTTGACTGGCCTAGGGGGCAGCTGTGAAGGAGTGCCTTTCTATTGGAGATGATTACAGCTTGCTATATGAACTGTGTCCTAATTCTGGTGGACAGCTGAAATTAAAGCCAGGTACGGCCCCTCTGCCTTCCCAGCGTTCCCTGTGATAACCCCCACCCCCCTGTGAGAAGAGTTGGTTTTTTGTTCATCTACAGGAGTCTCCAGTCTGTAAAGATTGGATTTTGACACATCAGTGACTGCTGAAGAAATTTAAGAATTACAATTGGCATTTTAATGTCATTTCTAACAATTTATGTTTTTCAAAAGCAAGGAGCATTGTATTGCGAAAGTTTGCAAACATTGTATTTGCCACATACAGTAGTCTGCATAGAATGTATAACATAAATCAATCACATGGAGGCATATTTTTTTAGTTAATATAGAAAATATATATACTGTATGCGTATGTATGAATGCTGCATCTGTGTAGGAGACAGATAAGCTAATTCTTTAAACATTTAAAAATTGTTAATGAAATGTCATAGGTTTGACATGACCTAAGTCCTCAGTCTGGATAAAAACAAAAGTTGAGAATATACTGGTATTGGACAGTTTTGTCCCCTCTGAGGTTTGAATGAAAGAATGGGGCTCTTCTTACCTTAGCTGCAAAGGTACACTGAGACAAGCGAGCATTTTAACGTACTTATTAAACCAAACCTAGGAGAGCAGTCATCACATCTGAACAGTAATGTATAATTTAAACAAAGGGCAGCGTCATTAAAAAATTAAAAATTCACATAAACACTGTTTTGTGTCTCTAAGTATGGTTAGAGAATGCTTACTTTTCAAATTTACTTGATATAATTAATGTTGTACCTAAACTCTGTTAAATGTTATTCTCTATCCTACCTACTAAATAAAATCATGTGCTCTTAAGACAAGCTAACCTCGAGTATTGCATAAAAGGACACCCTTTTTTCAAGTGTGTTTAACCAAGGTCTTTGACTAAAGGATAAATGACTTTTAAAATACGATTCTAAACCTTATTATAAACCATAGGCTACTCGTGTATCTATGGCCTTTTTATAAAGGTGCATATAGAAACAATGCAGGCAAAATTAGTCAGTTAACATAAAATGTGAAGGATTAAATGTTAAGTTTCCTATTTTGTTTAATATTTGTACGTATGGTAGCATTATTGTCAATTTTCCTCCTCGGTCTCTCACTTTTAAGTAGTCTCAAATGGTGGGTGAGTTTGGCGGCAGTGCGCGGGTTAACGCGGACGGTGTGAGCGTCCTATCAGCGCTCCGCAGTGCAGTCCCAGCCCACCGCCCACCGCCCACCGCCTCCCGCCTCCTGCCTCCGGAGCTGTGTGGCTGTTTGTCATTCTGGCAGAGCACACTCCCACAAAAAGCACCCCGCTCTACACAAGGCTTCTTGTTGCCGCTTCGGCGTGCCTTCGGTCGTTTCTCAGCACTTGCGGGCCCGAAGGACAAAACCTAAAGGATTTCCTATTTTTTTTGTCAGTGGTGACGGAGCACCGCGTGTTGCGGAACCCACCGGCGATAACAAGCGCAAAGCCCCAGGAGACAAAACACGGTAGGGCACGATGATCATTCGCAGCTCCGTCGTTCCTGCTGCTTCCATGCTCTTAAATATTGTCCGGACTTTGGTGAACTTTTTAGGAGAGAAACTGTGGAATCAGAGCCGCGGGGTTGTGTTTCAGTGTTCAGAAGTAGAGGGAAAGATTTGATAGAAGTCCTCGCGTCTGAAGCAAAGCACAGAACTGATGTGACTACACTCAAAACAAACATTAACTGTTATTGTAAATATCAATTTGTGGATGAATAGAACATTGATTTGTATTATATTAGTGGCCGCCAGTAAGACTCTTAAGACCTCTTCTTCCTTGAAAACTATACAGTCCTGTGTGTTAGTTATCCAGCCCCAGTGTGACTTACCTAAAGTTAAAGATATTAAACTAATTTAAAATGATCTCACTATCCAAGACACACAACTTGACTCATGTTTAACTGCTACAGTGACTTGTTGACATGTGAGCATGCGTCAGTGTATTGGCAGCATCTCATATACATGCTCTCTGAATGAATGATTGTTTTGGACACTTAGTGTGATGGAATGATTTTTAAAGCTGCAGTTTGACTCAATCAGAGCTGTAGCCTTAAGCCACCACTGTCAAAATGGTATATTTAACAGACCAGCTGTATAAAAAGTAGCCTGAGGAGGCTCAAATATGTCTCAAAAATCTCTCCTGACAACCAGAAAACTGTCAAAGAGTACATGTCCTAAAGCCACAGGCAGTATTAGAGGACCTTAGCAGGGTGTTCCTGATGTTATTATTATTAGAAGCAATGTGGTTATTAAATGACTCTTGACTGATTCCTGGTAATTGCTGCCAATTAGCTTTAATTAGAGGAAGGCAGGATGCCTTGCCGTGCGGTGCGTAGCTGTCTGTCGCCCATTTCTCTCACACCCCACAATCATGGTCTTCACATGAAAGACAAGCAGAAGAAGCACTTCGTCATCACCTGCGTTATTCCAAACCACATTTCCCTGGGAATCATTACTTCTGTTGGATTTTAATAGACTTGTTGGTTGTTTAAAGGTTACACACACTAAATAACTATTATCAAGGACTTGGTGTGGCTATGAGGTGATCCCTTGAGTCTACAGGTTTTATTGTGAAATGAGGGGAATATTTGGGAGTAGAGCTGTAACTCCGTTATTTTAAATTGTTGATTAATCTGCCGCTTATTTTCACGATGAATCATTTACAAAATAAATTGTCAATAGTGAAAAATGCTCACCACATTTTTTCAGCGCCAATAGTTTGAAAAACCCAAAGAATTTTCATTTACTTTACTGAAATTACACTAAATGCCAGAAGGAAAAGCAGCAAATCAAAACAAGACTGAAATAATAAATTTCCTTTTGATCAACTAATCATTTAAACGTTACAGCTCTAATTAAGAGTGATCGTTTATGATTCATGGTAAATAGATTCCATGCTTTCCGTCAGACAGTTTACGGAGTGCTGCACCGTTATGATGTGTAGCTACATTTTGACTTAGTCCCTACTTGCCGTTGTGGATATATCCTATATTTTCTGTCTTCCAATAGGTTTGTCTGAAGTAATTATTGCCTGTGTACTCAAAGTACTGCAATTTCACAACAATTTTACAGGATCAATAATGTATATTTATCTATTTATCTATTTCCAAAATGTCCCGCTTTGTTGCTAGCATTACCTTCTTTTTGTTTCAGTTAATTACTGTCATACTACATTTGATTTAGTGCTAATGTATTAAAAATCACTTTGTCATTGATCCAAGAACATTAGCGGAATTTCCTTCACAAATAGTCTTAGTTCAAGTGGTTCATGGTGCATCTTGACTGACTGCCAGCTTTTATTTTGAAGCAACACAAGACCCTGCTTGTGTCTGCACAGTCAGCTCTAGATGTCTCACCTGCCCGTAAATGCTCTAATACACACACACAAAGCTGAGGTCGAATTCCTTCAGGCACAGACAGTAAAAACAGCAGGAAATACACTTGGTTGAATGTTGCAGCATATCGTCTGTTATTTTTCTTTAAACTTGTTCTCCGTTCTCCGTTTGGTGTTTCTATTAAGGCTCTTGAAGTCGTTCGGGGCTCCTGACAGCTGTGGGAGCCAGACTAATGACTTCATCTGGGTTTCCCCTCAGTACTCCGCTATTCTGAGCTCTCCAGGCTCTGCACTTATTCTCAGCCCCGTCTTTCCAGCCACCCCCAACCTGATGAGGCGGTCATGCACTTGTTTCCCTGCTCGCTCACGTTGAGGTGTCACAGAGTCCATTGATCACATATGTCGCGCATCTGTCCCTCAATGTCAGATGAGGAAAAAAAAAATAGGCTGGTGTGATGCATCACTTTGCACTTAAGTGCAAGCCCATCCATTTTTCTGGTGTCATGATGTGGATGAAGAAAAAACTGTTTGCAAAAAGGTTTGCAGAAGGAATCAAGAAAATGGTCTGGGTAAAATTTAAGCTGCATAGTTCAATAAAACTGTTAACTTTTTCTCTTTAACCCTCTTATTAGAGGGTTAAAGACCTATTAAGACTTATTAGAGTGTTCTACCTATTCCAATATTTTACTTCAACAACTTCTGTTATTAAATCCACAATACTGATGATTATTTATCAAAACTCTTGCTGTATTAATATATTTTTTAAGTACCAACAGTTATATTTACAATACTGTTGCAGTATTATCATATATTCTATTCTATTATATTTGATTTTTTTTTTTTGCCCAATCCTAGAATTTATCTAGAGCTTCTGGGGAGAAACATATTAATATTTATTGTATATTGTGATATGGCTTTAAAAATGTATATCAATCAGGGCTAAATTCTAGTAATTTTACCAAAAAGACATTAGATCAAAGTCATTTTGAAGGTGAATGCACCATGTATTGTGATACGACAAAAGAATCATATTTCAGGCATTATGGCGTGTGTTATTAAAGCACCAGAGTTTGGGTCTTCTGCATATGAAACACATTCCACGTCATCAGTCTGCATTGTAGGTTTTAGGGTTTATGCCTTGATCACATTACAGACAGCAGAGTCGTGGCTCTGTCTTTAGGCATCAAGGAGAAGTTATGCCTCATATGTGCTGGCACAAACTCAAAGATACTGTATGATATTTTGAAGTTCAACACACAAGAAATATAAAAGTTTTATTGCAAATTTAGAATTTCAGACAGTTGTCATCATTTTCTGTAAATATTTCAACAAAGTTGTTTCGTTGTTTTGTCTGTAGCCACTCATTTTATAGAGCTTAAACAATAATAGTCATGATTACTAAGTGGTGACGTTATTAAAAAGTCATTTACTAGTTTGATGAAATCAAACAAAGCTGCTAAATATTCATTTGTTCCATGTTCAGAAATGAGAATTTAATGGGTTTTTTTTCTGTCATTAGCATTTTTCATTATTTTATTATTTTTCTAAATGATTATTAAGACTTGTGGAACTAAGAGAATAAGCGACTATTAATTGAATACGAAACAAAGAATTTAATATACTGTATTAATCACAGCCCAGCATCTCTTCTCCCACTTTTGTTTAGCATGAAATGGATAACTAGAATGTGAAATTTAGACTCTGACATTGTAATCATTATGACACATGAGAACCAACACAATATGTTTTTTTCTAAAAGCTGCTGCTTGTTACATTAAAGAAATTTAATAGGAAAATAAATTTTGTGGACATTTCTATTGCTTGAAGTTTATTAACAAACACACACACACACACTCTAAAGCTTTACAGCATTACAATACAAGTATTTTACTCTGGCTCCTGTCAGGTTTCGTTTCACCACATGTCTGTAGTTTGGACTCTAGCGACACAGCCCACCTCGACCCCACGTCACCTGCAAAACACAAATCAGTCACTTTTGAAGTGCGTCAAGCATGTCATGGTACAAAGCCACAGCGTGCTCTTTCTTTCTGTTTGTAAAATGGCTCACAGAACCAAGGTCAGGGCCTTAGAATTTGAATGTTCTCCCTGTGTCTGCATGGCTTCTCTCCAGTTGCTCAGCTTCCTCCCACAGTCCAAAAACATGCAAAAATGGGGTTAGGCGAATTGGTTTCTCTAAATTGCCATAGGTGTGAATGTTAGTGGGAATAGTCGTTTGTCTCTGTATGTCTGCCTTGGGCAATGATGCTTGGATAGGCTCCAGCCCCCCTCCTAACAGGATAAGTGTTAGAAAATGGATGGATATTCAAAGCCATCTTGCGACATCTTAGGAAGTATGCCATTTAGTCTCTGTGTAAGAGTTAGGTCAGAGGAAAAATTTAAGTGAAGCAGCAGCCAGAGGATGTATAGATTATCTTAGCATGAAAACTGCAAAAGTTAGACTGAAATTTCATATTGAAATTTCTAATTTTAATATGAAAGCTGGGATATATAATTAGAACAGTGATCAACACAGTTGTGTTCAAAGCTGTTTGTAAACCCATAGGGCTCTGCTTTTAGTCTGCAGTCATTACAAATCAAAAAGTGCATCAAGTGCAAATGTCCTATCAAAATGGAATCCAATTTGGAAATCATTTTGTCAAGCAATGATAGAGCTCTGGGGTCCGTCTGGTTCCTAAAAATGGATCCCATAATTTTTGTGTAATCCTGCTTACTAATTAACAAATTAATAAACCAACAGGCTGTAAAAAGATTTTATCCTTGGTAGAGGTGAAGAAAGAGTTTCAAAATGATGTAGTATTGTTCTTGACATCCAGGTCAAATTGATTTATCTGTAGCTTTTAGCATCTTGATTTGTCTAAATTGAGTCTGAATTTCTTTGTGTTTGTTGTCTTCTTGTCTTTCAGAGGAGTGACAGTGTCCTTGCCAGGCCTGCTGGGAGAGGACCATGGCCCTGAATGATGCAAGTGGCGACCCTCTGGCATTGAACAGTGTAAGGCACCGTCATCTTAGTGCCAGTGGAAACACTAGCACACCAGTCAGCAACGGTCAGGACCCTCTCACAGCAGCCTCTAGTGGGGACTGCCTTTCACCCGATGGACATGAAGATGTCATGGGGAAGGATGCAATGTGTAATATTCCGCAGAAGCAGCAGAGGTCAGACATTGTACAGAGGACAAACAGATCAAGCCAAAACCAAAATGGTAGTGAAATCAAACAGAATGGCTCCTTGAGGAATCTTCCCCCATCTTCTTTTGCCGCTTCCCCTGCAGCCATTACAGACTCCCAAAGGCTGGCCAAATGCCACCTTCTCTCCACCCTCTCTCCAGCCTCCTCCTCTTCTCCCGTCCAGCCCCTGCAACACTGCTGCCAGCACTGTCACTTCCACTCCACCCTGTGTTGCCCATGTGGACATCAGGAGTGCCAGGTCTTCCAGAAACCAGGCACGGGACCAGGGCCAGGCTCCGTTTCGCACCCTGGGGCCACTTCATCCTGCCCATGCTGCCTCTCTGCCTGCACATACTCTCACCACCAACTTCATACTCCTCACTCGCCGTCCCCTCTCTGTCTCCATCACCACCATCAGCAGCGATGGCAGGAGCACCTCCAGAACCAGACAACTGGAATCAGGTAAGGTGGAGCGTCATCATCATTTTTTTTTTTTTTTTTTTTTCCAGATTTTCTCAGCTTTCCAAATGTGCATTTTGGCATCACATTCAGGGATTTCCCTTAATTTTTTGGCTGAGTTTGTTTAATGCAGGTCCATAGTTATGTTCTGTTTTTCATATTTAAGCTCCACAAACTACTTCTAGTTCCACAGTTGATATCGTCTACATCAGTTATTCCCAAACTCAAAAATGCTGCAACCCTCTTAAAAATTAGCAAGTCTTCTGGGGCTCTCCCAACTTTTAACTCTACTCTCATCAAAATACAAGACTAACATAAAGTATTCCCCTGAAAATTTTTTTCCAGAAACAGAATAATTCAGTATAACCACAGGCTGATGGCAGTACAGCACATATTAATAATCCAGCCACATGCAAAAAAAATTGTTAACTTGGATATCTTGATGTAGTTATTACAGACCATCGCATCTGGGATGTTTGCGTGAATATTTGAGGAGTTTAACGATGCAAACCAGAGCGCCATGTATGGCCATAAATGTCCACAATAATCCATTAATATTTATGCAAAAATTGCAATAAATTATGTGTAAATAGTGCCCTGTTAGACAAATTTAACAATCCTGTTTTATCAGGTTTGAATAGCTAGAATAAATATTTGTTATTAACAATTAACTGTTCATATTTTTGAGTAACTTCAAACTCTATTAAAAAATTTAACACTGAAAACTTTTAATGTATTTATAATAAATGACCTCTTAAGGCCCACACTTTGGGAATCAACGGTCAACATCATCATATGTATACATACATTGTATACCAATCTGTTGGGTGATATTTTTTGAACTCAAACATATCTCAAATTTGGACAACAGAGGTTTCCCTCAGGGCCCCTATACCCCCATGCCTGATTGCATGTGACATCCTTGCAGCGCTGGTCCTGGACATCTTGGGGCCCTAAGCAAGATCATTTTTGGGGACCATGCTAATCAAACGCACTCACAGTGAGGCTGAGAAATTGCACCTGTCATTTTTACTTCAACATTTTTTTAGTTTAGTTTCAAAACTTTTACATCGGCCTAAACTCTGTTAGAGTTCTGTGGATACAGAAATGGGAAATGGATGATATGGTCACAGTTTATACTTAACAGTATGGAGCAGGTTACTGACCAATTAATTTACAATTATACTGAAATTTGCCCACAGATGTATTTTGCGGCTATAGATATCTAATAATCTTATTGTTAATAGATGGGTGAAGCCTCCATGAATGTTATAAAGAGTGTTTTTTTTTAGGTTTGACAGTGTTTATTGGTACAGAAAATACTGTATGTTCAGAATTGTAATGTATGTAATGTAATGTTGTGTATGTATGTTATATGTAGGAGAACATGAACAGTCATAATTATATCTAGAAATATGACAGGATGTGAAGCTTGTAATGACCTTACTGAATGGTAGCGCTGACAATAACTATGACTACTAACGCTGTGATCAAAACCCATGCCTTCATGTCCTGTTAAACTAATGAGACACAAACAACCCTGCTAGTCACACAACAAAACAATGAACTGCTCTGCTTACAGTGGGGGAAATAACTATTTGATCCCCTGCTAAATTTGCCTACTTACAAAGAAATTAGCGGACTCAAATTTTTATGCTTGTTTACCGATTATGACAATAGATAGAATATCAGTCCAAAATGCATAAAAAACACACAATATAAAAGTTAAAAAATGTTGTGCATTTTATTGAGTGAAATAAGTATTCGATCCCCAAGCAAAACATAAGTTAGTAGTCGATAGAAAAACCCTTGTTGGAAAGCACAGCGTTGAGAGGTTTCTTGTAGTTGGTCACCAGGTTTGCACACTCAGGAGGGATTTGGGCCCATTCCTCTTTACAGAAAGTCTCTAAATCCTTCGTTTCTTGGTTGCTGCTTGGAAACTCAAAGCTTCAGCTCCCTCCACAGGTTTTCTATTGGGTTGAGGTCTGGAGACTGACTAGGCCACTCCATGACCTTAATATGCTTCTTGTTGAGCCACTTTTTTGTTGTCCTGGCAGTATGTTTTAGGTCATTGTCATGCTGGAAGACCCACCCACGACCCATCTTCAGTCTTCTTGCTGAGGAAAGGAGGTTTTCATTCAAGATTTTAACATAAATGGCCCTGTTCATTGGCCCCTCAATGCGGTGAAGTTGCCCTGTACCCATTGCATAAAAACAGCCCCAAAACATAATGTTCCACGTCCATGCTTGACTGTGGGAATGGTGTTCTTTGGGTGATACTCACATTTTTTCATCCTCCAAACACGGCGGGTTGAGTTCATGCCAAATAGCTCAACTTTGGTTTCATCTGACCACAGCACTTTCTCCCAAGCCTTCTCTGAGTCATTTAAATATTCACTGGCAAACTTAGGGTCGGCCTGTACATGAGCCTTCTTGAGCAGGGGGAATTCGCAGGCAACGCAAGATTTCTGTCCATTACTGCGCAGTGTGTTACCAACAGTTTTCTTGGTGACTGAGGTCCCATTTGCCTTCAGACCATTAACAAGCTACTGCTGTGTAGTTTTAGGCTGCTCCCTCACCTTTCTCATCATAATCTTCACTCCGCGAGGCAAGATCTTGCACGGATCTCCAGACCAAGGACAGTTGATGGTCATTTTGTTTGCTTCCAATTTCGAATAATGGCACCAATAGTTGTCACCTTCTCACCAAGCCTTTTGCTGATGGTTTTGTAACCCATTCCAGCCTTTTGCAGGTCTACAATCTTGTCCCTGACATCTTTGGACAGCTCTTTGGTCTTGGAATGGAACAAAACTGGTTCCTAGAGCAGGTAAACTTTATACACATGATGAGTTAAGATCAGGAGTATTAGTAATTGGTTGACTGTGCACAGCTGTGTGCCACATAGGATCCAGCCAATCTGTGGGAGCCAGAATTCTGGGTGAGTTGTTGGGGATCAAATACTAATTTCACTCAATAAAATGCACAACATTTTATAACTTTTATATTGTGTGTGTTTTTTATGCTTTTTCGACTTCTGTATATTGCCATAATCAGTAAACAAAAAATTTGAGTCCACTAAGTAAGTAAGTAAGTAGGCAAACTTAATTTTTAACTACGAGATCAAATAATTATTTCCCCCATTGTATATCAAAGAAACAATGCACAAAACAATAGTTATCTAGGGAAAATCATGAGATTTCAGGCTAATAGAATGTCATTTAAGGTGTTTTGTTGCTTTAAAATATGAAATCAGGTTAAATTTAGCCTTATCTGAAGATTAATATGCTGACCTAATTAAAAGCAAAACATTTTTATCCTTGTCGCGAACACACAATGAAGACTGTGTTTATTTTCACTGTGAAGGCCTGCAGACCCTCAGTGGATGGTGATGCTGCAGTGTTGCAACACATGCTAGCATATTTTTAAACAGGTTTGACTAAAAATAGTGCTGTTTTGTTGCTAAATTTTCATCACTAGGTAAATATTGCAGAATTCATCATTACCTTGTGCTTGTTGACTTTCTTCTTCACCTTTCTTTTATTCCTTTGCTCGGCAACGGATAGATAAACTGTTTTAGACATCTTCACCAGCTTGCAAACCATTCACTCACTGATGAGGAATGGGTCTCATCCTTCGGGCATGTTGCGTACAAATGTTTACTGTGCCTGTAGAGTTTGTTGCTAGGTCAGACTTAGGCCTGAGGTCAGTTTAGGGGCCCCCTAGTGGCTGTGGGGCCCTAAGAAGGAACTTCCCTTGTGCTCTGCATTCATGTTGAGGTATCATGTTCGGCCTGGAAATAGGTAGGAAATGGTTACAGCTGTTGGGGACCATGCAAGAAAGCTACTTTACCAACAGTTTCCTCAAGATGGTTCAACACAAATAGCGGTTACAGGGAGCATCATCATGTTGGAAAAAAGAGAAAATGAAAGTTTGCTGTCGTCACACTGACTGTAACTTCATCATGAACCCTTTGACTTATAGTCTATATAAATAAAGCTGTTGGTGACTTGGTGCTATTGAAAATCAATTAATATACATTTCTGAGCCCTTCTGTTTCACTGTAAGGCGATATCAAGCAAGTTTAATAGAAAAATTGCACATTGGCAACTCCTTATTTGGAAAAAAGAAGTAATCAACATATATCTTTTTAAAGAAAAAAGCAGCCATATTAAGTCATAAAGGTATTGTGTGAATTCATGAAAAAATTCATGATAACAGTATTATTTTAATTTCATTAGATATTCATAGTTATCATAAATCTTTTTTGGCAAATGAACACACAGATACATAAGGAGGTAGAGAAAGAGACTGTCACCATAGCTATACAAAAGCACAAAAATAACAGTTAATCATACTAAATAGATGAACTGACAACTAAGACTTACATCTGTACCGGATTATTTACATATGTGTGTGTATATCAGTATTTCGTTTGGCATTCCTTGGTTATCGTCTAGACAGGTACTTTAGGTGGAGTTATTCTCAGATTGAATTCACACCAGTTTGAATTGCCCCCTCAAGCCCGATCATTTTTTTGATCCACTGAAGCATGTATTGACATCTCTGTACAGTGCGTGGCTTAGTGCCTCACTTTGTGTTCCTTAGCTGCAGTTTGAATGAAGTTGAGTCCCCCACCCTGAGCACAAGCTGAGAACAGGAGAAGCCACTCTATTAGAGGTCTATTGATATAAATTTTGATTTTTAAAGGTTGCTATTATAATGACAGTCTGGAGCAGGAAAAAGCCAATGTGCCCCTGTGCAATACGAACATATGCAGTAAGGTCCAGAAGTATTCGGACAACGGCACACATCATTTTGCCTCTATACACCACAATAAATAAAACAATCAAAAGGTGATCGAACTGCAGACAGACATTAAGGAATTACAGCCATTTTATGCAGAATACCTCCAATATTAGATGCTCAAAATTATTTGGACAGACTAACATAATTGTAAATAATAACCATAGTTTTTAATACTTAGATGAACATACTTTGCAGTCAATGACTGCTTGAAGTCTGGAGCCAATGGACATCACCAAATTCCTCCCCGGAGATGCTTTGCCAGGCCTTCACTGCAGCCACCTTCTGTTGCTTGTTTGTGGGTCTTTGAGCACTCAGTTTAGTTTTCAGTAACTGAAAAGCTGCTTTAATGGGTTGAGAGCAAGTTGACTGACTTGGCCAATGAAATAGGAATGAAATATAAAAGTGAAATACCAATTTCTCTGCCTTCAAGCAGTCTTGAGGTGCTTTTGCAGTATATTATGCAGTAACGGTCATCGGCCTCATCCAGGACGGTGATGAGTCTGCCTACAGGCACGAGGTGGACCGACTGGTGGTCTGGTGTGGTCAGAACCACCTGGAGCTGAATCCACTCAAGACTGTGGAGATGACAGTGGATTTCAGGAGGAACCTGCCCACCCTACTCCCCCTTACAATCCTCAACAGAACGGTGTCTAGTGTGGACTCATTCAAGTTCCTGGGAACCACAATCTCCCGGGACCTGAAGTGGACCTCCCACGTAGACTCTGTCACGAAGAAGGCCCAGCAGAGGTTGTACTTTCTGCGTCAGCTGAGGAAGTTCAGAGAGAATCACTGGGGCCGACCTGTCCCAGGACCTTTACAGGTCCAGAGTCAGGAACCGGGCAGGTACCATCACTGCAGAGTTTCTTCCCCCAGGCTGTCTCCCAGATCTCCCCATAAGCCAACTGTCAACCTCATGAACATTTGCACACTTGCACATTGCTGCACTATTGTACAACATTCCACTTTTGAATGTCAGTGTATATATGTATATATATTTATATATATATTTTCCTTGCCTTTCATTCACGTGTCCAAGACAGAAACAATGGAGTCAAATTCCTAATATGTTTACACATACCTGGCAGTAAAATCTGATTCTGATTCTGATGTTTAGGGTCATTTTCCATCTGCACTGTAACGCACCATCCCATGAGTTTTGCAGCATTTGGCTGAATGTTAGCAGAAAGTATAGCCCTATACACCCCAGAATTCATCTTGCTACTTCTGTCAGCAGTCACATTATCAATAAACACCAGTGAGCTTGTTCCATTGGCGGCCATACATGCCCATACCATAACATTGCTTCCTCCATGTTTTACAAATGAAGTGAGTCTTTGGAACATCATCCTATTATTCTGATATGTTTATCTTGGTTTCTTCTGTCCAAAGAATCTAATTCTAGAACTTGGGAGGCTTTTTTAGATGTTTTCTGGCAAAGTTCAAAAGGGCCTTCCTGTTCTTGATTGTTACCAGTGGTTTGCAACTTGTTGTAAACCCTCTGTATTTACATTCACAAAGGCACTTTTGATTATAGACTTTCACAACAATACTCTAACCTTCTCCAAAGTATTTTTGACTCTTCTCAATGTTCTGAAGGTATATTTCTTTACCAAGGAAAGGGTTCTGGTGTCACCCACTTTAGTTGTCTTCTGTGGTCTTCCAGGCCTCTTGATGTTGTTGAGCTCACCAGTTCATTGTTTCTTTTAAAGAATGTACCAGATTGTTGGCCACTTCTAAAGTTTTTGCTATCTGTCTGATAGTTTTATTTTGTTTTTGTTTTTTAGCCTAATAATGGCCTTCACCCCTTGCATTAATATATGCTTGGACTTCACATTGATTGCTCCAGTCAAACAGCTGCCAAATGCAGATTCAAAACCTGAAATCAACTCTAGATCTTTTATCTGCTTCATTTGTCTTGGGGTAACAATAAAACGGGCCACACTTGGCTATGAAATTGCTTCTCAGTCAGTTATCCAAATACTTTTAAGCCCCTAAAAATGGAGATGCTCTGCATAAAATGGCTGTAATTCCTAAACAGTAAATTCCATATTTTTTGAAACCTCTAAAATTGAAGCTGAAAGTCTGCAGTGTTTTATTTAAATACACAGTGGTGACATACTGAGGCAAAATGATATTGTCACTGTACAAATACTTTTGGACAGAACTGTAACTTGCATCCCTACATGACCACTGAAGGCTATGCGGCCATCGGCCACTTTTGCAGCCAAGTTCTACTAATACCAATTTGTTTATAAAAAATTCCTATTAGCCCCTGTCAATCAGCAAAATGACTGACAAGTAAAAATCTCTGCTCTCTATAGGATGATGCGGAGCAGAGTTGTGGCTCACACTGGCTTATTTTGTTCAGATCTGGCTGGTATTTAAAAGTCAGCTCACACTAATATTGGCCTTAATCTTTTACGTTTTGATGTTTACATTTTTAATGGCTTGTGTTTGCTGGAACATGCTGACTGGGAAATAAAAAACTAAAGCAAAGTTAAGTGGAATCTTTCCTTGAAATTACATGACACATGCATGCAAATACATTTATACTTGTATTTATACACACACATGGTTACCATGCCTTCTACAGTTGAAGCAGGATGCTGGCATTGAACTCATTTGTTGGCAAACTCTTTTTTTTCCCCTTGAGCAATCCACATATAGTGAGTTGTTTTTTCCTTTTTACTCCAAAACCACATGCCTTCCACCACATTTGACCCTGAACAGTTTAATACCTTGCACGATAATTTGCATAATTCTATATTTACCATCTTTCCTAAGACAGGCAGGAGGTGAAAACTCAGCACAAGTAATTATTTGCTCATGTCAGATCCTGTTTGCGGCAGCAGCTTACTGCGGTGAATCTGATTCGAATTAGAAATTATTTTTCCTAACTTCTCAACATGGAATTTTTCTCAGTGGAATGATGCTGGATCTTCCCTCGTAATTTTCATTAGAACAAGGGACGTTGTGGGTGGCAGTGAAAGACGTTGTTTGTGCAGCCACAGTAGGAGTGTACAACCAAACTTAGCATGCACAAAGTAAACCATGGGTGAGCAATTACATGCCAAATGTGAAGATCATGCTACAGGCGCGTTCACCACCATCTAAGGTTTTGTTTTTCTCCCTCCTCTTTCTGCTACTTTTTGTTTGCTTTCTCAAGTTTTTTCACTCTACTAACATTCTTCCTTTCTTCATGTCTCAATTATTCAGTCTCCATTCGTCCCTCCCTCCTCCGTTTCTTGTTCCACACCAGAATAGAGAGCAGATGTGGCTTGGGACTTATGCATCTCTAATGTTAAACTGCTCTCTCATTCACCAAACCAGTCCCTCTTGTTCAGTGATGACAGGTTTGAGGGCTGGGTTAGCTCTAAGTCTACATCCCCAAATCTCCTCTTTCCTGTACCGTTTGTCTGTTTGTGTGTGTATGCACTCATATCAGAGGGTGAGATTAGATTTAGGAAATTATATACTTGTCTCAATTTCATAGTTTGCCCTGAACCCAGACTCAAGACCTCCCTTTTCCTTCACCTCTCCAACCCCCCAGGGCTAAGGGCTTTTGAGGTTTGTGGTGTTTAGTATACCTTACACACACAAACGGACATAAAGCAGGATACTATATATTGCTGATACCTTAGATAATTTGATGGTATGGACTCGGATATCAGCTTGATTTGCCTGAGGACTGTGATCTTCCACATTAGCCGAGGGATTACATCTGCGATCACAGCATATTTCGGTCTCACATGCTGATAAGCTGTACCATTAGCTCTTTTCCTTAACCTTTTCATATTGGTTTCACAACAGTGGATTTTTATGCTCCTGTTTTGGGCTTCACAAAATATTAATCCAAAAATAAGCCCATACTTAGTTTCCTATATTTCTATTTTGAGAACGATCAAAAGCCTTTGGGGTTTTTAGCCATGTATGAATTAAACCAAATCTTTTGCAGTGGTTAGGAATGAATCAACAGTTTCTGTAAAGTGGCTAAAAGATAGAGATATTCCAAAATAGAGAGTATCTCTATGAAACCATACAAACATAAGAAGCAATGAAGGTAATTTGATCCAGTATTTAATAAGTGTATTATGTCCAGTTAGAAAAGCCATGTTGGAAAACATGTCACTCACTCACACACTCCCAATTCAGTCTGCTTGGTCTTAAAACAGTTTAATTTCAGTTCAGATCATGTGGGTTTTACCGATAAGTCCTCTCCAAATGGAAATTCACACATTCACTCGATTAGTGCGGCTCCTGTAACAGACAAGGAGGTGTGTTTTGCCACAAGCTGACTACAGTAACACAGGCTTCACAAAGATCTGATGCTGATGCTTGCGTTTCTCTATTGAACATGTCCTGCATGTTCCTAATTCACTGTCTCCTTGTATCCAACAACCTTTACATTGGAGTAAAGTACCATAGTACTAATGCTAACTAATATTATTAATGTTATTGTCATCATTATTATCAATTTCATTTTAAGTTTTCCTTTCCTATCAAACCGCAACTGTAAGTTTCACTATTGTGCATGGTGATGCTGAAACAACATATCATCAACCATGGTAGGTATAAAAACAGAAATCTGCCATCCATTGTCTTCCATCATCCATCTCTTTTTCGCTTTGGGTCTGTTAAAAGTTAAAAAGTCGTGTCTGGTCTCTGTTGTTAGATTCTTTCTCACAGTGATTTTATGTCTATTATTTAAAATTCAACAGTAGCGCTGTGTCCTTGTCTGTGTCACCTCAGTCTGCACCTTCAGGTGTAAGCCTTTAAGTCATAGTGAAAGCAAATTACTCAATCCCATTTCTCTAATGCTGCTGCTTCTTTGAAAAATTGGACCAATAAATGTGTTACATTGGATTGGAGATGGTATGATGTTAGTTTTCTGTAACTGTGTTTCAGTGATGCCCCAAGCATGCAGTCCACAAGTGTAAATCTTAAATTAATGTCCACACTTGGACTGTAGCTGCAGTTTCACAGCTGTACTCTGGCTTTAAGTGCACACTTGTGGTAGGTGGTAGTCCTGATTGAGAAACATGTAAGGAGAGAATGAGCATCCCTCAGATTATGTTGTAGCTTGAGGGCACCTCTGCATAAACCAATGACCCTGTAACAGCCTCCAAACAGCTTTCTGTCATTCAACCATCTGAGGGTCAACAACCCTACCACCAACACTCTAGTTTCCTGAGGCTAAATGTTTCTGCTCTCCGCACAGATGCCTGTTGCAACAGCTCTTGTTGTTTATGGCAACCACTAGTTGGGTTTAGATTCATGCCTTGTCAGATAGCAAGAATTCCTGTCTCCCACTCCCTCTGATGCTGTCTCAGGAAAGGTCAGCTTTTATTATCTTGAGCAAGTCTAAATTTTGCAGTATTTGTAGGCACTAGGTGGTTTGGTTGCTATGACACATGGGAAAAACTGTATGAAAACATGAAAACTGCAAAGAAAAGAGCTATTTATCCTGTATAATTGTGCAACTTCTTATCACTAAGATGAATTGAACCGTTTTGTTGGACCTTTTATGACATGTCTCCACATTTACTTTTGCTGTTTTTCAAATTCAGATGTTTCTTTTTGTATTATCTTGGTGTGTCCTCCCACTATCTCTTGTCCTCCATCAGACAGCTTCAAGTCTCAACCAGCTAGGGTTTATGTGAAAGTGATCCATGTGTTTGTAGTTCAGGGTGTCAGCTTGACAAGGCTTTGCACATTATCAAGAATAACAGGCGAGGCCTTTGGGTTGCCGGGACTAAATAAGACATGCTTTTGTTTTTAATGATCTAAGTTGTGGGCTTTTGCCTCATAAATAGCCCACGGTGTCCCCAATGTCCTGCAAAATAAGTTATTTTGCAATAATCCTTAGAAAGTGTCATTTTGTTTTATTGGTATGCAGCCATCTACCTTTACATATATAAATAACCGGCACTGGAAATGATTGCAATTACAGTTGTGTTTAAAAATTATATTTTGACAGAAGAACCTGATGCTACGCCATATGAATCTAACTTTAAATAAAACCCTCAATAATGTTGTCTCAAAGCTCAATCAGGACAGTTGTGATGATTTAGAGGGAGCTTGGTCATACCATGACAGATAAACTTACATATATAAATAACCGGCACTGGAAATGATTGCAATTACAGTTGTGTTTAAAAATTATATTTTGACAGAAGAACCTGATGCTACGCCATATGAATCTAACTTTAAATAAAACCCTCAATAATGTTGTCTCAAAGCTCAATCAGGACAGTTGTGATGATTTAGAGGGAGCTTGGTCATACCATGACAGATAAACACACAAACGAGCAGAGTCAGTTAAAGGCTCAACACACTGATTGCGAAGCTGCCACATTGTTTTCCACCTAATCTCTGAATTCAACAGTCTTTTGACCTCCCATACCTCTACACCAGACCCACAAGAGGCAGGTCAAAAAGAGTTTTTCTGCCCTTGTGGGTGAGAACTGTTTATCACTTGCTATGACACTTACAACGTAAGCGTGTAAGCATTTTTAAGCATTTAGCAAGGTCCCTTCATAGCAAATTATGTGTAAAAAAGAAAATACACTTAATGTGTATGTGGGAATGTTGAAAGTTGATACTAAAAAGTAAAAAGTATAAACTAAGAGCAGTTAGACATCTATGCCGTTTGTAAAATGATAATAATAAGTGAAAACACAGGGCTTTTTTCAACCAGAGAAATTGGACATCTGAGTCTTTAAAAATATCTCAATAATATTTCAACATTGTCTTCAAAAATAAGTTTTTGTTGCTGCTGTTTCCAGGCAAAACTTTTATCTAAAGCTGTAATGTCATCTGAAGTGAGCATTGCATCTGAAATAAAGTGTCTTGATGTGCATGTGTATATTTCGACATCCCTCTCAGCATATGTGTAGGATCAGTAATGGATGGGTGAGATTTACTAATTTCCTGCATGTCTGAACCTAAAATGTGTGAATTGTTACTGCTCCTAATGAGCAGGTGACACCTTTGATGGTAGTCTCTGATACCAGTGTATGTGTGAATTAACTTAGTTATGCGCTATATAAATGCAAGTCCATTTACCATTTCATACAACATCAACATGGTTTTCTGCAATGTGAATGGCTTATATAAAATGACACAAAAGAAAATTGACATCACTATTTTATATTGAGGCTACAAAGCCAAAGAAATGTTTTTTACCTGAGATAGATATATTATCATAGATCCCAGGGGTGTGACCATACACTCAGCTCACTGAAATGAGGCAATACGCCATATTGGGTTCACAAGAACGAAGCGAGACAATATTGTAACATTACTTTAAAGAAAACTTTAATGATGAAATTTTTAATGTTGCATATGCATTTTGTTGCAGTAGCATTTTGACTTTTTTAACTGTCCCACAAAGCACATGACGGACCTTAGATGCTGAAAGATTAAAGTTTACAATAATAGATAGATAGATAGAGATAACTTTATTAAACTCCGTAGGGAAATTAATTTGTCGCAGCAGCAATATTGTTCTGGTACAGGACCAGTGGACATATAACAGATCGCTGGCAAATCTCACATTTCCCACGATGACTGCAGGGATACAGGGCTTTAAACCTCCTCTTCTTCATTCTGACTTTAGCCCCAGCTCTGCAGCCATGGCGTCGCCTCCTAATCACCCCGGGGATGGACGGCTACTCTCCGGCAGTGAGAGCCGACTGCCTCAGGGCGATCAGCTGATCCCGCGTGTAAACAATGCTGGCGGTATTGTGCCTCTGACCTCATGTTGTGAGCGGCGTTTTTTCCGGGTGCCGGAAAAAACGGTGAAAAACGTTGAGAAACGTTGAGAAAAATGTAGAAATGGGACCTGGGGTTTGTTGTTTTCCAAGTACACCGTGTTGTGCAAAATACAAGAAGAAAAACGACACAAAATGCACAGCAAAAATCCCAACAAAAATCACACTATTGAACGGGTCACCGGGGGCTGCTGCAACAGGCAGCCGCTGGCACGGCGCCATCTTGGAATTCCCAATAAACTCCTAATAAAGAAAAAGTTTAGTCATATAGCAGTTTTTAAAAATTTAGGTACAAAGTGCTTGTAATTTGTTTAATGTAATTTGATGTTTCAACACTGAAACAACAATCAAACAACATGGATGTTAAAATTTTATCAATGTTCAATGTTGGCAATCAATGGCATGTCTTAGCGTCAAGTCTCCATCACAGAACTCGAAACGTGCTAATGAATTGTCCCAGATTGTCCCAAATATCTTCATGAACATTAGAGCTATGTGTGTCAGCCTATTTTGCCTCGTGGGTAACCTTGCCTTCAGATGGCGCAGGGTGGAAAATATAGACTTAAACATAGTTTAAGTAAGTTTTTAGACATATTTGACATATTCCTCAGCCTTTCATTGGGTTTACAACATAAGTGGGCCTGCAACCCAAGTTCGTCTATATGGACGCACCAGCTTGCCATTGCTGGGGTTTTTTTAGATGAGGTTGTTTCCAGCCTTGTGACCAGTGCGCCACAATAAAGGCTGACACTGTCATATTACGTTACACTGGTCACGCCTCATTTTGACTCCGCAACGTAGGTTTGCTATGTAAACAGCTGCACTGTCTTTTCTCACTCTGTCACCGTTTATTATTTCCACCGGGTACCCAAAATGTTACCACAAAACAAATTAAAGATGGCGGGGGCATCTTCAAAGCTACAATCATCAGACTCCAATGTCATGCTGGCTGTAGCTGGAAAGGCTTCTTCCTCTTGTGGATTTCCGGCAGACTAGACACAGCAAATGTGTATTGCTTACCCTTACAGATCATAAATAGAAGTTTGGATGGGCCTCTGCTTTGCTATCGTGAGATCAATAGTTACCTTTTATATAACATAGGGTGTTGTTTATAATATGACTCTGTGAATAGATTTAATGTAACTGCTGCCCTGCTGAAAACTTTGTTGCCAGTGTAATACTGGTTACATTATAAACTTGACTGTTAAGTGACCACCTTTAAGAGTGCCTTTAAATCCCACAATGGCACAATGTAGCACTTAACTTTAGCGAGAAACTCATGTCCATTTTGCTGCTGACACGTCACCATGCAATTACATGAAGAGCAGGAAAAACAAGTTCACTGTGCCAGCTCAACAGAGTCCATTTTATTTTACTG